>OU862911.1:45922807-46440482 GCA_917880885.1 Limnephilus marmoratus
CTAGTGGAATATATTCAACGTTACGCTATCAATATATGTAGGTACTTACAAGACGACTTACGACACACTTTTATAAGAAAATTATCCACTTAAGTCGACTCTGCAATCGGCGCGAAAAAATGCTGACCAACCTTCTTGTAGGCTGTAGGCCCGGCGCCCGTGTCCTGAATCGCATAACCATATCTTGTTTTATGTCGGGACATAAAACAGAGTCGCTCCCTCCTCCCAGGACTTCCGACAAACTCGTTCCTCCTTGATCCATACAAATTACATTTTGATCACATTCCTGGAATGGAGATCTGGCCCACTTCCTCCAGGAAAGGACGAAGAACGAGACCCTTTATTACGTGTTTTTCTCCATTCTGCGAAATTTTATTACACTCAAGTTCATCGGAATGTAAAGCGAGGTTGACAGTAATGCGTTTTATTCGGTATACAAGAAGTTTTACAGGTAAATGACGGATAAAATGAATACAAGATGTATTTTTTGATAACATCAAGAATAATAAACGTTGACATATGTTTTTGGCAGATTATTATGCCTAGATTAGGCCTAATGTTATTTATCCGAAAGAAGAAAATAATAAGCATAGGTACGAAAAGCAAACGGAATAATAAATGAATATTTGAATTCCAGACTAGAGCGATAATGAAAAAAATAAAGGTTTTTTCAGAAACATGGAATGTTTACTGATATATGATTTGAGATACCATCTAATAGTTTATATTAAGTAGTGTACATATAGAACCGTACCATACATAGGCTGATACCATACATTTAAAGTATTCAAATTAAGAACTTCAAATTAAAGTTAATATTATTTGCAAATTTCAGTAAACATAACAGTATTTCAAAAACTGGCCATACTGTACAGAGTGTACCCATAATATACCCGTTATTGTGTTCAAAAGCTCGGCTATGGAATGATTCATCGGTGTCTTTAAACATTTTTTCATCTATCACACTTTATTTACAAATATCCTTCACACAGCATCCCCAAAGATGGCATGAGCCCTTAGGGAAACAATTCTCGTCAGGGTCTTTTTTTACATGAATACCGTACAAGAGTCCCAATTACTCCCGTCTGGAGCCAGTGAGACTATGGCATCCCGAATTGGGGTATGTTGTGAGGCTGAAGGTACTGGGGAGGGAAGGAGATAAGGAAGAGGAAGGTGGGGAAGCACCTGGCTATTCAGATCTGGTCACCAAACACGGCGAAAGCCACTTCAGGCAACGTTTCAATTCTGAATGGTGGTCTTACACCAGGGCGATACTGAAAGTATCTTCCACTCTGGAACGTGCCGCAAAAATACTATTACATTATTTAAAATGAATAAATTGTGAAATACACAAATTAATCAAATAAAATTTATTTGCCACGCCGGGATTCGATCCCGCGACCTTCGGAATGCGAGTCAAGCGCCTTACCGCTGCACTACGCCGGTGTGAAGTGTGAAGTTTTTGTAAAAAGTGCGTATAATTTATATACATTTTGAAACATACTATTATAAACCTATTTTTTTACGCATAAAAAATTTCTTTATTCCGATATTTTATATGGCTTTTTTTTATATATTTTAAGGCATTTTTCCTTAATGGTAGATAAAGAGCGAGTCGTTTAGAAGGAGCGTTATTATTTATAGAATTTTTAACAGTTTACAGTTTTCTTCATCCCAATATACCGCCTGATACTCGAAGGTTTACGACCCAAAGATAAAGGGCGGATGGTTTATGGTCGCTGTGGGAGACAAAGGGAGGATCGCGAGGTGCTAAGGGAGGATTGTGTTGCCAGATATTCCATTCGATTAATGCTAACTTACCTTCTGAAAAATAATACTCATACCATGGAGGAAGACATATTTATTTTTTTCATGGCACGGAAAAAAATCGTTTTTCAAAATAATTTAATAATTTTTACGTAAATTATTAAAATATTGGTAGACAAGTATTCGGTACCAATTTAAAGCTCACGGAGGTTAATTTGTTTTTAAGTGTGTTGCTGTCATATATTGGAACGAAAGTGTAAAAGAAACAGCGTTTAAATCCAAACTTCAGAAGAGAAGCAAAAAATTGTTGCCTTGGAAACAATGTTTTTTTTTTTTTTTAATTGGGCCATTCAACCCTAAAAAGAGTGCTTTGTTGGCGTCGCATCGTAGTTAACATCTATCTCTAAAAATGAATCGTCGAAATGTATGTATGCGCATAACTTCCGAACGACTGCACCAAATTGGATAATTCTTTTTTTGGTTCGTTATTTTGTAAAAAACTACTGTTGAGGTCTGGCATTATGAAATTTGTATAAAAAATGAATGAGTGGAATGCGGAGGGTGTGGGGAGGGTGGTGGGGGAGAGGGTAGGGGGAGGGGGAGGAGGGTGGGGGGAAGGAGGTGGGTAGGGGCAGGGGGTTTGGGAAGGGGTGGGTAGTGCGTGAGGGGGAGGGGGAGGGGAGGACGGGGGTTGATGGGGGGAGTAGAGTGGGGAGAGGGAAGGTGGAGGAGGCGGAGTGGGAATCCCCTAATACCATGCGAGCGAAGCCACGGGAAAAAGTTGGTATTATAATATAACTTGTAACTATTTTTAAAAAATTTTGAAAATTTCATTTCCAAAACTTCAGAAAGGAAAACATACATAATAACGTACTTGTATATACAGTTTTAAATTATATTATTTCATTACAAGAATGCAGAACCTAATTATAACCATTCTTATAATAATTTATCTTTTCGCATTTAATATCAAGGCCAATTATTCTCGCTTTGTGATGACGGATTTAGAAAGTCATGTTTTAACAGAATCCTTATGCTTTATTTGTTTATCCGGGATGCTTTTGAAGTTAAAATGGATATGTAATCGATAAAAATATATATTTATGTGTGATCGCTACCAAACTGGTTACTCTGTTGTTGATTTTTAAATAGAATGCGTCAATAGCAGCTATTGCGTAGATAAGCCGAATAAAAATAAACTTTATTATAAATGCTGACATATGGGTATCGCAGGTTATGTATAGGGAGCATCTCCTATCCTTTTCCTATATTCCTCTTCCTCTCCCCTTCCAATAACCCAAAATTAATTTGAAGATATTAAAACTTCATTTCCGATGTACTTCAGTTCACTTGTACATTTATCCCTGTATATTATGTAAAAGCTGTTTGTTTCTTAGAAATAAATAAATATTACTTCGAGAACAATGCGTTGTAGTAATTTACCAGTAGAAAAACTGAAAAAATATTTTGGGTTTCAACATGTAACACATATATATTTTATTTTAAAAAGTAACTACTGCCGTTACTATCAATTATTAATTTATAATATTTCAACCTACCTACTGCTAGTCTAGCAGCCTTATTAAAAAAAAAGGAAAAGCTTTAATACAGGTGGTAAACAAGCGTTTATGTGAAAACCTTACTAATATTGACACTGACATAAAAATAGTTCATGGAACGATATGTACATTGCTGCCAAGTATGATTGTTTATCTATTGTATAAACAGTTAATAATAATAATTTGTCTTCGAATTTCGGAATATCTCCAAGGTATTTTAAATAATAATAATAAACAATACACATTTTTTTCTTTTTTTATCATTGATTCTATTGATGAAAAGGTCACTGCTCAGTTACAATACAGGATTTTTCCTGGGAAGCAGCTGGTTTTCAGCAGTGCCTTTATATTTCGCATGGTTAAAGATTTCATAAAAAATACCATTTTGGAAACTAGATCAAAATACTTATTGGATTTTGTATCTCAAATCCTTAAAAATTGCAATATTTGTAGGCATGAAAAAAATTGAAAAAAAAACTTACCCAAACATTTTTAATTAAAACGTCGTACAGGAAACTGAAAAAATTAATTAACAATACAGGGCTTTTATTTAAGGAGTAAACAACAAAACTTTTACTTCGCTTTGAATCTCGTTCAAAAAATTAAAATTTATAATAACAATTCCCCGAGAATAACTGAAAAATCTTAAACTTTGGCTTAACAAACAATACAAACGCTGATTTCTTGAATTTGTGTGTATTTATACATGCATAAGGCATTTATGTTAAAGCATCACTTCCATGGTAGTGTTGTTAAATTCACGCGGTAAGAGTCAATTATCAAATAATGCATCGAAATAACCTGGCTGTTGCTATTATTATATGTATGTTTTACTTATTATTGACTAAAATTGTGTAGTATTTTAGAAAGCATTATATTTTTATTTTTGTAACTATTCATACTATCTATAAGCAGTATTATTCCCAAGTACTTTATTATTTCCAAATATATAGCATAAGTAAATAGACCAACTCCCCAGTTCGACCCGTGATTATTTCTCCACTAACTGGGTAATTAAAACTGTTAATGCATCATATGTAGCACATTATTATTGTACATATTTACTTTTCTAATTTACAAAAAAAAGCTTTTCATCCAATGACAAAACTAAATGCATAACATAACATTATAAATACTTTGAAACAGACAAAAAATAACACAAATATTAGTAATTATATTCAATTACACAATAGAAGTGAATTTGTCAATAGAATAAAAATTATTATGAACGAAAACATGATTTGAATCATTCGAATCATGCATTGTTTCTAGTTCTTTCGCAGCGCAGTTAAAGATATGTTTTTATTAGTAATAATTCGAATTATAAAATTTAGAGTCTTCATTCAATGTGAAACAGAAACACCGATTAACGGTTGGGAAGAGTTTTTTCATTAGCAAGAGTGATGTTTTTGTTTCCACGATCTTTTGTTTCACTGTAATAAACTTTAATATAATTTCTCCAAGTTGATAAATTTGTAGATTCGGATTTGCAATGATAATTCTGTAGATCGGAAATTGGAGGTTCGACCATTCTCCGCTCCCAAAGACTAGATTTACCATCTGAAATAAGCCAATGGGATTGAGAGTGGCTTTTTAGACATTTATTGAATGAAACTTTACCAAAAATACTTGATTTTTTCCACTTATCTTGGCTAGAATATACATCCAATTTTTGATATTGGATTTGAAAAGCCAATTATTTTAAAACGTAATACGTAACAAGTACATCGTGACATACATTTTAAAATTTAAAAGGATGATTATCTTGTAAAAGCTTTGAATTTTTCGAAGCGGTATACATCTAGATTCTTATATTTTATTGAATATTATACCTGTTCTGAGGTCTACATATAATATTTTTAATTGTTTTAAATTCTGATTTGAATAACCAAGTACTTCCCTACCTTCCTTTTCCCCTCCCCAGTACCTTCAGCCTCACAACGTACCACAACTGGTGATGCCATAGTCGCACTGGCTCCAGACGGAGCGCTGGGACTCTTGTGAGATTGTACGAAGACAATATTACTCTATCTGTTGACCTCATCCAGTTTTTTTTAAATTTTTTTTTTGAAAGCAGGATTATTTATTTTGTGTTTCAATGACGACCGGAATAGCATTGTTCAATTTTGGCCTTAAGCAGTAGGTACCGTGTCCTTTGTCCAAAAATTGAATTCATTACGGGTAAATATGTTATGCGAGTATGAAAATCTGATTGTTCTATTTGTTTGTGTGGAGTTATGTGATTTATTTTTATTTATGTTACATAATAGTTTATGCCTACTATAACTGTTTCATTTCAAGTTTCTATTTTAATAGCATATTTTACAGTGCCCCATGTTTAATTTCCAAATTCAATTGTAAATTCACTAAGTGCACAGTATATATTTTTTAATTCTTTAAAACATAATATATTTCTAATATTTTTGAATATATATGACGTTGCTGAGTAGTTTGTTTGCGATGTAGTCAATTTGCGTTATGTTCCATTTGAAATGGGCATCGAAATATTTTATGTTTTCTGTCTTTTCAATTTCTTTACAAGAGCTGTAGTTGAATTTGTTTTCAGTGTTGGGTGGATTTTCATAAAGAGAGTATTTTTGGCTGTCCCTTTTGTTCATACCTACTGTATGTCGTGTATTTTGCTTTGGTAGCGTTTAGTTTAAGTGTGTTATTATTTTGTATGTTTAGTGAGAAATAGGCAACTCAGTTTATAAATAATATTTATGCTTAAATAATTACACTCTGTTCTTCTCCTGTGGTTTATTGGATTAATACATTGGTGTATAGAATACTATAATGGTGAACTGAGATCTAACTTGGGTGATGGTCTGGTATAGAAAAATGCAGAGTAAGATAAAACAACTTATCGTCTTTCTAAAACCACAATTTATTATCTTAGTACGCCCCGGTGAAGGACGACCATTTCGAATCGAAATGTTGCTTGAAATGGCGTTAGTTATAATATTTGGTGTGTATTGGATATCCAAGTATTTTTCGAGATAACTCTTCGCCTTCTTTCCCCTCCTTACTCCATTCAGTCTCACAAAATACCCACAGACCGACTCACTCTGTGCAGTTGGGACTATTGTGCGGTGCTCACGAAAAGATAAAAAAGGACATCTGATTTTACTTATATTATCTTACTAATATTATAAACGCGAAAGTTTGTACGGATATATGAATGTATGTGTGTTTGTTACTTTTTCACGCAAAAAATACTGAATGGATTTTTAAAATTATTTCACTAACAGAAAGTTACATTATACGCGAGTAAAATAGGCTGTTTATAATGGTAAGGTCTGACGTTATGAATAAGCTCCGGCATTATGAAATTATTTATTATACGTTTATTGTTCAGACGAAAAGAAGAACAAACCGTTGCTTGGTAACTATATGTAATTATTTGAAGTGCGCTGTCATTTTGTCATTTGATTAGGTTACTATGGAGATCCCTTTGATAGTTAAAATTCAAATATGTATAAATTACTAATCTATAGTAAAATAAATAAAAGCGAAACTGCGTGTGTTTGATTGTTACTTTAATAGATGGCACGCGAGCTGTTTGAAATATGAAAATAACGGGTATGGAATGCGGGAAGGGGGTGTGGGGAGAAGAGTGAGGGGAGCGGAAGGGGATGGGGGAGGTGGGGGGGAGTCGAGCGGGAAGAGGGGAGATGGAGGAGGCGGAGTGGGACCCCCCCCAATACCATGCGAGTGAAGCCGGGGTAAAAGCTAGCATATACAAAACCAGGCTTAGATGTCGTCTACCTATTATTACATAATTCTGTGAATCGCACTTTTGACTGCGTAGTAGTCACCACCTGGGTTTGCCTTGGTTACAACGCATTTTTAACAGATTTTTGCGTTTATTTATATATATTAAAAACAAGAAAAGAATTTATAACTTTCAATATCAAACAAAAAAGGTAACAGGAAAGTTATTGGACGTAAATATCTCGTTCAATAAAGCCCACCAAAGAACACAAAATTATATTTCATTACACCAAAAATGGCTTTCCTTTGTAGAATAATGCCTGTAACTAAAATTACGCTTAGTTTCACAGTGCAGAAATAAATTCTACATTTTCTTTTTCGGAGTTTTATTTTGTAAGAAAATAAACTCAATTTTCTTCAGACAGGTACTGAAAAATAGTTCGGCCGTACATCACAAAGTTTCGCGTCTCTCCAGGAGACAAAATTCAGCTCCATAAAGTGTAGAAAGCGATCCATATTTCTCAAAACAAACACCCGAACGTAAACACACGACTATCTCGTACAATCGAGTTGTTCGTTAGGAACTTGTTGTTTTCCTTTTATTAGCTAGGATATATTTATACTGAAGTTACCAGTTGAAAGAGAATGGAGATTTTAATGAAGGGAGAAGCGACGGAAAACTTTTTTATTAATTTGTTTTGTTTACTTGCCTAATTTTCTTTGCATGGAACTTTATTCATTAGGCCTATCATTCATTTTTAACGGTTAAATTTGTACGTAATCTTTTAATGTATATTTTAATAAGATGTGCTGATACCTACTTAGAACATCAACATTTATTTAAGGCCCGTTAACCAGCGGCTGAGAAATCAAATTTCGTCTAATGGTCGCAACAGTGATACAGGACGGTTCCGATGAGAAATATTGATTATTCTCCATACCAGCATTTTTAACTTATAACTCCATATCGATTTTATTTCATTAAAAATTTGCTTTAATATATATACACAATCAAAGTAGCAATTAAAATGCTTAAACGCATGGTCATAAAATTACTTACATTATATAGGCGGGAATGGGTACCGCCGCCACGGGAACCATTTATTGAATAACCAACACCTCTATCGTAGGTCAACCCAAGTAGTTTGCTACGTTTGGTGACTTAGCAGGGGTGCCCGGGTTGAGGTTTGTTCAGGTTTTGGCGGCGGATGATCTGGACACACTGAATCCAAAACTTCCTCTCTTTCCTTCCTCCACACGGCATCCCCAATGATGGCATAGGCCCTGAGGGTAATTATTTTCCTTGGTGCCTCCTGTTGTATATATATGTTATATATACTTATTATAATGTGACTATTAAAAATCGTGCTTATTTTGATGAAGAGCAGATCATGAATCCTTATGAGGTGACTCAAAGGAATTCGTAATCTGCTATTTAATAGATGGCGCGAGTTTAATTTTAATTTTAGAAAAAAAACGCTTTTTGAAAGTTATGCTTTACGAATATTAAGATGACTTAATTGTATGCACCGGAAAAACGCAATATTAATACGAATAAATAGTTCTGTCCATTAACAATTCAAATCTTTCAAGAAAGACTTACAAATACATAATTCGTGAACACATAAATCGGTGATTCAATCTAATATTGTATTTGTAAGCCTTTCTTGAAAGATTTGAGTGTGTGTTTCATAACGCCGATGGATTTCTTTCGTTTTGTGCTCCGAGTGTCATACGAGATCGGCAGGAACCCAGACTTGGGAATTCCGCACAATAAGGGTCCCTAACTACACGGTCAACAAGTGACAAGCGCTTTATCGTCAACAAGTCAGTCCGTTGCTAACCCCCGACCGTATAGTGACATTTCGCACCGAGCCGAAGTGTTATTCATCATATCGTCACATAAAGTATAAATCCTACCGTATTCTTTCGTATATTTTGTGTGAACTCGTGACTCAAACCTTACCGAAGTTCTAACAATCAAATAGAACAATATCGAGCGCTATGGACATCTGTGACTATCACCAAGCCAGAAGACAACTACCGTGAGTACCACTTAATTGTGTTATACCTTTCTTGTTTGGTGGTTGGGCATAACTCAACGAAATCCATTAGCGTCTTAGCAAGAGTAACTGCAAGGTTACCCTCATCCCCATGCCCCGTGCATGAACAACATTGGTGCCGATAACCAGCAAACCTTTAGATAAATAAATTCTTTCATTGACAAAACGAAAGAATGCTATGAAATGTTACGTGAATTGAAATGTCATTTTGAGGAACGAATTTCAAACAATAAATCGTAGAATTCGGTTACAGTTCTTAATTATTTACGACTTACCGGGTATTTAAATTATATCGAATTCTATTTTTTAATTCATAACGTTTTCCTGTTTATTTCGTTAGAACATTTGTTTATTTAAAAAAAAATGGCTAGTACTTTACAAGGCTTGCGTAGAAGACGGAACGTTGCCATCAGCAGAATAAACAAGGTGTATGAGGTCGGTCAAAGCGTTTTGCAAGATGCAACCAATTACCCATTATTTTTAGCGTATTATACGAGGTTGCAAAAAATTGTTAATGATTTTGAAACCGTTCACGTTGATATCTTAGCTTTAGATGAGGCAAACAAGGACATTGAAAATCAAGTTTGCGAAGCTTTTGATAACGTTTATTTCAAAATCGTCGTAATTCAAAAGGAATTAACGAATCAATCTTTCGAATCGGAGCCCGCGAACATTATCGTACCAAACCAAAACTTTTCAACATTTCATGATCAAGCTGTCATAAAACAAACGTCATCATTTACTTGTGTCATCAATAAGGCAAAACCTGAAATCAAAGGGTCCTTGACTGCGTTCACTTCAAAGTGCGCGTTTTGCAAGGGTATTCACCATATCGCTAAGTGCAAATCATTTGCACTCAAATCGGTTCAGGAACGTGCTCAATTCGCCAAGGCACACCATTGGTGTCTGAATTGTCCCACGCCTTCTCATTCTCTCACGAATTGCAAATCTGTGTTTGATTGACAGAAATGTCATCGTAAGCACCACACTCTTCTTCATAGGGAAGACAACATTTCTGCTGAAGAGGAGTACCAACGACCTACCACGTTTGCCATTCAAGGAGCTTCTATTTCAGATCCTCCAGTTCTTTTCCTCGCTAACTTCGGTGACAGATCCATCGTACGTTTGCCTACTGCTCATAATAGCAATCGTGATCCCTCCGGCAGTTTTCAAACGTTTCGTACGTTGACCGATTCAGACATTCAAGCACACTTCATATCCAATCGTACTGCCGAGCGTCCAGTCAGCTCTCAGAAAATCCGTGGCCAATCTTCTACAACCGCGTCAGGCGTCACTAATTTCGATGTCGATGTTAAGGGACAAACTACCTTCAACACGAAGTTACTTCCATCGCCAATGATTCAATTCGACCAGTTATCTGGTCATCTGTTCCAAGACATACTTCATGCCGACTCTGACTGTCACAAACCGACAACTGACACAGGAGCGACTGACCTACTTCGAGATGTTGAGATCTTGCCATCTCTACCGAGACCCCAATTAACGGGTAATCTTAACCAGCCTTCAGCTATCAATTCACCATTCGGTTGGCTTCCTCTGGATTCGCTTGGTTTTGCTACCGATCGTCAAACAAACTCCTTCATCGAAACCAACCAGTACCGTCTTCCAGAAGAAGTCAAGAGACTGAGGGAGTTGGACACATTTCCTCAGTCTTCACAGCCCACCAAACAACGTTGTGAACAAGTGTATCGCATTTATCGCTCACGTGACTTTTCTAGTCAATTTATCAAAACCAACCAGTACCGTCTTCCTGAAAAGTTCAAGAAACTGAGGGAGTTGGACGCATTCCCTCAGTCTTCACATCTCACCCCTGAAGAACAACGTGATGAGCAGGTCCATCACACTAATCACTCACGTGACCCTTCGGGACAATTCATCGTACCATCACCTTTTGGTGAAAAGGATAAGGATATCGCTTTCCCAGGTTCGCGCGAAGTCTCTTCGCGCATCATCCTTTCAATCGAACGTAAACCGACAGTAAAGCTCAGTTTACGTGAACCGTATTTCGCTTTCATGACTGACTACTTGCACAGTGGTCACATGACACGTGTTCCTGGAAAAGATTTACTCAAGGAAATGCATCACATACTTCGTCATTGCATTCTTCGTCCGGGCACCGTTACCACTACTTTGCGAATTGTCTTCGATGCCTCGGTGACGGAGGTGAATGAATCATCGTCAAATGATGCCTTCCTTATCGTTCCCAAGCTTCAAACAAACATTGCTGAACTTCTGCAAAACTTTCGTTCGCCATCTGTGGTGTTCATTGCTGAAGTACGGCAAATGTATCGCCAAATATGCCCACAAGAGCCAAATCACGCGTTCCAAAGAATATTTTGGCGTCATCAATTATCGGAATCTACCCCGGATTACCCATTACACCCTGTGACTTCTGATATCTCTGCCTTTATTCTGTCCTACCGTATTGTCAGATCGTTGACAGAAAATAATGGTTACGAATTATCACTCACACGATACGCGATCACTTCGGATTCAAATATCGATTCAATCGTCGTCGGCTGTTCCAGTGTGGAACAAGCTCAACAAACGCAATCCGAAGTTATCGAACATACCAAACGAGGTCAACTTGAACTGCAGAAGTCGGATTGTAGCAAACCAAAACTTCGCGCCTACCGAAACTTACCGCCGGGCTACTATCTCACTGATGTAATCTTCAAGAATGTTGATCATTTTCTTACTCTCAGGGTATTGGGATGGAAGTGGAGGCCACCGGATGCTTCACCCGATGATACTCGTCACGGGAATCGTTACACCGACCAATTATCGCTCTTGACAGTTATCGCATCTAATCATCGGCGTCAAGCATCATCGGTTGATAATCCATCGGATATCGCTTCACGTGGCCATTCTCAGGCCGTTCTTATCCGTAACGTATTATGGTGGGCGGAGTCCTCCGGGTTTGTCCAGCCAAACGACTCTTGGCCTATCTCAGATGGCCATTTTAACAAAACTGAACTCCACTCTGAAGAACGAGTTCAATCGTCATTAGTCCAACATGATATATTCTGCTAAAATTTTATTAAACAAATTATATCGTATTCGGAAACTCCAACGTCTTACTGCTTACTGTCATCTATTCGTACACAACTTTCATAACAAAGCCTCTCGTCGTTCGGATTTTCTACTTAATCATTTCGAAATTCGTATTCTATCTTTAACCAAACATTGGACATCACTCTCTACGGAGCAAGTGATTAGAATCATTATTAAAAATCTTATGCTATCGTTACGCTTCGTACTTTGAATGGATCTTCTCTTACAAGACCATTACCTAATCGTGTCCATTGCCTAGGCAATGTGACTAATCATCATCATTTCGCGGTTCGTTTTATTCTTTTTACGTCTATGTTAATCGTATCATTTAGTTTCTTTTCGTCTAGTTTATCCACATCTAGTTATCGTTTAAAACTAGTTCTTCTGCTTCGTCTTCTTTTCATCGACGTTACATTTCATGGCATTCTGCGTTTCGCTTAACGTTCAACTTTTCTTTAAAATACAATTTGCTGTATTTTGGTGGGCGGAATGTTTCATAACGCCGATGGATTTCTTTCGTTTTGTGCTCCGATTGTCATACGAGATCGGCAGGAACCCAGACTTGGGAATTCCGCACAATAAGGGTCCCTAACTACACGGTCAACAAGTGACAAGCGCTTTATCGTCAACAAATCAGTCCGTTGCTAACCCCCGACCGTATAGTGACATTTCGCACCGAGCCGAAGTGTTATTCATCATATCGTCACATAAAGTATAAATCCTACCGTATCCTTTCGTATATTTTGTGTGAACTCGTGACTCAAACGTTACCGAAGTTCTAACAATCAAATAGAACAATATCGAGCGCTATGGACATCTGTGACTATCACCAAACCAGAAGACAACTACCGTGAGTACCACTTAATTATGTTATACCTTTCTTGTTTGGTGGTTGGGCATAACTCAACGAAATCCATTAGCGTCTTAGCAAGAGTAACTGCAAGGTTACCCTCATCCCCATGCCCCGTGCATGAACAGTTTGTTTGTGGACAAAACTAATAATTCATATTCACATTGCGTATGCACCGGCAGAAATAATTATCTCATCTTAATTATTTTAAAGCAAAATCAAAAAGTGTATTTTTCCTAGAATAACACAGGTCTACAACAAAAATGCTGTCTGGACGTTTTCAACTGCTTTCTATGTATTTAGGTGTTCTGAAAACCAGAAAAATACTCAAAAAATTTCAGAACGTCAGGTTATTTTGCAAAACGGTATACATATATATACAGATATAGACAGTATATACAATAGTGAGCTCTGGCAATAAACATTTCATTGCTAAACCGTTAATCCGATTGCGATGAAACTTTGCGGATTTGATGTGTGCATGCCCGCGATGGTTTCTGTATACAATAGTGAGCTCTGGCATGATGAAATTACGAAAAATTAATTAATTAAATAAAAATGAATCGCAGAAACGTATGTACGCGCCTAACTTTTGAACGACTGCACCAAATTGGATAATTCTTTTTTTGTGTTCGTTATTGTCAAGACAAGGTTTGTATAAAACTACTGGTGAGCTCTAGCATTATGAAATTTGTATAAAAAAATGCAATATGTGGCACACGAGCTGTGAAGACTGAATGTACTGGAACTTAATGTATGGAATGCGAGAGGGGGAGGGGAACTAGGGATCGGGGAGGGTAACCTGAATTTTTAGGCAATAACAAAGACCCTAACTACAAACAAATTGTTAAAAGCATTTCAAGCTTTAGTTTGCCTAATGAGTTTAAAAGAACATTTTCTTCATTCCCACCTCGACTACTTTCCAGAAAATTTAGGATATGTGGGTGAAGAGCAAAATGAACGATTTCACCAAGATATTAAGAAGATGGAAAAAAGATAAAAAACCAAATTAGCTGTCAATTTTTATTTTTTTGTAGACTTGTGTAATTAAATTCGCGCCATCGCGCCACAGATGGCGCTAATTTAATTATTTCAGGGAAAAAAACTTTTCGCATGATATGCTTCCAAATATATGTTTGCGCCTATGCATAGATACGGTAGGTACACGAATATGAATAAATAGTTTCGTCCACTCCATTCTACTTCTTTCTCCCATACAGAGGCATACAAATATAATATGTTACCGGTGAAAGAAGCAATTCACCTTTACATTTTGAAGCATAACTTAAAAAAATAGTTTATTTCTTTTACAATTAAATTATCACCATATTCGGAAGAGCAATTTATGAATATGTTTAGCTGTTATTACGGAGAGATTTATGAAACGTTCACAAAAAAAAAATTGTTGTTCAGTTCACACGCCTTCGAGAGAATGAGACGGATGCAAAGTATCAGGAGTAGGATAATTGTCGGTTTTATTAATTACTAGCTGACCCGGCCACGCGTTGCTGTGGCTAATAAAACACTTTGTAAAATCCAACCTTTGTAACCACCGCCGTCTTTGAGTTTATCGCGAAGAGACAAACAGATGCCGTGGAGGACTTTAATTTATAATACGTAGAGATGGTGTGAAAGATTATAATAATGTGAATGAAATACTTGGGGTAACTAACATATTTAAGTTACTAAAGATTAATACTGTATCCGTCTAAATAACTTTCCAAGTATCCTATTGTACGTGACCATTTTTTTAGAAGATAGAGTGGGTATAGTAAGCTATCCGTAAAAGATTGATACATGCCATCGTGGCCTTTTTTGTAGATCTATAAAAGAGGAATATCCCAGCATGCATTGTTTTGTTATATCTCAAAGGGATTACGCAGTGTTTTTGATGAAATCTCCCAGGCGGCTTGACTTTTTCCGACACTTCTAACAATTATCGTTATGTTTTAACCAATTTACACAAATCCTTGACAAATTACATACCTAAACCTTCCTCACGAAACACTCTATCTATTTGAGTTTATCGCGAACAGACAGATGGACAGACGACGCGGGGGACTTTAATTTATAATATGTAGAGATATTATTGTTACCAATTTTAAAAATTATTTTGCATTTTATTCTACGAAGCACCGCACAAAGAGGAGACCGATTAGTCTATCTCATTCTCTCGCAGTCCAAATCTTATTGGTGAAAACCGCATGAAAATCCGTTCAGTAGTTTTTGAGTTTATCGCGAACAGACAGACAGACAGACGACGCGGGGGACTTTAATTTATAATATGTAGAGATATTATTGTTACCAAGTTTAACAATTATTTTGCATTTTATTCTACGAAGCACCGCACAAAGAGGAGACCGATTAGTCTATCTCATTCTCTCGCAGTCCAAATCTTATTTAAATTTTAGTGTCTCTCTTTTCCCTTTCATCGAGTTTCAAATTACAACGCTGCTATAGCAGTTTTCACTTCAAAAATTTCTGAACCTTACGATCAAAGGGGAACAAATTGACTTTGCTTATTCAAAATAGGTATAGGTATTTTATAATGCACACTTAACGAACGTTCAATGAAACTTCTGACTTAGTGTAACTTGAAGGATAAAATATATGATGAAAAATGAATGCTACATACACACCACACAAAGAAAGCAGAAAATATGAACCTTAAGAGGTGGTAAACAGAAGTAATCGGCCTAATCTCGTATTTCACTGGCGCTCAGAAAGGAACTAAGATGGCCCAAGGCCGCCCTAAAACCCACTGAATCGACGAGATAAACAAGTCAAGTGGAAACACGCGGCCAATGCCGTATTTAGGTTTAGGCAACCTAGGCAGCTGCCTAGGGCGCCAATTTTTAGAGGGCTACATATCGCCAAAACTCAAAAGACTACCTGTGGAGCTTTTACATCTTGCAAAATCTTGTATAAATTAAATAAAATAAAAATTTTAATTCAAATTATTGAAATATTAATTAATAATTCTAAGAAAATAGTTAACTCAGATAAGCCCTGAGGAAAATAATTTCCCTCAGGGCCTATGTCATCTTGGGGATGCTGTGTGGAGGGTTTTTTTAAAGGAAAAGAAGGAGAGGAGAGTTCGGGAAAGAAGAGGATTTAAGGGGTGGGTAGGAATCTGGGGTTCAGTACGTCCTGGTCATCCGCCTCCAAGACCTAGACAAACATTGCCCCATGAACCCGGGCACCCCTGTTAAATCATAATAATTAATAATAAATCATCAAACGTATCGAACCACTTGGGGTGACCTTTGGCAGAAGTGTTGGTTATCCAATAATGGTTCCCGCGGCGGCGGTACCAATCCCCGCCTCCCAAATTGCAATAGTACGTTTAGATTTCATTATTGTGACAGCTGTTTCGGCGTTCAAGGCCATAGTCAATCTCTGGTTATCCCACATCGAGACGACTTATTTATAATACGATTTTATTTACCCCTGCCAAATTTTTATTTGTACGATGTGATTTAATAAGATTTTCGAGAAAACCGGTTTACTCAGAAAGTCGATTGCTTCCAATAAAGGTGCGCTGTGTGCAGTGATTACGTTTAAGGGAGGGGGGGGGGGGAATAATTGTTTTGCCTATGGCAGCTCGGTACCCAAATACGACCCTGCACGTGGCCTTTTGAGATCTACCTCCAACAGAGGAAGGTTGGAAGATAATGAAACAACTAAAGTAACAATGAAATATTTCCATAACTACCCCGTTTGGCGACTAGATAAGAATCATCAAGTTCTTTTTAACCTTCCTCTTCTTCGTCTCCTTCTATTTCCCACTTTAAGCCTTACTATGTCCCCTAATTGGGGGTGCCGTAACCCATAAAGTATTTCGACAGTTGGAAGCAATTAGGACTCAAGTGCGGTATTCACATTAAAACATATATAAGCGATTTTCTTAAAATTCATAGTTTTAGGTTCACCCAGCGACATAATACCCCCCGACAAAATATCCCCGACAAACGATCCTACGGATAAAACATCCCCGACGAAATATCCCCGAAAAAATATCTTACAGACAAAATATCCCCCTACAAAATATCCCCTACAAAATATCCTGTTCTAACCTAACCTAACCTTACTTAACCTAGCTTAACCCTACCTAACCTAACCTAACCTAACATAAAAATTTCAGGACAGCATGCATGTATTAGAAAAATGCTCTATCTTTGATGTGGAGAGATTTTAACTAAATTTCAAACTAAAAAACTACGGAATCACAGAAGAAAATAAGGCAAGAAATCTGGAATCAGAAATCGAATGAAATATATTGTATAGCATACCTACGAAAAAATACCAAAAATAATAGAAATTAATTAATCAATCGAAAATTAAAAATTAAAAATAAACTTTAGAATACAGATAACAAAAAATAATTAGGAGAAACCTTGTGCGTAACAAACAAGGTACCCGCAGAAGATACTAATAGTCCGTACAACTTAATCAAACGTAACCTAACCTAACCTAACCCAACAAAACGTTTCAGCGCCAAATTTAAGATTTAAAATTTAAATCGAATCCGTAGGTTCCTTGCTCTGTCTCTTTTGCATCTTCTTTTAAATCGAGGGATATTTCGTCAAGGGATATTTTGTCCTAGGGATATTATGTCAAGGGATATTTAGTCGGAGTATATTATGTCGGGAATATTTTGTCACGGGATGAAATCGCGCGGTACCTTTAAGTTAGCCTCTCGGAAGCTTGGTGTACTGTACAAGGCCCACAGACAATTTATTAGTACCTACACAATTGTAAACCCTGTACAAATTGCAAGTGCGCCCCACCGTTGAATATGGCAGCATCCTCTGGTATGGAGCCTTAAAATACTTGAAAAACCCTCGACTCAGGCGTGGGATGGGAATGCTGTCCTTGTTCTACCAGTATTTCAATGGAAGATGCTCCGCTAAACTACCATCAGTGATTCCTTTTGCACCGGTGCACAGTCGCCACAAACACCAAACGAGCGACAACATTTGTATACAGTTTGCATTTGTCACATGAGAACGAGTGGTTTCGACGACGGTCTTGAGTTTACCAGCTCGGCTGTGGACCATTTACCAACCTCTGTGTTTCCTTCCTCCCACAACATGGTTCTCTTCAAGACCTAGTTTCACTCCTTTCTTCCCTCAAAAAGACCCTCCATACTGCATTCCCAAAGATGATATAAGCCCTGAATGAAATTGTTTTCCCCAGGTCGTATGTAGAGTTAGGGTAAAGCCAAATTAACAATTTTTAAATTCCAATGAGCCAGTCACACTTTGTAAGAATATGAAATCCCCACTTTAACAAGCGTAATACATGTCAAAGAAAGATGTTCTAAGTAGATATCCAACATGCCGGCAATAAATAGCAAGACTTGGTGAAAATATGATTTCCTCACTCAAAAGGGGGATTAGGAACGGGGAATTAGGATTACGAATTTATTTATTTTTCATGTTCTACAATGGTTATACACCAATATATCACGGAGAAGATTACAAATTTGAGGAATACTTATTGAGGTAGTTTCATAATTTTGTGACATGCGTCAAAAGATAGGCTGTCTGTGACGGTGAATGCGGAATCGTCAGGCAGTTGATTCGCTCTGTTGATTGACGCGATCTGATCCTCTCTTTCTAGATTACTAAAATGACTGAATAACTAAAGTAGGGGTAGATTCTCTCAGATTGGTTTGGCCAGATCTGAATAGCATGGAACGTAGTGGACAGGTAGATGTACCATAAATTATTTTGTTTATTTAAAAATTACTGGTGTTATATGTCGGGTTCTTTATTTATGAAAAAAATAATGGAGTATTTATTTATTTATTTATTTAAACGCCCATAGGGCTTTTACATAGAATGCAGTACATTTTTTTAAATTACGGTGAAAAGAATGGGTTTACAAAATACAATACACAATACAAGTAACATAATATTTGTTAAAAACAAAATAAAGGTTACATAAAATATAAGGTTTAAAAAAAATAAAAAAAATTAGGTTACATAAAATATAAGCGTTAACAAAATACAGGAAACATAAAATATAAGAAACAAAATATAGTCCATTAAATATAGGAGTTGACATAAAGTAGGTAATGTTTAAATTGTTGTTCTCATTAGTTTATGGGATAGGTAGAAATAAATAGTTGGCACATATATGGCGTTAGAAGTTTGCCAAGTTAAAATTATTGTCAAATACATCCAGATCATAGTATTTGTTACCAAGACTATGCAAACGATGTATTGAAGAACATAAATCGTAGTTCGAATGAGATGTACGTCGTACGTATATAAAATGTCAATATTTGTCTAGTTTTTCGTGTAGGTACATGTAGATTTATTAAGAGTAGGAGTTCACAACTGTCGAATTTAGAGTTTAATAATTTTAATAAAAAGGTTAGGTCGTTTATTTTTCGTCTGTTTTCTAATGTTGGAATGTTTAAAGTATTCATTAACGACGGGTAATTTATGTGCTGTAAAGGGATGTTAAGTTTAAAATTTACAAATCGTAGAAATTTTCTTTGAATTCTTTCGTATGAATTTTGTAGAAGGGCGACCAGACTATGGAGTTATATTCTATTAGGCTTCTAACAAGAGATGTGTACAGTATTTTAATGATTTGTAACGATTCAAAGTTTTTAATTGTTCTTAAAACAAATCCTAATGTTTTCATACCCTTATTTGCAGTTTGTTGAATGTGTACCATGAAGTCTAGTTTCTCATCCATTATTATGCCAAGATCCCGCATTTCCGATACTCTTTCTAAATTTATTTTATTTATTGAATAGTCGAAAAACAGTGATGTTTTTTTTCTGGAAAAGGTCAAAGTTTTGCATTTTTCTACATTAAATATAGATTGTTTTGTGAGCATCAAATTTTTAGCATGTCTGTATTGGATTGAAGAATTTCACAGTGATTATAGTGATTAAGTAGGGTACACATTCTAGAATGGTGGATACTCCCAATTCGGCTTGATGAAAGAGCTTCATTCAGAATCGAAACGTTGCTTGAAGATTCAACTGTTTTCGGTGTCAGATATCAACTGCCAGGCACTTTCCAACCATTTTCTTCCCCTCTCCTTCCGGCCCCCACTCCTTTCAGTCTAATGAACATATTCTTCCACGTTGGGTTGTCATATAGGTACCTATTGGCTTGAGACAATTATTGTGAGTAGTTGAGACTCTTGTTTGGTATTCACATAAAAAAATGGTAATAATTTGGCGTCTACTCAAAATTCGCTGAAATATTCGTGACAGCTAAAATCAAAGCCAGATTATCTTAATCCTAATAAATTTTAACCACTCTGATCCATAAGCTTGTTTATGCGACAATGTTACATTACTAGACATACGTACGACGTATGAGGCATACCTGAGTTATGAAGATATCTTACGTACTAAAATTCAATTACGTCAAGTGACGTAATACTTTTAAAAACAAAATATTTATAAAATCTTACTATTTATAAATCTTATTTCTTTTCAATATACTGTAATAAACCATATTCTCAAGTTTCCCCCTTATTGTACTTTTATAAAGAACCCGTTAGACAAACTACTAAAAAGTAGTTTATCGGGACTTTTTGTCTTATATTTGTAAAATGTATAAAATAAATAAATAAAAAAAAAAAAAAAAAAAATGTTGAATGTTTACTCGTAATGTTTTATTGCTGAACATAAACTGCCTCCTACAATACATTATATTATATTTTTAATGTTCTTGTTTTATTGCGCTATATTAGCGCCGTAATTGTTTACTATTATTGCCTATGCTATGACAGCACTGTCATTGTTAATTTTTTATTCTCTTGTCATTATTTTGAGACTTTGTATATGTTACCGTAAAAGCCCGAATATTGGTAAATCCTAAGATTTACCAACTCTTAATGGTAAAAGTCCGAACCGTTCTATAATCATCGTTCACCAACCTAACCTAACCTAACCTAACATGTACTAAATTCTAATGGTAAAAACCCAAAAAAAATCGTTTCTTATTTAAATATTATAAACGAATTTTTCGGGCTTTTACCATTAGAATTTAGTACATGTTAGGTTAGGTTAGGTTAGGTTAGGTTGGTGAACGATGATTATAGAACGGTTCGGACTTTTACCATTAATAGTTGGTAAATCTTAGGATTTACCGTATTTCGGGCTTTTACAGTAACATATATACTGTATATTTTTTGTTTCATATTATTTCATAAATATTTTGTAAGGACTCTTAAGAAGCACTTATCACAAAATAAGAAGTACTAATCACAAATTACTATAAAGATTTTATCATAATATTCGTAGAAAATAATCCGTAACTAATCCGAAATTATGTTTTGTAAGGTTCACTATTGTACACAATTATGGGGTTAAGGTCGTTTAAGTAGAGAAAATACTTGACCGTAACAGTCAACTTATTTAAATATAAATTTTCCCAGGTTTTCTACACTACTTAGCGAGGAAAAATATTTAAAAAATCAAATTAACAAAAAAATAAGTGGGTTTGTTATCAATTTTGGGAAAACTGTTCATTAACTACTCTTTAAGGCGCCGCTCCCGAATTTCTACCGACTTTTTACATATCTCCCTTAAACATTTGAAGTTTTTAAGCTCTTAAAAAAATATATGTTATTTTTGAAGATAAAGCAAATTATATAAAATTCCCTCGATAGAAAAAAATCGCAATGTATGCTCCGAAAATTATTATAAACACGTTTGTTTCAGTCATTTTACAAGTTACAGTCGTGAAAAAAATCACAATGTTTCTTTAAATGATACTTAAGATACTTTCCACGAGATTTTTGCTCTATTTTAAACGAGTCGTGTTTTATTAAACATTTTCGCAATTTTCGCATCGATTTTATCGCTTTAAATAATATTAGCGCGCTCCCCAAACATTCGAAATTACATATCTCTCCGTCTTCATCTTTTTGAGCGCGGATGCGGGGCCTTAAGGCTCTGCAACCGGTCCCGAAAAGAAGAAAATGGAGAGATACGAAATTACGAATGTTAGAGGAGAGCGCTAACATTTACAGCGACAAAATCGAAGCGAAAATGTTTAATAAAACACGACTCGTTTAAAATAGAGCAAAAATCTCGCGGGCAGCATTTAAAGAATTACTGTGAATTTTTTCATACATATAGCTCGTAAAATAACTGAAACAAACGTGTTAATAATAATTTTTGGAGCATACTTTGCGATTTTTTTCTATCGAGGGAATTTTATATAATTTGCGTTTTGGCGCGGGCAAAGTCTAGATATTATCTTCAAGAATAATATATATTTTTTAAGAGCTTTAAAACTTACCGTGTTTAAGGGAAATATGTAATAATTCGGTACAAATCCGGGTAGCGGGCCCTTAAGTAACTATGTACAATATTTTTGAATTAGCTTAAAACAATCAATGCACATAACGTATTCAAGGAAATTTTTGTATTATAATTGTTAAAAAAATGTAACTGGAAAATATAAACAAAACAATAAGTAAGAGAATTTAAAAAAAAAGCACGGCTTTTCAATGTCAAGTACATACTAATTAGAATCGTAGGATTATTTTCTGAGTAGTTTAACCCTACATTTACTTGAAGGTTACTCAACGGCTGTTAAACGGTGAATAAATTTTACTCGTTGAGTATCGCTAATCGACAACTTACTCAGTTGTGTTGATATATCCGATATGATTTACGATATCTGTATTTCGTCGGAAAATATTTTTTTTTTACTTCCGCCTTCTTTCACGTTCGTCTTTCTATATTTACCTTTGCTACCTATTTTATAAGTCGGAGATATTTATTTTCTCAAAAATGTGTGTGCTAATCCTACTTCGTATTCCAAGAAGGGATATTAAAATGTACCTCACGTCTTTCCAATAAGGGCAATCAATTTTCTTGTTCCCTTTACCAGCGGGAAGCAACAATTATTACAACATATTGTTGGCAACGGAGCGAAAATATTCAAGCATGCTTCGAGTAATAAAGTTTTTCTGTAAGTAAAAAGTTCTCCTTATACTGAGTACCTATAATTATTTTCTTTCCAACAAGATTTTATCTAATAAGTATAACGTCGGCAGTAATATACAATTAATTAATGTTAAATTATGTAGGAAATGACGGCCTGATTTGTGAAAGTATGGAACTGTAAAAATAGTATTTTGGTTAACGCCGATTTATCAACACTGAAACTGAAACTGAACTGATATATAATTTTGAAGAGGTAAGAAATTCAACAATATAGAGAGCTTTTGTTGGAATAATTTTTTTAACATTAAAATCCACTCGTACAATCGATGGTCGTTTCAAAAATGTAACTCCAAAATTAATATGCTTATTAGGCGCTATTATTAGGAAAATCTCGACCTGTAGTAAAATTAGGACCTGCTCATGAATTAATAATGGTTTTCTAACATGAGGGTTATGAAGTTAAGAGTCTACTCAGAAATGATGAAAGCAAATACTAGGTTTTCAAAAGCTTTTATGTATTAATCAATGACCATTTCGAAATCTGTAAAAAAATATGATAAAAAATATAATGTACCCGGTGATTAAAGATTTCTTATATTGTGTTCTAGAAAATTTCAAAACATGATCGGGGGTCGTCGAGATTACAGTACACTGTATTTACGTTATCGTCAGGTTTAAAATGAATATTAAAGATTTCTTGAATTGTGTTCTGGAAAATTCCAAAATAAGATCGGGGATTGTCGAGATTACAATACGCTTTATTTACGTTATCGTCAATTTTAAAATGAATATTAAAGATTTCTTGAATTGTGTTCTGGACAATTCCCAAATATGATCGGGGGTCGTCGAGATTACAAAACACTTTTTTATGTTATCGTCAAGTTTAAAATGAATATTAAAGATTTCTTGAATTGTGTTCTGGAAAATTTCAAAATAAGATCGGGGGTCGTCGAGAATACAATACGCTTTATTTACATTATCGTTATGTGTAAAATGAATATTTAACTGGACCAGACGTCTATACAATTGGAGGCTCTGAGTTATTTGGCGTCTGGGCGCGAACAGTGAAGGAGCCCCGCTGTCCATCATATGCCTTCGGCTATTTCCGAAACCATTCGTGCACTAGTCACGAAAAACGATAGATGCTCTTTTATAGTACTACTCAACTGACATCTTTTGAGACACCTAAAAACTACACAACTAATTGTACTAACGTCATCTATTGAAGGATGTTAAAACTACGTGTCTTTACTGTTGGTTAGGCATTACAATATGTTTATTTTGTTTGTTCCAAAATTTAAATAAATATATTTATGTCACAAGAATGGTAGGTAGGTACTCTTTGGATTTAACAGAGACACCTGAAATAGTTTGAAAATAGTATTCAAACAAGTGAATAACTGTCATCTGTTGTTTTGGAAAATTTTGCTATTTTATTTAATCATTGTGAAAACTAACTAGTTGTGTACGTTGTGTATGGTTGAAAACTAACTACTGGTGCAAGTTTCAAGTCACAAAAAGAATTACTGATCTGGAATAGCTACAAAAAACTGCATACAAGGTTGATGAATCTGTTATTTTCCCTGGAGTTTTTCGATTGCCATTCTTTGTGATATATACATTTGTCCGCGCAAGTAGATTTTCATAATCATATCTTTGGGTATTATGCCCAGAGGGTCTGGGGTTATTTACACACCTCAGGCTCGCATACTATACTTTAAAAAACAATGCAATTAACATCATCATAATACCAGATAAGAATGAACCAATTAAGAAATGTTGGAAAAAATGAATGGCGCTTCAACTGTTAAATATTTATACCTAATTGGCTCCAAGATGGTTCAAAGGAACAAATAATGCTATTTAAAAAGCGCCCTGGTCTAAGTGAATAATTTTCACTTAAACATCAAGTCCTGTTCAGAAAAAATGAGGAGAAGAGTTTACTTTACGTAATATAAATCTATTTTTATATTCCATAGAAATTTCTTATTCGAACTGGGTGTTATTTTGCAACACTTACTATGTATGTACAGGCGAATGTATCAAAGATTTCTAAAAAGTTTTTCGGCTTGGTTTGGAACACTCCCCGCATTCTCCTGTTATGCTGAAAGTTTAACAAAAATATATTACAAACTAGCAGACCCGGCCACACCTTGCTGTGGCTAATGAAACACAACGCTATTACCCAACCTTTATAAAATACACACCACCCGCTTGCCTGCTGCCCGCTGCCTGAATTGAATATTTGAATTTCTCGGCTTTTCTCTACTATAATAAGCATGTATTATACATATAAACCTTTCCCTTGAATCACTTTATCTATTGGTGAAAACCGCATGAAAATCCGATGCGCAGTTTAGAAGATCAATGCGCACATACATTTTGAGCGACTTCATTTTATACTATGTAATGATATTAAATATCTTATAATAACATTTATTTTATAATTTTCATTAAATTTTTTATAAGAAATTTTAAATATGAGATTGACTAATATGACGCTTTGACAGTCGGTGGCAATGGCGAAATTGGTAAACGCACGTCCCGGATAGACGAGAGGTTCTGGGTTCGAGTCCAGTTGCCACCATTATCCTTTTCTGTTTTGCAGTGTCTTGTTCTCTTTCATATTTTCGTTTATAATTATTATTATTGTTATCTTCTTCTTCAATAATAATTTTCATCAACAGTTCCAAAAAATTCTCACAAATAAGCAGTTTAAATTTAGACTCGCCATTCAGTTTGGCATTTTTTTTTATTCTTTTAATGAACATAAATTTTCTCCTAAGATAAATTTATCTAAATAATAAAAAAATTGTTTGAAATCAATCTTCAACTTGATCTCTGTATCTCAATTATCGATAAAATTATACAGCGATTTTCAGTTTATCCGCAAAGAAAAGTATGTACGTATAAGATGTACCCTTTAAATGTTTTTGTAGAATAATTGTTTTAAAGTTTGAACTTGCCTCCAAGCGCCAAGCGTTAAGAGGGCATTACCAGAGAAAACCAGAAATATGTCATTTTCAAATCAGATTTTAGACGTATTGACTCTTTTCCACAAAAAATTATAAATGGATTTCAAAAGATCGTTCTTTTATCTAGCATTCGCATGTAATAAATATTGAGAATTTTTTTAAATTTTTAGTATAATTAGGTTATTCCATAGGTCGTTGGCAGATATTTTAAATTTTCAAAAAAGATTTTGTATTATACCACACCTATTTCAAATAATATAATCATGCAGTAAAATAAATCAATACATTATCTAGCAAACGCATGTTTTAGAATTTTAATTAAGATTTTTTTTTATTTTTTTTTTATTAGCAAAATTTTTTGATACATGGGAATAGGTACAAACATAATAACATAAAATATAAGAGAGTAACAAAAAAGATCCCACAAAGGCGAAGCCTGTGCGTGGTTATTATATTATGTGAATATTAAACAGTGGTGGTTAAAATAGAATTTAAAAATGTATATATATCTTTAGAGATTAACATGATCGATTTTACAGGAGTAACTGTGAGATTTCTTAAAATTAAAGATATGTACATATAATAACGTATGTATACACCCAATAAGTACATACACACGTTCATAAATATGTGTTCATATAATACACATATATTTCTTTTTATTAATCTAAAATACAGAAAGACATGGAATATTTTAGGAATTTATAAAACATATAATACAATTTAAAGAAAAAAATTTCTCACTTCCTAATTATTTTTTACCCAGCTTTTAATATATTTTTTATATACGTTCAGATTTTGACACGTATTGATTGAATTGGGTAGGGAATTGAACAGATTTGGGGCAATACAGTTAATATGCCTTTGGGCCAGTCTGGTTTTGCAGTGAGGCACTGTGTACACGCACGTGGTATGTCTCTGGCTAGAACGATTTGTGTTTTTAGTAAAATTGTTAGGACGAGAAAATATAAATTTAAGACACTGGATACAGTAGATCTGCCTTAGTTCCATAATTTCAGTTTCCTGAAATAACTGATTGGTGGGATACGTCTTGGCCTTCTGGTACATTCCTTAATGATGGACTTCTGTGCAATAAAATCATTAAATAATATGTACGTACATGTGTTTCTTGACGAAAATTGGTCCATTTGTGTATTTATTTGCGCACTTACAAGCTAATATATTTCAGATTTTTTTAACATTCTTATTAAATTTAGACATTATTGAAAAATGATAAATACTTATAATCAAAAAATAATTACAAAAAGTACATTATTTTAATAGTTTTATCATCACGCCTTTCAGCATTTTTGGATGAAGGTATAAATTAAAGCTAATTTGGATTGAAATAAATTCGATATTGAGTTGTAATTTAAAAAAGCTGGTACGTAGAATAATTAATCTTTCTCATTGTAACCGCCCTGCACGATCGTAAGAACAACTTTCGACGAAATGTGGATTTTCGTCCGCTGGCTGGTTAAACGCTCTTAAATGCATCTTGAATGGAAATCCGCAATACAAATATTATTACTACCAATTATATCCAGTTCCCGAAGGAGCATGCGGTGAAGCTACACGGCCAAATAACAAAATACGATATACTTATATGTGCAGTCTGTTTAGGAAATAAGATATATCTATTTACACATAATCAAGTGGCCCCAAGGGAATATGAAGAGCGGATATAAGGCCGTAGGTACGAGTATAAACAAAGTCGAAATATTTATATCTGCAGGAGTCTTGAGTGAAAATCGGCCACACAAATATTTTTACCTACAATAACACCGAGTCTTCGAAAGAGCATGCGTAAGGCTATACTTGAATAGCCTTACCGCATGCTATACAAAGTTCTTGTATGTGCAGTCTGTTTAGGAAATACGATATGCCTATTTACACGATAATTTTTCAATTTGTTAGGCGGGTACAGGTACCGCCGCACCGGGAACCATTTATTGTATAACCAACACCTCTGCCATAGGTCGCCCCAAGTGGTTCGCTACGTTTGGTGGCATAGAAGGGGTTCCCGGGTTCATGGGATGAGGTTTGTCCGGATCTTGGCGGCGGATGGTCCACCAACTGCTTGGCAAGCCGGATCGGGAGAGACTGGTTGAAGGAGATCTATTGACCTACCCAACCTCTCGGAACATTGCCTTGCACCGCAGTGGTAGTTACGGATAGATTCATACGTTCGTCACTCCTGGATACACTGACCCCAGATTCCTACCCAACCCTCATAACTTTTTTCCTTCCCTTTAAGCTTCCTCTCCTTCATTTTCCTAAAAAGACCTTCCACACAGCATCCTCAAAGATGACATAGGCCCTGTGGGAAATTATTTTCCTCCGGGCCTCCTGTGTGGAGCTAATGTAATTTTTTATTATGTATATATACATTTATCAGAGGGAAGCAGAGCGGATGGATGGAAGGTGAATGGGTGCACCGATAGCGCTGACAATCGGTCTCATTGGATCAAATTTTTATGGATTTTTGGAAGACCGTGCAAGACAAGACTTCTGGAGAATCGAGACTTTTTGGGAATAGCTTAGATCGATCCGGTTTTCTGGTGCTGAAAGGTTTGGCTAGTTCCCTTGTCTCAAATCATATCTTGCTGAAAATCTTAGATCGGCTATGATATTTTGTTCTAAAATTGGTGTTGGTCGAAGTTGCCATAGTAATATTTTTTTTTTTATTTACATTAGAAAATAATTTCCCTCACCGCCTATGTCATCTGGTATGCTGTGTGGAGGGTCTTTTTGAGGAGAGGAAGGAATGAACATTGGTCTTGAAAAGACCAATGTTGTAGGAAGGAGGAAACATAGAGGCCGGCAAATCATTCCACAGCCGAGCTGTGAAACACAAGAACGAGTGGAAGAAATGACCCGTTCTGCTGTGACAAATGTCAACCGTGTACAAATGTTGGGCACGCGTTTGACTTGTTTCCCGACTACGCACCGGTGCCGAAGGTATCAACGACGCTAGTTCCTCGGAGCATCTTCCATTGTAATTCCGGTAGAACAAGGATAGCATTCCCACCCGACGCCTATGCTCTAAAGATTACAATCCGTCTGTTAAGATGGGAGAATCTATCCAATGGACCGGCCGTTTCTGCACAGATTCGAGGGTATTTTTCAGGTATTTTGGAGCTCCAGACCAGAGGTGGCTGCCAAATTCAACCGTGGGGCTCACTTGTGTATTGTACAGGGTTAGAAGTTGTTTACTATTAAAGTATCTGTGGGCCCTGTACAGTACGCCGAGTTTTTGCGAGGCTAACTTTTCTCTGGCTTCGATGGAGCCCCCGTACCTGAGCTGGTCACTTAGGGTTACACCAAGCATATCAATGGAGGGCCTGTTCGGAAGATTGCTTCCGTTGAAAAAGACTAAATGTTTCATTTTATTATAATTTTTCCATTTTATTGACGGATCGTGTATGAAATAAAAATATCCTTGTCAGCCGGTATATTTATACCCGGCGGGAATCTAACCCACAACATCCCAACTCAAAGTCATATTCGGTGATCATTACCCAACGGAGCCAGTCTTTATATCGTAAACAATGCATTGAGGTTAAAAAAATACCGAAGGTCTTTTGTTCCAAAGGTCTCCTTATCAAATATTTATGTCTTAACCTATTCTTTCACAAATCCACTGGGATTAGGGGACGGAAATAAACAGTGACCTTTAATTTAACGTTCAGCTTCTTCCTTTAGAAAAATATAACGGAATAACCCATCTAGACTGGGTTTCTTCGGAATAAAGATTTTCACATTTTTTCTATGCAGGGCTGCGTTAAGTACCTACATAGATAAAATTTGCCGATCGATATTCAAAAATATATACCATTGTTTTATATAGTATGATAGTCAGAATACGATTAAAATTGTAGGTATGGACGATTTAGGACCAGTTGTTTCACAGAACTTAAACAATTCATCAAATTTCGAAATTAATTTTCAAGTTCTGTTATTATTCCATTACGGCCATTTTTTTCACAGAATTGGAATAAAAACATAACTAGAAGGGAACTTTCACAGAGCTAGAATATCTATCTTCTAGGTATATAAAAATCTAAAAATGATTGTATGTCCACTATGCGTTGCTAAACCGATTGCGATGAAACTTTGGGGATTTGATGTATGCATGCATGCCCGCGATGGTTCTGGCATTATGAAATTTGTATAAAAATTGCAATAGGTGGCTCGCGAGCTGTTTGAAAACTGAATGTTATAGAATACGGGAGGGGGGAGGGGAACTCGGGAGGGGGGTTCGCGGCACGGAGGAAACGGAAGAAAGGAGTGAGGAGAGGGAAGGCGGAGTGGGTACGCGAGACAGGAAGGGGCCGCGGGAGAGGAATGGGAGGCGGAAGGGAACCGGATGAATGGGAAAGGACACGCAGAGAGAAACAATTTATTTTTTGAGTGACATAGCAACGCATGCCGGGAACTCGCTAGTTTACATATAAATTTGATGACTTGTTTAAGTTCTGTGAAACAACTGGCTATTAAAGTATATTTTGTGATTCTAGCCACGGTACCTACTTAAAATATGTTTTAAAAAAAAAAATCATTCAAAATTAATTATGTTTTTAAAAACGATCTAAATCTGTAAATTTTGAGATAGTTTTAGACTTGGTAAGATAGCAGTTATCGAGACATTATTTTTACACTAGGGTTTTTGTATGATATTATTATTTTTTTGTTAATTATCATAATTGATTATTGATATCCCAAACAGACACAGATGAAAATGATTTTTTTTTTCAAAATTCCAACATTTTGTATGAAGATTTTCAGAATAACTTCATACAATAAATTGAAATTTAAAAAAAAAAAAAATGTTTTCAGCTACAACATCAATAACGTCGTTTTTTTAATCTTTGCACTTTAGCTCACTAAAAACTCAGTGACCGCCACTGCCATCTGTAATCTGTATACCTGTAAACGCACACCGTAGTGTAAAAGTGTAACCCACACCGTAGTGCACTCTGCTTTTAATCTGCTTTTCGGTCGAAAATGATTTACCGGGATGCTTTGTTACATGTAGATAATAATTCCACTTTCATAATTTTTTTAGATAGAGTGGTAAGCGTATGTACAACGTCACCATTTACGCATAACTCAGACAGACATAAAGTATACTTAAAAAAGATTAATGGTTATCTGTTTAATAATTGCACCTTCGAAACCGCTAAATTTGAGAAATGCACCTCTTTGCACCAAATAAATTAATACGATTTTAACAATAATTGACAATATTGGTTACAAAATAGCACCCATCGGAAATAGAAGCGAAAAAATAAGAAAAAAATAAAGTTTTAATTTACATTTAATAAGCAGGACTTACTTAATAGAATAAAGACGAAAACTGGAAATGCCTTCTGTACAAATTTTAACGGAACATATGTTCCGTTTAACCCATTTAGTACGCGCTCTTACATCAAACATCTGCATATTATTTGAATTTCGTACGGCCGGCGTAGTCTAGCGGTAAGGCTTTTGACTCGCAATCTGAAGGTCGCGGTATCGAATCCCGGCGTAGGCAAATAAATTTTACTTTTTTTTTTTTTTTTTTTTATTTATTTATTTAACGCCCAATGGGCTTTTACATTTTGGTAGTACAAATGATTCATGACAGATTATTTAACACATACAGAATAATAAAAATAAAATTTGATAAAAAAGCACACAAAAATAAAAATACAAAAATACAGGGTTTTCAGAAAAACAGATAGGTTTAGGAATAGTTTTGGAATAATAAGTTTTTTAAAAGATCAACAAATTTCGCCAAGTTTATGTCAAATATGTCAATATCACTTAAGTACTTGATTAATTTATGTTACTTCACAATTAATTCATTAAAAATAATATATGGTATATTTGCGACACGTTCCAGAGTTGAAAATACTCTCAGAATCACCCTGGTGTAAGACCACCATTCAGAATTGAAACGTTGCTTGAAATGGCTTTAGCCGTGTTTGGTGATCAGATCTGAATAGCCAGGAAATTCCCCACCTTCCTCTTCCCACCTCCTTCCACTCCCCACTACCTTCAGCCTCACAACATTCCCCAATTGGGGATGCCGTAGTCTGTCACTGGCTCCAGATGGGAGCAGCTGAGACTCTTGTGAGGTATTCACATAAAAAAAAAAATAAAAAAAAACAGTTTTGTATTGGAAATGCCAGAGTGACCAAACATTTGTATCACGAAACACATACATACGGCATTTCTTGTGTCATTTTTAATTGTAAGACTATACATGATCTGCTTTAGGACGACTCAAAGGGATACATATTTTATTTGTCGTTAGATTCATAGGATAGGCGATGTAAATGTAAATAAGCATTATAAACTTGTCCTGAAAAGGGAGAGTAAAATGCCTGCTATTGAAATTAAACTACATCAATGAAAAATCCATTATTATATTTGAGCTGAGGTGGGAATCGACCCTCAACCTCCCGGACTCTCGTTTTGCGCAGACCACTAGGCAGTGATGATTAAAAACCGATTAAAAATATTTTTAGTTTACCTATTAAAAGGAAATAAATAACAATTAGTAACGCAATACGTATAACTAATAATAACCATTATTAGCTTCTTTTATAACCGTTCGCTAAGAAGTAGTAATAAATAAATGGTTAACGGACTAATTTAATTGTCTTTAATGAGAAAGAAACGAGAGAGATGCGAAACGCTATTTTGGGGAGTAATAATGGCATTAAGAATTAATGAGATTTTATGTTGTTTTCCCTACTGATGATCATTAAATCATGGGCTAAATAATCTAAGGTAGTGTTAAAAACAGTTATTTTGACGGCCTTCGTGGTCTAGGGTTAGGTCTTTTGACTAGCAATCTGGAGATCACGGTTTCAAATTCCGGCGTGCGCAAGTAAAGTTTTATTTTTATTTTATTTTTTTATTGGCAATGCTGAATAAAAATACATATAGAGTTACATCAGTTACATAGTTACATAAGGTTAACAAAAAAATAAAAAATTGCCTTTCCTCACCATAAAGAGACAATGCTCTTGTGTTTGGCGAGGGAGTTCTAGCTCAATTAGTAAATTAAAAGATCTTGTAAGTTAGTAACAACGGCTATTAGAGATATAGAAACTAAGAAATGAAAGAAAAAGAAGGAATGAATGATTTATAAAATAGCAGTTTATTTAATTAGTGTCATTTCACAATTTTGTCCTTTAAATTTATATAAAGTGTATTTCCGTCACTTTCGAGGGTGGAAGATACTCTTAGTATCGCCCTGGTATAAGACCACCATTCTTAATTGAATCGTTGTTTGCTTTTCCCGTATTTGGTGACCAGAACTGAATAGCCAGGTACTTTTCCACCTTCTTCTTCCCATTGGAAATGCCATAGTATCTCTGGCTCCGCACTTTTGAGAGCGGTTGGGACTCTTGTACCATATTCACAATAAAAAATAATCCAAAAGTGCATTTTGGAATGCAGCACAGAAATGAAGATTTTTTATACATAATATGAAATAAAATAGGAATAGCTGTAACTAGCGCTGCTATCGAGCTATCCCGGTGTAATCGGAAGCTATTGATGTCTATTAAAATGTATTAATGTATAATGTATCGACGACCTCCGTAGTCCAGTGGGTAAGACTCTTGACTCACAATCCGGAGGTCGCGGGTTCGAACCCGGCATGCGCAAATAAATTTTATTTAATTAATTTGTGTTATTTCACAATTAATTCATTTAAAATAATATATAGTATATTTGCGGCACGTTCCAGAGTGAAAGATACTATCAGTATCGCCCTGGTGCAAGACCACCATTCAGAATTGAAACGTTGCTTGAAAATGGCTTTAGCCGTGTTTGGTGACCAGATCTGAATAGCCAGGTACTCAACCTTCCTCTTCCCCACCCCCTTCCCCTCCCCCTACCTTCAGCCTCATAACATACCCCAATTGGGGATGCCATAGTCTCACTGGCTCCAGACGGGAGCAGTTGAGATTCTTGTAAAGTATTCACTGTAAAAAAAAATAATAATAATTTTCCTTATTTTTAAGTATTAAAATTAATGCTTCCCCTCTTCTTCCCCTTTGATAAAGGTGATGATACTTCACAATTTTGATAAAAAATAACCCGGCGATTCAGACAATAACACTGTTCTTGATCTGGACCCCAAAAATACTTGAAAAAATTGATTCTGTGCGGAAATGGGCGGTCCGTTTTATATATTCCCCAACCTGCAATGAGATTGCAATTTTAAGAGCAAAAGCGTCAGGTTGGAATTTCGTCGTCTTTTTAACGCTATTCCAATGGAAAATGCTCCAAAGAACTATCGTCATTGATCATTGATCCCTTTGTGCATAGCTGGAAACACGCCAAACGCGTTTCCAACATTTTTGTAAGAAAACCCTTCACACAGTACGCCAAAAGTTGAATAGGCCCTATAGGAAATAATGTTACACAGGCCTCCTGGGTGGAATTAACGTAAATAAATATACATTAAAGGGGTTGTTTCACGAAATTTTTGCATTATAAGTCATGAAAATCTTATTTGAATCAAATACTCGTATTATTATTACTACACGCCATTGGTGCGATGGGTTTCCTACAATCTACCCACCTCTGTGTATAAATACATAATATCTAGAATACGCATCGAACACTCCCGGGCTTATTATTCATTCAATACAACATCAATAATTGAATCCTTGCCCTTTTGTGAGGATTCACGCATTCCCGGTAAGATCTTAGGTTGAGGTTATATAAAGGATGAGAATAGGTCAAAATGGGTTACCATTTCCAGCTGAAATATTCCAGATTTCGGTTATATAAATAAACATACACCCGAGAAGCATAATGTAAGGACTAATAATTTTCGTGGAATTGTTCGTAAATGCCACCAAGAAACTAAAAAGTTTTTTTTTGTCTCTTGAAATCATAAGTGATCAAACATTCTGAACACAAAAGTTTTGTAGTTCAGAGCTATATTACCACAAAGTTAGTTTTCCTATCGTTAGTAGAATGTAATGCGTTATTCTCATAATAAAAACACAATTTTCTAAGAAGCACATTTAAAATATTTCTCGATGTTAAGAGGAAGTTAACTCTATATTATAAAAATTTCGTGTCACGGTGTTTGTGGTCGAACTCCTCCGAAACGGCTCCACCGATTTTTATAATTTTTTTACTGTATATTTGGTAGGTAGGTATATTTAGAAAAGGTCGTAAAGTATATTTCACAACGTTAGGTGATTAGGGTGTCCATATCCAGAACAGACGAGCGAGTTGGCAAGCGGGCGGTGTGGATTTGATTTGTATGCAAATTAACAGATGGCGGTGAGAGTTAATTTATCGTGGTTATAAAGGTTGGGTAACCATCCAATAGATGGCGTTGTGTTTCGTTAGCCACAGCAACTCGTGTCCGAGTCAATTAGTAATATATAAAAATTAATGTTTCTTTGTTTGTCCCTCACGGGTTCCTAAACCATTTATCCAATTGCGATGAAACTGTGGTGATTTAATGTGCGCGCGTGCCCGCGATGATGTCTATATATAATTGTGGGCTCTGGCGTTATGAAATTATTTCCAATCCAATTTCGATGAAACTATGGTGAGTTGTTGTGTGCACGCCCGCGTGCAGTTTTCTATATAGGTACACTGGTGAGCTCTGTCGTCATGAAATTTGTACAAAAATATTGCAAAAGGTGGCGCGTGTTGTTCGAAAAATGAGTGTATTTCTTGTAGTTAGAGGATACGCGGGAGGGTAGTGGAATCCGGGAGGGCGGAGGGGAATGCGGGAGATGGATCGAAGGAGAGGGAAAGGCGGGGAAAGTTGAAAGAGAACGTCTCACTTTCTCTCACCTGACATGGTAGATCTCCGTCCTATTTCAATTTCGAAAATCATGAAACACAATTTAAAATTGTCCCGGTTGGCCAAATATTCACGGAACACGTCAACAAGGGATTTTTTGTCTTCTAATTTATTCACAGTTTGACGGCCGGCGTGGTCTAGCGGGAAGGCTTTTGATTTACAATCCAAAGGTCGCGAGATCGAATCCCGGCGGGGAAAAATAATGTGTTTTTTCACGATTTATTCATTTAAAAGAATATATAGTATATTTGTGGCACGTTCCAGAGTGGAAGATACTCTTCGTATCGCCCGTGTAAGACCACCATTCAGAATTGAAATGTTGCTTAAAATGGCTTTAGCCATGTTTGGTGATCCGATCTGAATAGCCAGGTAATTCCCTACCTTCTTCTTTACCACCTCCTTCCCTTACCCACTACCTTCAACCTCACAACATACCTAAAATGAGGATGCAATAGACTCACTGGCTTCAGATGTGCAGCTGAGACTCTTGTGAAGGTATTCATATAAAAAATAACATAAAAACTTATATCATTATGTCGCCAACGTAGAAGCAATACTGAAAATGACACCAATCGCTTTAGGCAAGATTCTATAAAACTTACATAATAATTAATTTTAAATGTATACAGACTACAGACCATGTTACGCAGATAATAAACTTATAATAATAATATACAATACCTCTACTAACGTACTCATTTGGCATAATTAAATGGTCCAATACAGATTTAGATAGTTTAGAACGATTGATTAGAACTACGTTAACAAAATTTAATTGCCATCATCCAAATTCAGCTATAGAACGAATTAATTTACCTAGAAATTTAGGAGGTAGAGGTGTAGTCAAAATAACATCTTTGAAACACAATCAGGTAGAAATGCTTAGAAATTTTTTCCATAGGAAAGCTAATAGCTCAGAAATGCACAAAATAATTTGCAAGGCAGATAGAAATATTACACCTTTAAATTTATATGACGAGAATGCCAACATTCTTATAAATACTAACCAGGAATTATTAGATTCCTGGTCAATTAAAATTATTCACGCAAAACACTTCAATTATCTCAACCAAACGTATGTTGACAAACTTTCGTCAAACAAATGGTTGAGTATTGGAGAGTTGAGCGCAGAAATAGAAGGATTTATGCTTGCCATTCAAGATAGAGTCATTAATACTAAAAATTATAGAAAGCATATAATCAAAGATATAAATCAAATTGATGATTTATGTAGAAAATGTTTGGCTTTTCCCGAAACTATAGAACATATTATATCGGGATGTTCTATATTAGCGCCTTCCGAGTATACATTTAGGCACAATCAGGTTTTAAAAATAATTCACCAAAGTTTGGTAATTAAACATAACTTGATTGACTGCCGTAATATAGTACCATATTATGAATATGAAAAAAATTCATTTTTAGAAAATGAATTTTATAAAATATATTATGATAAAACTATACTAACAGACAGAACAATTAGTCATAATAGACCTGATATAGTTTTACATGACAAAATTAAAAAAAATAACTTATATCATTGATGTAGCTATTCCAAATTCCTGTAATATTCAAAAAACTATTTCTGAAAAAATAAGAAAATACACAGATTTAGGAAATGAGATTAAAAGAATTTGGCATTCTCGGACTATAAAAATATTGCCATTTGTTATTTCGGCCACTGGCATAATACCTAGGAATCTGATTCAAAATTTAAGCATATTAGATTTGTCAAAGAATTTGTATATAAAAATGCAAAAATCAGTCATTTTAAATACATGTAGGATTACAAAGGATTTTTTAAATATTTATATTGAGGGATCGGTAGGATTTATAGGTTCAATTAGAAATGCCACAGAGCCGAACCCTCTGATATGAAAATATCTGGAGTCGGTGAATTATATTCCCATTTGGTCTCTAGTAGGTTGACATGTTGTTCTTGTATTTATAATACTTATATAGTGCAATTGCATAGCGTGGGTTGACTAGATGATCATTTGGGGAAGTGTGTGAAAGGGTTTAGTTTTTCCTTCTTTTTTTCCTTTTTTTTTGGGGAAAATTTAACCCGGACATTTAAATCTGGTGCATAAAAAATTGGATAATTTGTGGAGTGCCTTTTTGAGAAAAATCACCTCAAAGTTACTACAGGTAAACAAATTATTCTGCATAAGGAAATTGTGAACAACAGAGATTACAGATTCTCTTTTTAGTTCTATTACCTCCTGAAAATACTATTCTCGTTTTGTAACAGGGTGAAATCATTTTCAATGGAATTAATATTTCAAAGCAGTGCACGCTACGTCTCTTCATTACCCCCCACCGTATCTTGAAGGATTCAAGGTTTACGTATATTTCAATGATTCTATAGGTTGTCGATAACCGAGAGTTGCAGGCAAATCATTTCAAAGAGGACACGTTTGAATGTATTTGTGCACACCGATAGTATTGAAAGTTTCAAAAAAGTTTTTCGAACTAGTTTTTCGAACTTACCCCACAAATGACCAAAGATATTGGGTTCAAAGCGACGCGACTTTTATCAATTGCGTGTAAATTTCATTAAATTCTCACTATTTATTTCGATAATAATCTTTCACATTTTTTATTGTTGTTTCATTCTTCAGTTTCCGAGGAGTTAAGTGGTGCGTGGTTGCGACAGGACACATGTAGAAAGCTCCTGCCTATCTTTTCAAATAACGATTGTTTTGTTTGAGGTACACTACCTAAAATTGTCACACACACGCATATCTATTTGCTTAACCTGCCACACTTCGCGAAATAATTTTACCGGTTTGGAACAATAGTTATGTTCAATTCAATTTTGAGTAAATAAATTAAAGATCTCAGTTCTTTGTTCACGGTTTTCATCATAGAATATCAAACATACCAAATATCTATTTTATATTTATATTTAATATTATATTTTCCCCTCTGTCGTGCACAATATAAATAAATATTTTTTTTCTTTTAATGGTTAACAGGTTTTTGGTTTTTAGATTTTTTACAGGTTTAGTCAAAATCTGAAAGAAGTGCTTTTCAAGTGCCTACACCTTTTATCTTTATCTCAAATGTTACCGTTAATTCAGTCGGGTTATTACTCTGAATTATTACTCTTATTATTCTGCTCTTGGGATGAGTTCCTCTGTTCTCTTTGGGATTATCTTATTTGAATATTCGAGAAGAGAATAGACGAAAAATTGCCACTACAAGTCGATAAAAGTCAAGATGGTGTAAGAAGACACCTGCAGGGACTAGAAGGACACATAAGATGCAAGAAAAATTAGGAGAGCCAAGAAAAATAATAATAACATAACATAACATTTGTATAGCGCAGTTTTGGGATATTTCACTTCAAGCGAAATGAAGTAAGACGAAGCAAGTTGAAGCCAGAAGAACCGCGAAGGGGCTAGTAGAAGCAAGAACTTCTAAGCAGATACTAGGATAGACTGAAATTGACGAAAAAGAGGCAAAAGGAAGCAAGAATAGGCAAGAAGAATCAAGAAAATGACAGAACTTAGAAAACAACACTCAATCAAAATCTTTATTCTTGCCCAACCTAGTTTGAATATTAGCATATTAGGTTGCCATGTATAAAGATGAATTAAACTCCGCAAGAAGTCGCAAGAAACACCAAGAAGAGCCAAGAATGAGCGAGAAGAGATAAGAAGCAAGAAGAGACAAGAAAAGACCAAAAAAACAATAAGATACAAGAAAACGCAGGAGGAATTTAGACGAGCCAACAACGGGTGAAAATTGGAGAGAAGGTGCATTAAAAGCAAAGGTTAGTTAAGAAGAGCTAATATTAGACGATAAGAGACGAGAAGTAGCAAGCAGAATCAAAAAGAGACGAGAAGGTCCAAAAAGATCCAAAAAGAGACAAGAACATCCAAGAAAAAACAAGAAGAGATAAGAATATTCGAAAAGAGATAATCAGAGACAAGACAAGCTGAGACAAAAAGAGATAAGAAGAGACAAGCAGAGATAAGAAGAGACGAGAACATCCAAGAAGAAGCAAAAAGAGTCAAGAAGAGACAATAATAGAAAAGAAGAGATAATAAAATGCAAGGAAAGTCCAGAAGAGCCTAGAAGAGACGAGAAGATCACAAGAAACAAGAAGAAACAAGAAGGGACAAGGGAAGCACAGAAGAGATAGGAAGAGCCAAGCCGGATCAAGCGGAGCCAAGAAGAGTCCAGAAGATCCAAAAAAAGCCGAGAAGATACAAGAAGAAACAAGAAGAGCCAAGAAGAGCCAAAAAGAGACTAGAAGAGCCATGAAGAGACAAGAATATCCTAGAAGAGACAAGAAGTTCCTAGAAGAGACAAGAGGCAAGATCCAAGAAGAGCCGAGAAGAGGCAAGAAGAACGAAGACTAAAACGAAGAAAAAAATATAACGGTCAATCCATTCCTTTATTCCTGACCATCCTAAATTCCAATATTGGCTTATTAGGTTGCCATGTATACCGGTCGATTAAACTCCAACCTCCTTCCTATCCTCAGAGCATGTGTTCCAAGTCCTAACAAATCAGTGCCCCTGGTGTACCGGTCTCACCGGGACAGGAGTGCTCCTGGCTGGGGTGGTACAATCGTATCGTATCGTTGTTTCATTCTTCAGTTTCATAACAAGTACAAATTTATGATTAAATTATTTTAATCTAATTCACAATCGGAGTCGATTTCGTGTTACATATAACTTTCTTTTGTTTGAACTTTCATTTTTGAGCTCGAAATGGAATTTTTTTGGTTAAATTTGAAAAAAAAAAATTTTACATTAGTCCCACATTCTACGAAAATAATTCCGAGAGGGGAGGGAGATGGGGAAGAGGAAGATGGGGAGTACCTGGGTATTCAGATCTGGTCACAAAACACGGCTAAAGCCATTTAAAGAAACGTTTTAATTCTGAATGGAGGTCTTACACCTGGGCGGTACAGAGAGTATCTTCCACTCCGAAACGTGCTGCACAAATATCGTCTTTAGGGATGCTTTGTGGAGGGCCCTTTTAAGAAGGGCGGGGGATGAAGTTCTTGGAAGGAAAAACGGACGTATTGGTTACGTAAGATCTAGACAATCCTCAACCTAAGATCCCGGGCACCCTTGCTAAGTAACCAAACGTTGCGAATTACTTGGGGTAGAGATGATGGTTAACCAATGAATGGTTTCTCATTCCTGTCCCTCACATTGGTTGCAGATCGAAAAAAAAATTGCCAACCACTGCTCAAACAAGTTTCTCTTTAAAATGATTTACCTGTTAATAACATACTTTAGGAAAATGGAGTGTTGAATTTGAATAAACTAACCGTATTGTGTGCTTTGTAATATATTTTTAATGTAAAACTAACTGCACTGTGGAATATTTTACAAAATGTTTAAAAAAATACGTTTTTTTTATTTACTGCAGCGCCATTAACCACGCACTAAGCAAATTTCTTGAAGATCTCTTAAATGAATCACAGTCAAAGGATATTTTGACTGGTCTTTGAATAAATTGGTGGAGTTAACCTTTTTACAGCGTAGTGAGACTAAATTAAGTTTCTGCGAAATTTATAACTAAAGTGGAAATGTTAAAAAAATACTAAATATAATAGCTAAATTATGCCAAAAAATGAAGTAAGATGCACGCACCTAAAGCCTTCGCTGGGATCTAGAATTGGAAAATGAGATTGGAATATAAACATTTTTAACGATTAATTTCTTCTTCGTAATAAAAGTAAGATGATATAGGGGGTATTTCACATTCTCTTAATAACTTCTCCATGGGATAACGTATATTTTAGATTAATTATTTATTTATTCCGAGATTACTTTTTTTTAACAAACAAACAAATAAATCGAAAATTAATAGAATAATAGCACCATGAAAATCACCTTTACTTACGATGTTTCCATGTAACGTTGACTCCTACCGTTCTCCCCCTCCCCCAAAATTCCCCCTCCCACTACCCCAACTTAATAAATTTTTGTACTTTGCATAGAATTTTTAATTTTGTTTTAAGTTTGCTCGTGAATGACACGGATGTGTCGAAACTGGTCGCAGAAAATTTAAAATGAAAGTAACAAATGTACATTGAAAATTGAAAATCTTCAAAACAAAATGGTAAAGTACCCCCGAATTAAATATTTTATGGAAACTTTTAATTTTTTTTTTAAATGAATACTGCACAAGAGTCCCAACTGCTACCAACCATCTGGACACAATGGCATCCCTAATTGGGGAAGTTGTGAGGCTGAAGGCAGTGGGGAGGAGAATGAGATTGGGGGAGAGGAAAGTGGGGAGTACCTACCTGACTATTCAGATCTGGTCACAAAACACGGCTAAAGCCATTTCAAGCAACGTTTCAATTATGAATGGAGGTATTACACCAGGGCGAACGTGCCGCAAATATACTTTTATAAATTCAAATTATTAAATTGAAATAATACAAAGCAAATAAATAAAATTTAATTATTATTTTTAATTGATATACTAACGTTTAAGACAAGATTTTTATGCATAACGCAAGGGGTAACAATTATTAAAAGCAATAATTATCAAGTCCCGTTGGCGGCATGTATCTTTTCTCGGAAGATTTTTTCAATGTAGATGAGTGTTTCAGACTGATAATTATTGCTTATAATAAATAAAACTTACTTGCGTACCCCGGAATTTTACCAAAATTAAAAATTTCTTCCGGTTTATAACATATTTTCGTTGAAAACTTTATTTTTTTTTGGTCTTAAAAAATGTTATTTTTAAGATAATAATAATAATAATAATAATTGGATAATTTGCATAGCGCCGTTTTTGTGAAAAATCACCTCAAGATAATATCTGTACATTTGCGGAGCCAAAACGGTAATTATATAAAGTTCCCTCGATTGAAAAAAATCGCAAAGCATGCTCCGAAAATTATTAAAAACACATCTTGTTCTCTTATTAACATGTTAAAGGTACCAAAAAATTAACAGTGTATCTTTAAAAGCTACTTTAGAAAGTCGCCGAGAGATTTTTGCTCTATTTTAAACGAGTCGTGTTTTATTAAACATTTTCACAATTTTCGCTAAATTATAATCGTTTTTTTAATATTAGCGCGCTCCCACCAACATTCGTATTTACATATCTCCCTTTCAAACCATATCTTCTTCCTTTGAACGCTTACTACCGGCCTTAACCTGGCGAGCGTTAGGTTCAAATTTGTAACACCGTGTGTGAGGTTGGGCAATTTTCACTCGAAATTCTTACTTGGATAGTTTTTTTTATTCTCGACTTTTGCTTGCTTTGCTATTTTAATTCGATAATGTACTTATTTTACATGTTTTCTGAGTATTTAAACTAGGTATAAAAGATACATTTTAGATTTTCACGGCCAACAGTATTTTCGTTATTTGTTTTTGGGGTGTTATGCCGCGTTGAGCTACCTCCTTCTTTAGCCAACGTTTCGAACAGCGTTGCTGCCGGATCTGCCCTGATGTTGGACACTGCAACGCTGTCGAAACGTTGACTAAAGAAGGAGGTAGCGCAACACGCCATACACCCCAAAAGCAAATAACGAAAATAGGTATAGAAGTGTTATAATTTAGTATTTTAATCATTTTTATTTGAATCAACATTTATTCTTATAGAATTCAACTCATGGCACTTAATTGTGCATTTTTATATACAACTAAATAAAATCACTAAAAATTAAGGTTTTAATTTTAACAAACACAAATTATAATAGTTTTTTCTTCTACAACTTAGTACTCGTGAAAAATAGTAACACCGAGCGCTTGGTGGGTAAAACTCACCAGCCGATAACTTTGGATGAATAAGTCTTCGTTTTTTGTCGTTTCCTTACCCCCCCCCCCTCGCACAGCTACTGAGGGGCACCGAATAATTATTGAGCAAACTAAAATAAAATTATCGAGCAACATAAATAGCCTAGGGTATATTTTACACAACCTTAGGCTCGTCAGGTTAATTGAATTACTCAGCAAACCACCGCTAAATAGGTCACTTCTGTTGTTACAAGCTACCGTGATGGGTAAACAATCGTAAAACTCCGGAGTCCAAATAACAATAATATTGCTCTAGATTGAGGTTAGGGTGTGAACGTGAACGTGGGCTTAGGTACTTTGACCGCTAGGGGGTGGAATAAATTATTGGTTTCCTGTGTGTCAAAAGATTGTCGTATCACAGCAAAACAATACCGCTTAGAATATGAGTTTTACCACAGATGTGATCGATTGCATGTAATATAATGTACCTACTCTATGTATCATTTACACATTAAAAAAATTAAAGCACATAATACGAATTGCGATTATTATTATTTCTTTAATTTATTATTTACTCTCGATCGAAAACACAAAATAAATATTTGGATCATTACTTTTGTGAAACTCAGTTTTCAGAACAGAGATTCATTTATGTAAAACATATAGGCAGTAGCGATATATTTAATTTATTAGCTCGTGAAAAGCTACCATCACTTGGTTTTATTATAAAATATGCCATCCCCGACGTCATTTTGAAGTAAAATAATTTTCCTAGTAAAAGCTCGTTATCTAGCAAAGACGCAGAATCCTGCCATCTGTACGGGAACAAAGATACCGCGGAACATCCCCTAAAAACTTTTAACTCTTGTCGCTAGATGGCAGGGGTAGTCTGATTTACGCTTCGGATGAATGCGAATTTAATGCCAGCCAACTATAATAAAAATCACAGGAGCACATCATTACGAATTTTGTTTGCTTTACAGTTTTTTCATAAGAAAATTTTGTGTTTACCTTTTTTATGAAATATCTACGATTCTACATTTTTTTCGGATATCAATATTAACGATAATAAGTAAAAATATTTTTAATCGGATATACATATATAATTTGTGTACGGTGGTTAACGTTTCAATTGATTTTACAAATACGTTCAAAATTTAGACGCAACTTTGAAGTGCCCCTTACAAAAATTTGGGTAATTAATGTCACCGACAGCTCCAACTACAATCAATAATAACTAATGACATTTTTAAACAAAGGTTTTGAAATAACTTTAAAGTTGGTTAGGTAGGTTCTACTGTATTTTTGGTAACACGCTATGCCTGAAAGCCCATTTTATAAGAGCCGGTTTATTGGTCCTAATTTCGATTGTCGTACTTTTACTTTTTTTCCCTGAGGTAAGAAATTTCATTACGAACGTGTATTTAAGTAATTGCGATGTCTTCAATTTATTCTCATAACGTTTGGAAAATCGTACATTGCCTTGATATTTTATAGTAAATTGCAAATAATTGACCTTAGAAATGTTACATTGTTTAACATTGGCGGTTTTAATTAAGTTTATCCTGAAATTGTTTGTCTAAGCCGTTTGCTTTATAAAAAAGGTTGGGATAAAATAGATTATGTATAATATTTGCTCCTCAGATGTCTCTAGGGTCAAGCTATTATTTGGGAGGCGGACATGAGTATCGCCATCCCGGGAACTATTTATTAGATAACCAACACCCCCGCCACAGGTCACCCCAAGTTGTTCTGGACGTTTTTGACTATCAGGGGAGCCCGGGATCATGGAGTGAGGTTTGTCTAGGTCTTGCCAAACTACTGCGTGGCGGGCCGGATTGGCCGGACGCCGCTTGAGGGAGACCTAACCTAGATCTCTTTATCCGGACTCTTTCGAGCCGTACACTTTTGCACCGCAGTAGGAGGGATAGATGCTTACCTCTGGCACTTCTGGAAACTTTGACACCCTGATTCCTACCCACCCCTCATACCTTTTTCCTTCTCAGAACTTCCTCTCCTTTATTTCTCTAAAAAGATCCTCCACCAGCGTCACCAAAGATTACAGGCCTTGAGGGATGTTTTTCAGCTTCATTAGTGGAGTTGAAATGAACTGTACATTATATTAAAAAGTAATTTCAGAATAATAAAATACCATAATAAGTAATATATTTTTCCAAGACTACGGTCAACATTTTTACAGGCTTTTCTAAACTGGGCTTAAGGCTCTACGCTCTACAAAGGGCTGCGTTCGTGACAGACGAGAAAAATATCCGAAACATGATGTGAAACACGATTCTTCAATTATTATTATACTTAAACTAAAGGTTTTTGACGTGCTAAAATGTTGGCGTGTTTGCGATTCGTGTTCTGATTTTATGACAATACGATAAATCAGAAGGCGTGGGATAATAATTGCTAATGTTTTTTTCTTTCAAGTTTCGTCATAACCTGGTTACATTGGAAAATAATGTTATTTTTAACTTATGAATGATTTTCCTTTATTTTTCTTCACTTTCATAACATTATGTACCTACATAGAAGAATTTTATTTCTTGTGAATACGTAATGCAGAAGTGAATTTGTCTTTCAATCGGATTCGGGCTGTTTTTTCTATTTCGATAAATGAACACAACTCCATAACCTGACGATTTACTGACGAACCGAGTATCATTGAAATTTGCGATATTCTGAAAAATATGTCATCATTTTCCTTTGTTAGAACGTTTTTAAATAGAAACCAAAAATAGTTGCTACACGTGTACCTAAACGTTTATTGGCATTTATTTTTTAAGTGAATTTGAAAAACATATTTTTGAAGTGAAAACCTCTTTAGCACCGTTATAATTTGAAACTAGATGAAACGAAATATAGCGGCACTAAATAAGTAAATCTGTAGGATTTAGCCTGCGAGAGAATGAATCGGTGTCCTCTTTGTGCGGTGCTTCATAGCCTCCCCACTCTTGTCTACTTAGTTTTTTGAAGGTTTCACATCTACCGCGTGTGAATTGCACACTTTTTTTGTTCAATGGGGTATTCGAAATCTTCGAAGTCTTTTCGTGTTGGCAATTATTCTTCGTTATTTCACATTGCAACAAATTCGTTTTACAGAACAAAAGGTTAAAATACTGATAGGATGAACAAAATAAGATATTAAAAAATATGTATTTTGTTAAACCTAGGTACTAACCTATATTTTATTTTCTTCAATGATATATTATTTGATGGAAATAACCTTCAAAGATTATAAAAAGAGAGTTTTTCGTATAAGATTGGATATATATTTAGCTTCTTTATAGTTCATTATAGTTCGCATGACGTCACCGCGACAGATGGAACCTTGTAATTCCAATCTATGAAATACGTACCAAGCTGGGTTTTTTGCCTGCTAGCTGAGTCGACCAAATCACTAGCCAATTTGTATGTTATTTCATATCTAGATTATTGCAATGGAATATAATATGCAAGTCTCTTCAAATACCAAATAAATCAATTACAATCCGTTTTCAACGCTGTGGCAGGACTTATAATCGGTGTATCTAAATATTTCCTCATTTCAAAGCATCTCTAAAATCTTCACTGACTCAAATGTCGCCAGAGAATCCAGTTCAAGCTCTGCTGGATGGTATTTGAGTCCCTTAACGGAATGGCTCCGGCTTATTTATCGGAAATGTATATTTCAGAAAATTCCAATTCTCGACAGTCAACCCTGCAGCGTCATCAGCTGTCGGAAGGTCGAAGCAACCAAATCGCACACCAAATAATGAGTTCGGTGAGTGTACTTTCGGAGTGTGAGGACCTAAAATCTCGAATGGACTGCCACATGATTTAATAATGGTCACAGACTCGGCAGAATGTTTAGCCACACTTTAAACTCACCTTTTCAGACAGACGTACCCAGAAAATCAAAAATCTTTAACCTTCACCTTCACACCCGTAGCCCATGACATTGTAAATAACTAATTATTTAAAAATACAAGCAAATAAGAACTTGAAAGCTTTTAAGGTCATTTCGTAAAAATTCTGCAGCCCTAAAGAATCCTAAATACTATATAGTCTTTCAAAATGAATACTTTAGCGACTAATCTTCTCTTAAATGCAATATCAATAGTGACAGAGGGCAGCAAAAGTAAAATGAAGCATAGTTCATTGTTTTCAATATAGTGTCCTCTACGTGTAAGTCGTATAATCTCCAAGTGTAAACTTTATAATAAAAGTGTGTAGGTATATCGGAAGTGACCTGTCAGGTAAGTATGTTTTCTGTATCTGTTTGTAAAAAATAAAATTAGAGATAACAGGAAATCTCATAACAAATTGAACGTTGATGAACCCCTGAGGTGGTTTTTCACAAAAGAAGCTCCATTAATTATCCATTTATTATTATTCCCTTCTTTTTAGAAAATATAATAAAAATGATTCAATCTAAGAAACCTTCAAAAACCCAGAAAACAAAAAAAAATTGCGTCATTTATATTAATTCCATTATTTATATGTATATTATAGCTTCATTATATGATCCAAATCTTTTTTGAAGTGAAACTTCTATAGCCCCGCTGTGGTTTGGATTTCGGATGAAACGGAAATGAGGGTTACTGCACCTGCGACGCAGCAACTGCGCTCATTGGCCGCTTTGATTAGGATGTCACTTTTAAAGGCTTCTTTTGGTTGAGGTAAGAAACGGAAATTACGCTAGCTTATTGGTCGCTTTGATTATGACCTCACTTTTCAAATATTGGTTGAGATTGTTTAGGTAATGTTTCGCTCCTGCCGCGTGTAAACTGCGTTAGAATTTTTTTATTTTTTTTTTATTCATTATTATTGAATAATTCGAAATTTTTAACCGTCCATTTTGTCAGCTAAATGGACATTTCTAAGCTTCGTAAGTTATGATTAAAATTTCAGATGCAATTTGTCATTTGTTCGGGTGGGTCGGTAATTATAGGTAAGTATGTACTTTTTTAAATAGCAAACCATAACTACAAGCTTTATAAAAGCCTCATTACCATTACTAATACCGAAAATATTTCTGCACTGTTCAAAACATCCAGTCTTCTAAAGAATATTTAGGATTATTTGAAAACGTTTCATACCGCGCAGCCAGTGACGGAAGTCGTGCGTGTTCGCGGAGGCTCTCGGGGAGGCTGAGCGGATGTGCGGAAAGAAAAATCGGATATCCGGCGGTCCATTGTTCAACCAACCTCCCTTCACAATCAATGGCGATGCATTCCTGAGGTCGAGGTGGAGTGATTATATCAATTTAAGCTGCTCGTGTTCATATTTAATTTTGTTAGAATCAATATTTTGCATTCATGAAAATATTATTTTAATATTTTTAATCAATAAAACATTATGTCAATGTTAACCTCACGCATTTCCGAAACCTTTGTGATAAAATCGCCTTTTGAGTTGGTGGGTAATTAGAAAGTTAACCCTTTGAATATAAATTCGCTTAATTTAAAACGTATTTAACCAGATATGGAATTTAACAACTGTGCGACTAACATTATCTTTGAAAGAGCCGGCACCAAAGAGTGCGAAGATTAGACTATAAAATGTGCCCTATGTTTGGTTCACCTGTTAGGTACAATCTATTCTGCTACATTTAATAGTTACTTACATAAAAAAAGGAAAGAGCTAGTCAGAGCTAGACTCCTAAATTGGATCGTTGTGGAACATCGAATATTTGTGCAACAACCGGCGAATATTAAATTGCGACAAAACTATGTGCAAGCTTGTGAACTCAGGTAAAGCAATATTACTACCAATAAAATGAAAAGCAGTAACTTTGTTTTATACTAATATTCATTAATTTCGTTGTTGCCAACCGCATTTTGCTTTGACGAAAGCTTCATCAGGGCTTATTATATTCTACTTAAAATAAGTTACATAAAGTTAGAAATAAGCCCTGTTAAAGCCCGAGTCAAAGCGAAACCAGAACGGTTTCAATCATATTGATAAAAAGAGGTGTAAGGTTAAGTCAACCTGTTTTATTTTATTATTATATTATACAAGATAAACTTATTTTCTAAGCCATTCAAAGCGAGAGTTGCAAACAACCTTCGTCGCCTGAAGCCAATATTATCTTATTTTATTTTAGGTAGGTAATACGAAATTACAAGGAAAACCTACCATAATTCAAAATATGAATTATTAGTTGTTGATTGAAATTTGCTGACAATTCTGATGCACAATTATTTAGACTAAAATAATTTAGGGCTCTAAATACTAGAGATAACATTATTATTCACAGATTCTAATTGTTATGTATGCGTGTACATTATAAAGTTATTGATTCATGTTTACACAGGTGACCCGACAATTCATCCTGCGACAATTCATCCGGCGACAGTTCATCTTGCCGACAGTTCATCCTGCCGACAGTTTATCCCGCCGACAATTCATCCGGCGACAATTCATCCTACCTGATCAATTAGAAGATTTTTATTAAGTAAGCATGCAAAGAGGATATACGGCCGTACAACCAAAATCGATATACTTATATCTGAAGGCATCTTGAGTGGAAATCCGCTGTAAAAATATTTTTACTAACAATAATTTCGACTCTCCGAAGAAGCATGCGTGAATAACAAAATACGACATACTTATACGTGCAGTCGGCTTAGCAAAGAACGGTAAAGATTCCTACTTGCATCTAATATAACTTTTTATCTGAAATTAACACCATCTTTTTAGGGTGAATTGACTGATTTAAAAAAAAACACAAGAGTCCCAACCGTCTCGAGCCGGTGAGTGCCAATGGCATCCCCAATTTTGGTATGGTGTGATGCTGAAGGCGAGGGGAAGGAGATGTGGAAAACGTATCTTCCTGGCTATTCAGATCTAGTCACCAAACACGTCTAGGTTAGGTTAGATTAGGTTAGGTTAGGTTAGGTCAGGTTAGGTCAGGTTAGGTTAGGTTAGGTTAGGTAAGGTCAGGTTAGGTTAGGTTGTACGCCCGTATATCCTCTTTGCATACTTACTTGAAGAAAAAATCTTCTAAATGATCAGGCAGGATGAATTGTCGCCGGATGAATTGTCGGCGGGATGAACTGTCGGCAGGATGAACTGTCGGCAGGATGAACTGTCGGCAGGATGAACTGTCGCAGGATGAACGGTCGCCGGATGAATTGTCGCAGGATGAACTGTCATGGAACCGTTTACACATCCAAATTAACGTATTATGCAAAGCTTTAAAATCCATTTTCCCCGTGTGACATTTTGCGCAACTTTTGCAGTTGTTCCACAGGATAGCAGATAATAATCTGCTAGAATGAAAAGTAGGTAATATGAAAATTTTCTTCAATGAATCTGATTATTGCCTTTCAACACGCCTATTTACTCGATATTTTTTCATATGTGCAACATTTTCAAAATAGCTCAGAAGTGCCATGAAATTTTCGGTTCCAGTCAGTGAGTTTCTTCTGCAGGGTAAATATTAAAAAAAATGAAGACTTAGCCGAGCACTCAGGAGCTAAGGCGGAAACTGAGAACAGCAGCAAATCAATAAGCCTCCCTTATCTAAGAGCTTCTAATTGATCAATTCCAATCCGTCACCTTATAAACGTTTGAGATAGCGTTTTGAACAAAGGGGGGCATTCGGGACATTTTCCAATTATCGGAAAACCGAGTCGCCTTACGATTTTTTCAGGTCATTAGTTTGCAATTTCGGAGTGTTTGAGTTCGCAACTGCTTTATTCTTTAGGTTGTATAACAGTAGAGGACAACGACGTGACAACGTCGTTATTATCCAAAATGAAGTAAATATTATCCAAAGTATTATATATTTTTTGGATTCACGTATATATAATATGAAAACTATTTGTTTTGGGTTTGTCTTTTTTATGCATGGTGATGTTTAATTTATCAAAGTAACATTTGAAACAGTTACGTGGAAATAAGAAGGTACCACAAGGAAGTTCAGTTCATTGCCGTAACAGTGGTCTAGTAGTCGAAAGTTTTTTTTTACAAATATATGTGTAGGTATTCGTCGTCTACGTCAGAGAGAATGTACAGCAAACGCAGCAGAAGGTTTTAATTGATTTATTCAATAATTACAATAAAATGCAAGTCGATAAATATAGTAAAAAGGATGTTTTCTCGGTATGCCTTTGCTTGGTCCGCGGCTTTCGTATCGGGTGTCATTGATCGATATTGATGTTTCAAATTCCATTGTCGTCTGTTTGTTGAATCAGCTTTCTACGGCTGCCCGTGTTGATCGATGGTTTGTTTTGGGGTCGGCATCCTGCGTCGGTATTTTTAGCAGAGGTGACGCGGCTGCTACATATGTAAAGGAAACATATTCCCTTTAAATTTGAATCCTATAGTGTCAATTAGAATGCAATCATCAATTGTCAATTGTCATTTGTTTTGTTATTCTATTATTTGATTGTAAAATATGAGATTCTGTTAGAAGAAACCATTCAAAGGAAAGTGATATAAGTAAACATAAATGTCGTTCTTTGTTAAAAAACTTTGCAATACAAGTGTTTCCATACAAACGAAGTATTGAAAATCCGTAAGTCCAAGCTTTAACTTTTATAAATTGGGCTCATTATTTTCTTCCAAATCGTAATTATGTCAAAATGTATTGTTACTTGACAAAATGCGCAAGTCGTTATTAATTGTCAAAATAAATTTAATTAAAAAAAAACAGTGTGAAAACCAATACATTGCAAACGCGTTATATACATAATAAATATATTTACATTTAAGAGGGCATTACCAGAGAAAACCAGAAATATGTCATTTTCAAATCAGATTTTAGACGTATTGACTCTTTTCCACAAAAAATTATAAATGGATTTCGAAAGATTGTTCTTTTATCTAGCATTTGCATGTAATTAATTTTGAGTTTTTTTTTTAAATTTTTAGTATAATAAGGTTATTCCATAGGTCATTGGCAGATTTGTTAAATTTTCAAAAAAGATTTTGTATTATTTCACACCCATTTCAAATAATATAATCATGCAGTAAAATAAATCAATACATTATCTAGCAAACGCATGTTTTAGAATTTTAATTTTAGTTTCAATAAAAATCATTAAAAAATATGTACGTACATGTGTTTCTTGACGAAAATTGGTCCATTTGTGTATTTATTTGCGCACTTAAAAACTAATTTATTTCAGATTTTTTTAACATTCTTATTAAATTTAGACATTTCTGAAAAATGATAAATAATTATAATCAAAAAATAACTACAAAAAGTACATTATTTTAATAGTTTAATCATCACGCCTTTCAGCATTTTTGGATGAAGGTATAAATTAAAGCTAATTTGAATTGAAATAAATTCGATATTGAGTTATAATTTAAAAAAGCTGGTACGGAGAATAATTAATCTTTCTCGTTGTAACCGCCCTGCACGATCGTAAGAACAACTTTCGACGAAATGTGGATTTTCGTCCGCTGGCTGGTTAAACGCTCTTGAGGTACAAATTAAAACATGAGTGATATTTCACGCTTAAACTCATTGTAGGACATGTGAAAAATATCCACATTTCTGGCGAGGCAGTTAATTAACCCTAGTGATTCTTCCCAGGGGCGTCACCATTGGTATGTTAGTTCTGCACCTGAGAAAAATCAACAACCTGTGTTGGGGGTTTCGTGTGAAATTATCCGGGACATAGAATCCCATTTTAGCCGGAATATCTGGTACCGATAAAAAACCATTTGGCAGCTAATGAGCCATCAGCAGTAATGCGACATCTCTTCTGGAACTAAGGCTGCAGATATACAGCATTCCCGAGATAAATGCTGAAAATTTGTAATACCGTGTATATTTTCTGTACAGAGTGTTAAGGGAAGTACTTGACTTGCTACCTGTTTGGAGTAAAAAGTGCATATATGAAATTTTGATCTCCGGTGATATTTTAGATTTTTTTTTTCTTTACATTCTGTGATGATGCCATGCGCCGATGTTTTATATGTTGTGCTCATTTTACTAGTAATAGCAAGTTAGTGTAACTTTCTCTTACCGCTTTCCGACATACCTCGATTAGTTTTTCCACCAACGCATGAAACTAGTTGTAATATATATAAAATAAAAAAAAATGGTCGAACACATTGAAAGGTTAACATATTTTTCAAAAATGCTTCCAGCAATGGGTGCCCCATTCGTCCTCTATATTAACTATCATTTAAATGTGTGAATTGCACCTTCAGAAAATTGCTTAATTTTATCTTTTTAAAATATTAGATATCTGGTAGGTATATAATTTAAGAAATTGTAGTCAATAACCACTAATAAAACGAAACAAAGATGTTACGAAGTCGTTTTATCTATTTCATCCTTCGACTGGAGTTAGAAGAATTTATTTCATCCCAGTGCACGCACAATTGGAGATCTCTGCGTTCAATTTGGAATTTAAACTTTGATCTGAATCTCCAGAATTAAACTGCTCAATCATCCCCAGAGCGCTACTTTTTCATAAGTGTTTCGGGGATTTGTGTAAGCGATTGTCATTATTTAAAAATAAGCTAATTGTAATTTATACTGTCACGGCTCGGAGCACTTCAAAGCTTGATATTAGTCGGAACAAACGGACGCGAACTACTTTGAAGTGTCTGCAGTAAAACTTAGGAGAATGAAAGTATTCTTTTGATAATAAATTGAGATTAGGAGGTGCACTACTTAGCAATTTATATCCTGAATTTCGTTAATGTATTCTAATACTTATATGTACATCAAAAATATGCCTCCAAAACAATCACAGAAGAATTTCAGAAAATGATTACGTATTCCTATGTACGAGTACGTTGTATCAGGGCCGGATTAACCATGTCGGGGCCCCTAGGCAATGCACGTCTCGGGGCCCCTTTACCAATGGCGGACTAACGGGGGCAGGGGGTTGAAGGGGCCTCCAAACGGAACATGTGGGGGGGGGGTTGAAGGGGCCTCCAAAGGAAACATGGAGGCGTTTGGAGGCCCCCCAGAGTCAGAGGCCCGTGTGAACTGAATAAAAAAACTTGTAAACTTACATCAACTTCACTAAGGGGGGGGAGGGTTCATTCAATTTTGCCTCCCCGGGCTTCTGACGGGCTTAGTCCGCCACTGCATTTTAACCTTTTCTAACATAAAAAAAAAATTCTACCAAAACGTAATTTTATTAATAATTAATATGTTTTTTTACTACATTACGAAAGAAAAAAAACGAATACAGTACAACAACCCTTCATTGCACATGAAAGAACACATACATAGAAACAAAAATATATATTATTAAAAAAAAACATTACAATGAGCCGTCTTGTCACTAAAGTGATCTCTTCCAGACAACCTTTCCCAAAGAATTTTAGCAAGCAGACTGAAGCTTGTACAACATTTATATTTTAAACATAAAATTAAAAATAAAAGCAAAAAATAAAACAAAATAAATGCCAATGTAAACCACACACGGCACCTTCAATCACTTCAGATACTAAGTAATGTTGCAACAAATAGAAGGAAAGAAAAGTAAAATACAACTATGTTTATATATTTGTTTAAATTATAGGCTTTTTATTTATTATTTGTGCATGATGTGAACATTAGTTATTTATTGGATTATAACCTAATTATTATAGTTTGTTGTTTTCTTTAATGCGTGTACCTAATGTTATTAACCTGTAAATGTTCCTAACAAAAAAATTGAAACATCTTGATAGCTGACTTTTTCCGAAACTTCGTTGCTCACTAATTGAAGCAAGTCATTTTTTCTCGGGACGCGGGGCCCCTAGCCGATGCAGGGCCCCTAGGCAGTTGCCTACTCTGCCTTAGGGATAATCCGGTACTCGTTGTATAAATAGTACGTTGTGCAAAATTCGGGATCAGGTCGCTGACACTCCATGTAGGGGCGTCAAGGTTTAAGTTTCAGTTTAACACCATCCGCTTGTTTAGATTTATTCAAGAAAAAACGGTTTCGACAGATTTTCTGCCGTACCTTCGGCCGCATCAAAACTCTGCAAAAGATCTCAATAAATAGTAAATTTAGTCTTAAGAGGCATATAAACGCTAGAAATATTTCGAATCTCATGCCTGCAAAATTTTAAAATCGAGGCTCTTTTTGCAAGAGGCAAGTAAGTGAAAAAGTGGTTTTTATTTATTATGTGCATAATTTTATAAGAACGAAAAAAGTTAGAACATGGAAAACCTCAAAAATAGTCTTAGCCATAAAGGGGTATTTTTTAAAAATTGTTTCTTTTATTACTTCATAGTTAAGTCATGAAAAAACATTTTTTTTGTGGTTTACGCTTATATTTTTTGTTACGTAAATAATAATTTTATTGTAATTCCAATGCATAGAAAAGCTCCGATTTATCCGTAGCATATTTTTTGATGTTCATACTATAAGCCGATTCGTCGTAAAGATTAATCAAAATAGTACCTAAACAGGATTTCACGTATATATTCAACTTAAGAATGTTGTGACTGTAAACGCAATTGAAATTAAAATACTCAATTAATGAGGCCCTTCCTTCATAACATTCATAAATGTTGATTATTGACAAATTTTTGTTCCAAGAAGTAGTTAACACGTTTGTTAATTTTAAGTGATATCAAAAAAAAAATTTTGTTCAGAAACTTCAATTATAGTTTTTTTTTTATTTCATAGTAAAAAATAAGTCAAATTTCAGTAAACAATAGATTTTTAACATGTATAAAAAGATTCGGTTTCGGTTTCGGCCGAAACTGAGACAGCTACCATAGATTCAGTTTCGGTAGAAAGTCCTGTTTCGGTGGGACACTACATTTGTTTCCCGAGAATATAATTATTAAATGATTTTGAGTCCTAGTAACCTATTGTTTATTACTAACCCTTGTGTTAAAAATATAAACATTATGTAACCAATGTGAAATTATCTAAATACAAATACAAACGCTACTTGTAGGTATTTTGTCGGTAAATGGTATCTAACTGTAATATAATTTGTATTATGATCAGAACATTGCATTTTTATCTCCCAACATGAGTGTACAAAACACACTTTAGGTATATCCTTCATAACTAATAGATAGTAACAATATACCTTTCCTTTATAGAGAAACGTACTTCTATTGCTAACCATAACAAACACAAATAATACCTAGGAACGTCCGCAAAAAAGTATGCTGACATTTAAAAAAAAAGCGTTTTCACGAAACGGAAGCATTATTCAACCGTTTTATGAACAGAATTTCAACATTTAACACATTTCCGCTTCCTGTCGGGCGGAAATGGGAGACGGAGATAGAAAATGAATCTTTTCTCTATTTTTTCCATTCACGAAGTTGTTTGTGGCATCCTATTATTTGCACAAAGGTATCCATTTACGCACACACAAGTTAACAGTAGGCAGGCACATTTTAGCGATGATAGCTGCAAGCTTTTTTTTTACAAGCATATAATTACATTATTTTGTATCTCTTGTTGAAAAATGAGAACTGCCAACAACGTCCAAGTACGAATTGTTCCAAAATCAAAATGATTCATTCAAAATATTATATACCTCATTGAAATAAGTATGTAAATATTGAAGCGAGTCTTTGATGTCACTTGTTTACGGAAGCATCCACCACATGTCCCTAGAAAGCCTCACACGCATTATATACAGAAGACGACCCAAAAACATAACTTTAATTTGGTTTGTGGGTTCATACATCATATATCACGACCTTCCAGGAAAATATGCACCTATGAGAGATAGGCGAGTAAATAGTATGGGTAATGAAATGTTTACGAGCACGTGATGCGAAAGAGCTTATGCTTCTTGTGGCAGCCGCCAGGGTGTGAGGGTTGGGGGGTTGGGGGTTGTGGCAGGGGTAGGGGTGGGGGTTGAAGTGCAGCGGAAGGGGGGAGTACAGGAAACGGATATGGTCTGTAACAAAATAATTAAGCGGACAGACCGGGAGAGTTTTTTGCGGTAGGGAAGTCTGCTGAAAACTGAAGGCAGGAAGGAACGGGATTCAATTATTTTTTTGATACCCGCTAAAACAAGCGGAAAGCAAAGCTCATCGTGCTGGCTATTTAATAAAATGTTGGAAATATGATTTCATTTTTGGAAACGAACCGGATGAATTATGCTTTTCATAGCTTTTAACACGTGTGCCACTGCGGGCTGAAAAGAAAATGTGAATTCTTATTTCCGGAGTGCAGAGTTGCGTTTGGATAACAACCGATGTATTTATACGGTATTTCCATCTATAGCTATAGCGTCCACATATTTTTCTCCAAGATCAGTATTACTCCCTGATACCTGGGTCTATGTAAATAATAATTAACATCGGTTATACAAACGCTGGAGATTGGTTGTCTTCAGAAAACGCCTCTACTCCAACGGGTTTCATTCCTGTTCTTTTTACGTGAGTTGCAACTGCTTCTAACTGTCTGGGGATGGTGGAGCACTATACCATCATCAATTAGGGTACGCTGTGAGGCTGAGGGCAGTGAAGAGGGAAAGGAGACGAGGAAGATGAAGATGAAGATCTACCAGGCTTACTACAGAGAATCCTTTTAATTTTATTGACTAGTTATCTTCCAACCTTGCTACATCTCCTGCTCAGCAGAGACATCTATTTCTATAAATTATTGTTAGTGACGGATCTTGCGGTGTAACCCTAAGTGACCAGCTCAGGTATGGAGGCTCCATCGAAGCCAGAATAAAGTTAGCCTCCCAAAAACTGGGCGCACTGTACAGGTCCCGCAGATACTTTGATAGTACACAACTGCTAACCCTGTACAAATCACAAGTGCGCCCCACGGTTGAATTTGGCAGTCACCTCTGGTCTTGAGCCTGAATACCTGAATAGCCTGAATATCCAAAATACCTGAAAAGTACCCTCGACTCTGTGCCAAAACGGGCGGTCCGCTTAATGGATTCTCCCATCTTAACAGAGGGATTGCAATCTTTAGAGCACAGGCGTCGGGTGGGAATGCTATCATTGTTCTACCGGTATTACAATGGAAGATGCTCCGAGGAACTAGCGTCATTGATCCCTTCGGCACCGGTGCATAGTCGGGAAACACGTCAAAAGCGTGCCCAATATTTGTACACGGTTGACATTTGTCACATCAGAACGGGTCGTTTCTTCGACTCGTTCTTGTGTTCAACAGCTCGGCTGTGGAATGATTTGCCGGCCTCTGTGTTTCCTCCTTCCTACAACAAGGGTCTCTTCAAGACCAATGTTTCCTTCCTCCCCTGAGGGTAATTATTTTCCTCAGGGCCTCCTGTGTGGAGTTAACGTAAAAAAAAAATCTTGCGACATCAGAATTGCTCGTGGTTAGTAACTTACTCCGCAAGATACCATTTTCTTGCAAAGTAAAAAACACATATCCTTTTTTTACATTAGCTCCACGCAGGAAGCCCTGAGGAAAATAATTTCCCTCAGGACCTATGTCATCTTAGGGGATGCTGTGTCGAGGGTCTTTTTAAGGAAGGGAAGGGTAGAAATTTCTGGGAAGGAAAAATGTATGAGGGGTGGGTAGCAATCTGGGGAACAGTGTATCCAGGAGTGACGGACGTATCAATCCTTCCCTCCAACTGCGGTGCAAGGCGCTGGTTCGATAGTACGGCTGGAAAGGTCGAAAGGCCTCCCTCAACCAGTCTCTCTAGATCCGGCCCGCCATGCAACAGGAGGGCAGACAATCCGCCACTAGGACCTGGACAAATCTCACCCCATGAACCCGGCCACCCCTGCGAAGTCACCAAACGTAGCGAACAACTTGGGGTGACCTACGGCAGAGGTGTTGGTTATCCAATAAGTGGTTCCAAACCAGCCTCCCTAATTGAGATTACTAACTAAATCCAACACCTATTTGCTCTTCTTTTTCAGGTGCCCAGCACTGCTCTGATGAGTGTTCTCAATCTCTACATTCTTTTACATTCTACGAAACCTTCTAATCCATCTAAAAAGCTTCTGGTATTTATGGTTTCAAACACGGGCCTATCTGAATGAGAATTATCAGGCCAATAAATCACGGAATAAAAAAGGTATAAATGAATTTTCAACGCGCAACATACTGTTCTTGCTGATGGTAATTTATCAGAGTAGATGGGTACCCAAAGCAACAACACTCCTACGAGAAGATTGCCTATTTGTCGAGAGGCAAATAATTTAATTGAGATGATTTATGGCCAAGCATTTTGCAAAATACTTCTTATATTTTATTTCTGGATATCGCCTATTTCTTTTTGAATTTTACGCAAGGAATTCATTCCTTGGGATTTGCAATATTATCTTCTCTGCGTTATTTTAATAATTAAAAAAAAAATTAGATATATTATCCCTTACTCATTATATGATTTTGATTATTGTGCAGTGACAAAGCGCATAGATTAATCATTTTAACGCTGATTATTTTAAAATTGATTCGTCATAAAAATACGTAACTCAAAAAACATCTCGACGTGGCGCGCAGGGTGACAATAAGATAAATGGATGCGATTTTGTCAAAAGTTTTTTTTAAAGATAATCTTTGACACTGGCAATCACACAAGCGACTGTCACATTTCTTTAAATTTCATATTCTCCCCACATACCGGAATAAACATTTATTATTATTATTTAAAGACCCAAAAATGGATATTTCATGCCCTGTTTACTTGATGTTTCTGCTTAGGATGTCATTTATAAGATTTTTGCTGTGATTTCAATCATACACTACATTCATTTGATGTAAAACACTTGAAAGTACTTCTAAAATACCTAGTTTAATCGATATAAAAATTACTTTCACTCTCCTGTTAAATTGGGTTAAAACAGATAAAAAAGAGAGCCATGTTGTAGGAGGGAGCCGATCTCTTAAATTTGAACGAGTGGAAGAAACGACCTGTTGTCGTGTGACAAAAGTCAACTGTGTACATATGTTTGGCGCACGTTTTGTGTGTATCCTGACCAAGTACAGGTGCCGAAGGAAAAAGCTAGTTCCTCGGAGCATTTTCCATTGAACTACCGGTAGGACAAAGGCGGCATTCGCTCTCCATGCATGTTCTCTAAAGATTTCAATCCGTTTGTTAAGATAGGAGAATCTATCAAACGGACCGTCGGTTTCTGCACAGTCGAGGATTTTTTCAGGTATATTAGGGCTCCAGACCAGAGATGGCTGCCAATTCAACCGCGGGGTCCACTTGCGATTTGTAAAGGGTTAGCAGTTGTGTACTTTTAAAAGTTTTAAACCTTTTTTTACGTAAATACCCCACATAAGTCAGTAGTATTCTGGTATCCCCAATCAGGGTATATTGTGAGGTGGATTGACGTGGTGGGAAAAGAGATGAGAAGAAGAGGTGGAGAAGTACCTGGCTATGCAGATATGATCACCAAACTTGATTAAAGACATTTCAAGCGATGCGCAACATTTCTATTCTGGATTTTAGTTCTCAACAGGCTCTTACACCAAAAAAAAATTCTTTGCAATATACTTTTCATGCGCTTTATAAAATAATGTTTTGGATGTATAGAAACCTACATTATATATTTATAAAAAAACCATAGATAAAATTGCGAGAAACAATTTACAAAAAATTCTGCCTCAATACAGGTTCACCTAGTGAGGCAGGCTATGCACAACTAAAAATATTGTATAATTATGCTACTTCTGTGTAACCGTTCTTATATTACTTTCTATTTGTAAATTTTTTTGTACTGATGTAATCTATTTGTAAACTACATTGAACATGTATTTTTTTAGTTATAATGTTGCCAATTTCATTGAATGTAGATATTATTATTATATATCTTTTCATATTAAGCTCTAGTTAACTTGCATTACATTGCTCTCAATCATCGGAAATTATAATTCCACCAAAGTAAAACGTTCCGCCAAAATTTTTTATCTAAAGATACCTGAGATAAAATCCATAAAGCGCCTTACACGGTAAATTTGTTGTAAATTCAGCTCTGCGGCATCAAAGGAGATCCAGCCTTGTAAGCAAGCAGAATTCCCCTAATATTATTTGACATGGGGAATTTTAAATATCCGGAATTCATAATTCGAATGGAACACCTTGCTTTTGAATTGAGGGTAGAGTGGGAATGATTTGAGATATGAATTATCATATAAAATTGTCGTTGATCATAACGGGAATATAATTTTTTACGATAATCAAAAGCATTCAAAATAATGTTCTTGTAAACTACACCATATAGTCCAGTCAAGGAAAGAGGTATAGAGTGCGTGAGCAGGGACCTAAGCGATTCCTTCAGAAACTTGTGCTAGGGTGTGAACATACCAAAAGTCCTAACATCTATGTGATGAGCTAGGGTGGGAGGGAGGGGGGAAAGGTCCCAATTTTCGGGTTTCCGCTTATATCTCGAAAATGGGGAAAAATTTTTTTGAGAATAAAAGAAAGCTCGTAAAATTATGTACAACTTTTATTCTACACATAATTTTCGAATTCCAAGCCGCTTTTGAGTTACATACTCTCCAAATGTTGATATTTTCGGAAAAAATCATTTTACCTCACATTTTTCATCAAGCATTCCTTCAAATCATCTAAAATATCATCAGAGAAAAAGGAAGGAAGGAAAATTCTAAGGAAGTTGTATAGAATTTAAATTCCTTTAAAAATACATGCACATATGCAAATTAATCTCCAACCAGTATATTTACAGCAATTTTAAGTTTTTTCGAAAATGTCGTAATTTTTTAGAAAAAGCTGTTTTTATCTTATTACTGACACACAACGTTTGTTTGTTCGCCTAATAATATGTGTGATAGAGCCAATTATGAAATAAAGTAAACAAAAATTATGTTACTTGTAAAATTTAAATCGTATTTTATTTATTTATTTATTTATTAACGCCCTTTTTCGGGGCTTTTACATAAGAATAGTAAGAAATATACAGTATTTATTGTACATAACTGAACTGCCTTCGTAACAATATTTTATATTTGTTTAAAGATAAATTGAAGATGTCCACTGACTTGGTATAATTGTTTCCCTCCATTAGTATTCTGGGCAAAGAGGAATACATATGATAGTTAGTTCCAGAATTACTGCACTGAAATAAATCCTGACTTCTAGTATTACGTATTGGAATCCGGAAGCTTATCAATTCGAGCAATATCGGACTGTCAACTAAATCATTTAGAATTTTATATAGAAATACCAAGTCAGTGAAAGTTCTTCTGTCTGACAATTTCAGCATATTCATATCATTCAAAATAGTATTGTAGTTCAACATAACTGCTGGAATACCCATTTTAAAATTAAGAAAACGTAAGAATTTGTTTTGTATTCTTTCAACAGTTTGTACATGTATATTGTAATATGGGTTCCAGACGGGAGAATTGTATTCAAGTTGACTTCTAACATATGCAAAATATAACAGTTTTATACACTTAATATTGTTAAAATTTCTAGTTAGCCTAGTTATAAATCCCAACATTTTTAAGGCCTTATTAGAGATTTCTGTTATGTGGTTAACAAATGAAAGATTAGATTGAAAAGTGATGCCCAAGTCTTTAATTTGTGTTAATGTCTCCAGAGTATTGTTATCAATGTTGTAATTGAAGATCACTGGATTTTTTATTCGAGAAAATCTAACTATATGACATTTTGAGATATTTAAGTAAAGTCTATTTTCATTACACCAAATTAACAATTTGTTGATATTATCTTGAAGAATGTTGCAATGATAAATATTTTGAATTATTCTAAAAATTTTGAGGTCATCAGCAAAAAGTAAGATAAATACATCATGAAATATTTTTGTAAGATCATTTATAAACAAGATAAATAATATTGGGCCAAGGTGTGAACCCTGTGGAACTCCACTTGTTGCATAAATTTTTTCCGACAATGAGGATTTTATTCTAAAAATTTGTTGTCTTCCAGTAAGATAGCTTTCAAACCAGGCTAATATACTGCCACGTATACCAAGCTTTTCTAATTTCCAAATGAGAATTTTATGGGAAACTGAATCAAAGGCTTTACTAAAATCAGTATAGACAGAGTCTACTTGTTTTTTTTCTTTAAAAGCATTGGTTATAAAATTTTCATAAATAATCAAGTTAGAAAGTGTACTTCTACCTGGCATAAATCCAAACTGGTAAGGTGATATTACAGGTTTTATTTGGGCAAAAAGTTTGTCAAGTATTAGGCTTTCAAATAGTTTCGGTATGGTGGATTGAATGCATATTGGTCTATAATTACAAACATCACTTTTATCGCCCTTTTTGAAAATTGGTGTCAAATAACTGTTTCCACATATCGGGAAAAATTCCACTGGATAAAGATAAATTAAAAAGTTTGGTTAATGGAAGAGCAATTACTTTGATACATTCTTTGATAAATATTGTGGGGATATTATCCGGTCCTGCAGATTTGTTGATATCTAATGATTTAATTTTAGTTACTACATCAGAGAGACTTATGGTACACTGTGAAATATCAAGAGTTTCATCTAGAGTTGTTGATGGAAGAGGAGCATTATTTGCGTCTGTTGAATAAACACTTTTAAAAAATTTTGCAAACAAGTTAACAATACCATCAGTATTATTGCTATGGCTACCATTTAGGTGCATAATGCTGGGGAATTCAGAATCATCTTCTTTAAGAGATTTCGAATATTTCCAAAAATAATTAACATTGTTTATTATGGAATTTTGAATTTCATTTATATGGTTACGGTAGCAAGTCATAGACATTTTTTTACACAAAGTTCTTAAATATTTAAATTCACTGTAATCAGAATTTTTTTTATATAATTTATATTCTTTATGTTTAAGTTTTTTGGTGATAAGTAGATTTACAAGTTCTTTGGTGTACCATTTTGGATAGGTGTTTGGCTTACATATTACGGTTGGAACATAGATGCTAATAGCCTTTCCCAAAACAGAATAAAATTTATTTGTAGCTGTGTTAATATCATCATATTGCACAGATGACCAATCAAAAGAGAGGAGATAATTACATATTTTCTCGTAATCAGTTTTGAAAAAATTTTGGTAACTGAAAGACAGTTTACAGGTATTATCATGTACATTAGAAATAATAACTTCCAGTGGAGGATGATAACCATCAATGGGCACCAGCGGTTCACTACATTCTTCAATTACTAGTGACTCTAAGTTAGAAAAACATAAGTCTAGAGTACGATTATTTACATTTGATAAAGTATTTGCCTGATTCAGGCCTAGAAATAACGCCATATCTAGAATAATGCGTTCAGACTCACTCACACTGATATTATTGTCCCTGTTCACCCAATTCACATTTGGAAGATTATAATCACCAGCAAGCAAAAATGTTGCATTAGCATGCTTTTTTAATATAACTTTCACTTCCTCACTATGGCACCTGTATACTTCATTGCTTGAATTTGGTGGGATATAAATACAACCAACAATAATCTTTTTATTCCTGGCAACATTCACTTGCACGAAGATTTGTTCAAGAAGTTTGTGTTTAGTTTTAATTAAGTTTGATTTGTATTTCTTGCTGATAGCGATTAAAACCCCGCCACCTCTGCTTTTAGCACTTGTCAATGTATTTCTGTCTAATCTATACACATTATGATTTATAAAACCTAATTCACTAGAATGAATATTAGGTTCTAACCATGTTTCAGAAAGTAGAATAAACTCGTGCCCAAACATTGGTAGTGTAGATTGAAGTAGACTTAATTTTGTTTTAAGGCCTCTGACATTTTGGTAGTACAGCTGGCAATTTTTTGTTTGGTGTTTTTTAGAGGAGTTTTTTAATGGCATAAAAAATCAATTTTCTTCTTTTCAGCTTCAATTTTCCTCAAATGTACCGAGCATTCATTACTCCAAGCATAATGGTCAGTTGGCAATTGTAATTTTAATTTCTCATTCATTTTTTTGCAGTTAATGCACTGAATGTCGTTTTGACAGTTTACATTTTCATGTGCTTCGGAACATCGAGTGCAAGCTTTTTCACTTCTGCAGTCTTGTGCTTTGTGCATATAGCCATTGCACTTGTAACATTTTAGAAGTGAGATGTTGTCAAAAACCCGACATCTATCCCATCCAATATTTACTTTACCTTCTTGTAACATTATGTCGTAAGTTTTTCCATCGACTTCCATGAAAATGGTGAAGTTAACGTCACCTCGTTTAGTTTTTATTTCTTTTATATATTTTATGTCAATTTTCGCTTCAACTGTTTGCAGGTAATCATTTTGCATCTTAATTTTTGAAATAATTTCTTCTGGAGTGAATTTATCCGATAGACCAATAATTTTCAGTTTGGGATTCTTGGGTTTTGGTGTATTCACGTCATATTTTTTTCCCATCTTTGAAATTGTTTGCTCTTCCATCTTTTTTGTTGCAGCTATATTCTTGCACTCTACTATTATAGCCCCTTGCTTAAAATTTCTTATTCCGGTAACACCAAAATTAACAGGATCTATGTTTTGTTTTATTTCGTCCTTTGTTACGGTATTTTTTTGAGCCTTATCTTTTGGCTTAATAATGACGATAGGTTCATGTTTTTTACAATTTGTTTGTTCTTCATTAATTTTACCATTTTTGGTAACTTCAGCGTACGATTTCGATTCAATATTTAATTTAAGATTTTCAATGTTCTTATCTTTTTTTTTTTTTTTTTTACATTAACTCCACACAGGAGGCCCTGAGGAAAATAATTTCCCTCAGGGCCTATGTCATCTGGGATGCTGTGTGGAGAGTCTTTTTGAGGAGAGGAAGGAATGAACATTGGTCTTGAAGAGACCCATGTTGTAGGAAGGAGGAAACACAGAGGCCGGCAAATCATTCCACAGCCGAGCTGTTGAACACAAGAACGAGTCGAAGAAACGACCCGTTCTCATGTGACAAATGTCAACCGTGTACAAATGTTGGGCACGCGTTTGGCGTGTTTCCCGACTATGCACCGGTGCCGAAGGGATCAATGATGCTAGTTCTTCAGAGCATCTTCCATTGTAATACCGGTAGAACAAGGATAGCATTCCCACCCGACGCCTGTGCTCTAAAGATTGCAATCCGTCTGTTAAGATGGGAGAATCTATCAAACGGACCGCCCGTTTCTGCACAGAGTCGAGGGTATTTTTCAGGTATTTTGGAGCTCCAGACCAGAGATGGCTGCCAAATTCAACTGTGGGGCGTACTTGTGATTTGTACAAGGTTAGCAGTTGTGTACTATTAAAGTATCTGCGGGCCCTGTACAGTACGCCCAGTTTTTGGGAGGCTAACTTTACTCTGGCTTCGATGGAGCCCCCATACCTGAGCTGGTCACTTAGGGTTACACCAAGCATATCAATGGAGGGCCTGTTCGGAAGATTGCTTCCGTTGAAAGAGACTAGATTTTCATTTCGATCCCTTTTAGACGTAATCAGACAAGATTGGGTCTTTGAAACATTAAATTCAACGAGATTATTTTTACCCCAAGAGAAAACACTCTCGAGGTAACCGTCCATTCTTTGCTTCAAAGCCCTACGAGCTGTTGGAGTTTGTGAGCCCTTTGGGGGCTTGTCAAACAAAAAGCTATCATGAACTGTACTGTCATCCGCGTAACAGTGAATTGGTGCACATGACAAAAGGTCGTTGATGTGCAACAAAAACAAAGTCGGAGACAGAACCGATCCCTGCGGGACGCCAGCATTTATCGAGTGTGAGGAAGAAGTGAAACCATCGACTACCGTCTGAATCGACCTCTCCCTCAAGAAGTCGGCAATCCACATACACAAGGATGCGGGAAGTCCGTAAGAATGCAGTTTGTTGACAAGTCCTCGGTGCCAAACCCGGTCAAAGGCCTTGGAGATGTCCAGTGCAACCGTTTGGGTCTCACCGAAACGTTCCAGGCATCGCCCCCAAACATGCGTCACATACGCGAGAAGATCACCGCACGAGCGGTTCCGCCGGAATCCGTATTGACGGTCGTTAATAATTTTGTTCTTCTCGAGGTATGTGAGCAGTTTGTCGTTGATCACACGTTCCATCACCTTAGACAGAACTGATGTGATCGCTATGGGGCGGTAGTTGGCCGGGTTGGAGCGGTCACCCTTCTTTGGAATAGGATGGATAACCGCTTTTTTCCAACCAGAGGGCACAGAGCCAGTCTTCAGGGACAATTTAAAAAGCTTATGTTAGATAATGATTGAAACAATCTGTCGAGTCCATCATTCTCATTGTTTATTGGTGCCTTGCATTCTTGTACCATGGCCTCAATATGACTCATCATTTCGCACATAGCTTCAGTTAGAGAAGTCTTTTGATCCTTTGACAAAATATTAGAAGTCAATGTTTTGTTAAAATTTTTCACAAGAATTTTTGCATTTTTCAGCCTCTCCTCTGGTGTAAGGGAAGTCATTTTATATTATTATTAATAAAAAATATAAATATTATGTTGATGTTTACAATAACTATCACCATCTATTGGGCAATAGTTGTATTAAAATATTTTCCTTTACAAATTATGCATGCATTGCCATCTGTTGATTAGTAGTGAAACTTATTTATAATTTTATTAATGCATGTAGTTATTCACTGCCCTCTATTAACGGGTAGCATAAATATACCATGTGTAGGTAGTGCATCCAAATTATTAAGAATCACTGTTATTTGACTTTTTAAAATGAGTTTCTTTTAAGAATATGGTTCAGTACATACATAATATTTGCTCCAGTTTTACCGCAGCACTATGATGAATCGCTACACAAGTTTTATAATGTTCAAAATAAACTTTTTGCGTTTTATTTTACTATTTTATGAGGAGCAAAATTTAACTTGACGTCTGTCACTGACTTTGTTGTTGTAATAATTATCATTATCATATTTTATAATGATAATGATAATTATCTCACGATTATTTTATTCTTTTTCATTACCTTAAGTACATAAAATTATAAAGTTCTCAGTAACATCGTGTTACACTCTCAACTTTATATGGATTGACGATTTCATCGTCTTTGGACATGAGGGTCCTGTACCCTAGTAAGGGTTGTTCACCCATGGGATCTTCTTCCTCAGTAATGGGTAGTTCTTGCTGAAAGGGCTTTACGTTGTCTCCACCGTCGTCCTCGGTAATAGGCATGCTGTTGAGGCATTTACCTTGGCAGTGGAGGTACGCTGCAGAGCAGGTAAAAACAATAATTAACAAGTAATTTTTTAAAAGCATTGGAGTTATTTATCTTTCTTACTTATACCATAATGTAGAATCACCTCCCGAGGCTTGAACACTTTACACCCAGATACCCTGTACATCTGTCAATATTTTATTTCGTGGGTTAGTTTTAATATTCTCTTGATGAAGGAGGGATTCTTCGAAAACCGGTAGTGTGAATAAAATTAAAGCGGTCTGTAACAAATTTATGTGTTTTTTTTCAAATAATGCATTATTGATAATATTAATTATATTATAAGAAGATTGATGCTTAATGATTGGTGAATAATATGATACGAGCCTTTTTTAGCAACATTTTTTATAGGAAACATTTACATTAACCTGATGTGAAAACAACCACATTTTTGTAGACAGATGCATCAAGTGTAACATTAAAAGAAAATTAAAATAAACTATATTGAAGGTAATAATACACCTAGAGGGTAGTCTATTCAGGCGGGGTCCCATTTGGCAAAGCTATTTCGTAGTGCAATCGGCACGGTACACCGAGACAATTTCCATTGTAGTGACGTTGCGGGGCAACTACGTGTCGGAACACTAATCTGGAGGATAGCGGCCTAGCTATTGCCCCGCGTGCCCGATACGCCCCGAGCTCCTCTCTCCACCGCTCAAATGTTCCCCACTCCACGATTATCATTTAAATATGAAAGATTCAGTACAACTATGAACATGGGGCACGAAGTTGAATAGTCAAAGTTAGTAGAAAATGCGTTTAACAAGGTCACTAGGCTACGGGCCTTTTTCGAAAAAAAAAAAACGAGTGTGCATTAGACTACACAACTGAAGTAAAACTTCTGCTCCAACTATAAGATAGGAAGAGAGAAAGAAAATGTCCGCGCGCTCTCTCTTGCTCCTACAGTGTGATACAGTCAATAGGCCTGCACTGTGTAACGTAACTGGCTACGAGAGAAAGAGAGAAGGAAAATGTGTGCTCGCACCTCCCTCTCTTCTTTTTTTTTGCATGAGCTCCACACAGGAGGCTCTCAGGAAAATAATTTCTCTGAGGGTCTATGTCATCTTTGGGGATGCTGTGTGGAGGGTTTTTTAGGGAAAGGAAGGATAGGAGAGTTCTGGGAAGGAAAAGGGATTAAGGGGTGGGTAGGAATCTGGGGTTCAGTGTCCAACATCTGAACATCATCTCATAAACCCGGGCACCCCTGCTAAATCACCAAACGTAGCGAACCACTTAGGGTGACCTATGGCAGAGGAGTTGGTTATCCAATAAAGGTTCCCTGGGCGGCGGTACCCATTCCCGCCTCCGAAATTGAAACTGCCTTGCTCCTTGCCCCTACAGTAATATACGAAGCGTTCGCCTCGCTTTTCGTAACGCTCTCGTCACGCATTCGCCAGCTTACTCCCCAAGTCAAGCGTGACGTAGCTTGAGGTAAAATACTCCCACTTTTATTGCAGTTAATTCAAATCTCCCAGTGAAACATGCGAACATGGTCTGCAAGCTACATCTTTAGTCAATCACTGCTCTACCCTCTCGATGAGGTAACCTTGTTAAACGCATTTTCTAAATTGTTGAAAAGTGTTACACAGGAATTTAATTGTTAATTTCAATTGGATACTTCAATTTTATGTATATTTGTAGATTTTGATCGGCAGAAGGGAAACCTGAATTAAAAGGAGTCGATTTTAAACTTAAATAACATGGAGCACTCACGTATTCAAAGATATTAAATTTAACAAAATTAATTTTTCCCACAAATTTACCGTGTCTAAACGAAAAAATATAGAATTTTACACTCACACCGAGAAACTCCAGTGAAATTCGTAAAAATCTGTGGATTTATATTTTCATTAAATTTTACATTTCCCAATAAAACAAAGATATATATATTTTTTAAATATTTCGCTTTCTATCTAACAAAACAACTCAACACAACGTACCCCATTTTGAGAAGCCATAGACCCAATGGTTTCAGATGGTTGGGAACAGTTGGGATTCCTACCCACCCCTCATACCTTTTTCCTTCCCAGAACTTCTTCCTTTCCTAAAAAGACCCTCCACACAGCATCCCCTAAGATCTCGACGACTTTGACGACCTCCGTAGTCCAGTGGGTAAGACTCTTGACTCACAATCCGAAGGTCGCGGGTTCGAACCCGGCATGCGCAAATAAATTTTATTTGATTATTTTGTGTCATTTCACAATTAATTCGTTTAAAATAATATATAGTATATTTGCGGCATGTTCCAGAGTGGAAGATACTATGAGGTATCGCCCTGGTGTAAGACCACCATTCAGAATTGAAACGTTGCTTGAAAATGGCTTTAGCCGTGTTTGGTGACCAGATCTGAATAGCCAGGTATTTCCCAACCTTCCTCTTCCCCCCTCCTTCCCCCCCCCACTACCTTCAGCCTCACAACATACCCCAATTGGGGATGCCATAGTCTCACTGGCTCCAGACGGGAGCAGTTGAGATTCTTGTGCGGTATTCACTGTAAAAAAAAAAAAAAATATTTTTTCTGCAGGGCCTCCTGTATTTTTTTTACATGAGCTCCACACAGGAGGCCCTGAGAAAAATAATGTCCCTTTGTCATCTTTGGGGATATTGTGTGGAGGGTTTTTTTAAGGAAAGAAAGGAGAGGAGAGTTCTGGGAAGGAAAAGGGTTTAAGGGGTGGGTAGAAAACTGGGTTTTAGTATGTCCTGGTCATCCGCCTCCAAGACCTAGACAAACCTCACCCCATGAACCCCGTGTGGAGCGAATATTAAAAAAATCTTTTGTGGTAATCAAATAAAAAAATAATATATTAATGTATTTAATAGATAAACGCATGCCTTTACTTCTGTACACAAGACAATTATTTTACGATCATGCGAACTTAAAATCCGACAACGTAATATAAATATAAGCGTAGCTTCCATAAGTCTTTCGTCCTGGGTTTTGCACTGTCCCTCCTCTCTCCCTTGACGTTTATTTCTACCCTCCACCACTCTTAAGTTTGCGCATTGAGAGCGCAAAGAAACTCGTTTAGGGGCGAACTTGGTGTTGCTTACCCGTGTGAGTTTTGTTTGTGGTTTAAACCGTACAAAAATTTCATAAAAAATGTACATATATCATCTACCTGAGAAAATTAACAATTTTTTTTTCAATCAACTCAACGGTCGAAAAGTGTTCTATTGATGTTAATTTTTAATTCATTTTTTAAAAGAAAGCCAAACATTCCCGGGTTACGAATAACCCAAAAATGTTTGAAAATCTCCAACTACCACCATACTTAGCGGAAATGATGCTTGTATCGTGATTAGCTAGCCGAGGAATCGAACATGCGACACCCGGCTGAGATCCAATAGTGAAGCCCACTCAGCCACTGAGCGCTATATTTTCATACTGTTGATTATATAGTGAAAAGATAGCAACATTTTGACCACATGTAAAAATAATCAACATTTGTAAGGAACTAATTTGTACGATGTCTAATACATGTTTTTTTTTGTTATTTATTTTTGGGGTGTTATGCCGTGTTGCGCTACCTCCTCCTTTAGCCAACGTTTCGGAGAGCGTTTCAGTGTCCATCGTCAGGGCAGATGTGTCACTGTAACGCTGATGATGGACACTGTAACGCTGTCCGAAACGTTGGCTAAAGGAGGAGGTAGCGCAACATGGCAAAATACCCCAAAAATAAATAACAAAAATACTTTTGAAAATCTAAAATCATACATGTTCATCTTCATTTCCTGATATAATTCAGATTCATAATTTGTGATTCGTCAATTTTGTTTATAATTCTCTAGTTTAGCATCTAACCTCTAATTCATGTTACCAACTACAAAATGTCTGGAGAATTGGACTTTATTGTATTGAAAGAACGTAGGTATCTACCGTGAAAAGAAAATAATGGAATAATTTTTTTTCAGGAAATAAATAACTTTAAAAATAAATAAAAAATATTGTAGAATAACTTAACGAGTAAAACCTCAAAGTGTAATTTTAATTATTGAAGACAATATATATTGACTGCCAAACAAAAAATGTGGAACATAAATACAGAAAAAGAATCAACGTCTAGAAATCAAAACCAGAACTTCCCCGTTGCATGAACTTTTTCTTTCTTTTCTGTTTCACATTTTTTTATTTGAGGGTAGTTAATATTGTCCTCAATGATAATATTACAAATTAACGTTTTACTCATTAAGTTATTCCACTACAAAAATATTCATCAGACTTGTAGAAAAGCCAACAGATGTCGCACATTAAAATAAACATGGATAAGTTCATTCAAGACACTATCTAGTTTGCGCTTAGTTTTTTTTTTTTTTTTTTTTTTACATAAGCTCCACACAGGAGGCCCTGTGGAAAATAATTTCCCTCAGGGCCTATGTCATCTTTGGGGATGCTGTGTGGAGGGTTTTTTTAAGGAAAGGAAGGAGAGGAGAGTTCTGGGAAGGAAAAGGGTTTAAGGGGTGGGTAGGAATTTGGGATTCAGTATGTCCTGGTCATCCGCCTCCAAGACCTAGACAAACCTCACCCAATGAACCCGGGCACCCCTGCTAAATCACCAAACGTAGCGAACCACTTGGGGTGACCTATGGCGGAGGTGTTGGTTATCCAATAAAGGTTCCCGGGGCGGCGGTACCCATTCCCGCCTCCCAAATTGAAAAGTATATAGTTTGGGAAGTATCTTGAAATCATAAGTGAAGATAGCAGCCAAAATAAACAAGCGTTAGGAAAATTCATAGTAGTGTTATTTTAGGTTGATATGGTCGAATTAGTTCAGTGGTCAGAGTAATTCCCCGGAAGAGGTTCTGGGTTCAATTCCTCGATGTGACTGAATATTTGTCTATAAATAAATGAAACAATTTTGCTTTGTTTGAACCACTTTTATATTTGAGTAAATCCGACCGGTTTCAGAACGACCGTTCCTTCTTCAGGGCAAATGTATACTGATTTGACAGTTTTGAAATGTGGATGGGAACAATGTATTATTATGGTAAGGGTGGAGTCGTTATATATTTCAAAACTGTCAAATCAGTATACATTTGCCCTGAAGAACGAATGGTCGTTCTGAAACCGGTCGGATTTACTCAAATATAAAAGTGGTTCAAACAAAGTTAAATTGCTTCATTTATCTATAACGGATAATAACAAAGTTATAGCTACGTTCAAAAGTAGAATATTTGTCTGTTTCACATTTTCCGTCTGAGAGTTGTTAATATTGTTTTCAATAATTAAAAAAAAATATTCCTTTGTTACAGGTATCCAGCTGTCTTCTGAGTCCATGAGCCACCAGTATTGACCACTAGCTGCGATGGACGGCCCCGAGGCGGCTAGGGGCGGGGGCGGAGGCGCAGGGCGGCGCTCCAGGGCGGGCTCGCAGGGCGGAGGCAGCGTGGGCAGTATGAGGCGGAGGGACTGGAGGGGCAGCAGTTCCGAGGATGAGACTCCTAGGATGGATCCGCAGCTGTTCGCGTCGCTACTGGCGCAGGCTACAGCGCATCAGCAATATGCAGGTGGGCCATTAAATTACTAAATATGTATTATATTATACGTACATGCCATGTAAATGAGGATGGGTATCGCCGCCCCGGGAACCATTTATTGGATGACCAACACCCCTACCACAGGCCACCCCAAGTTGTTCGCTACGTCTGGTGACTTAGCAGAGGTGGCCGGGCGTGATGTTTGTCTTGGTCTTGACGGCGAATACCCAGCCTAGACCTCTCCAGCCGGACTCTCATGTCCCATCGTCTTGCCCCCAACTGAGAACGATGGATTCATACGTCCATCACTCCTCCAAAACTGGTATTTAATCTCTCTGGTTCCGAGAATTAAGACTTATGAGTATGTGCGGAATCACTTAAAAACGGCAATTAGCGCATTGTTCATGAGGTTACCCTACTAGTATGTTGAAAGTAGTGATTTGATTTTAATTTATTTTAGTAAAGTAAGTACAAACCAATATATGCCCGTACATGGACGCCAGAAACCACCAAGTATACAGATAGATAATTATACATTTGAAACTGTCAACGAGTTTGTATATCTCGGTACTATGGTGACAAATGACAACAATGTATCCAGCGAAATCAAAAGAAGAATAGTAGCTGCAAATCGATACTACTTTGGGCTACAGAAGCATATGAAATCTCGCCACCTTACCAGAAGAACTAAAGTCCTGCTTTACAAGACCCTTATACGACCTGTTCTTATGTATGGTTCGGAATGCTGGACCATCAGTAAGGGTGATGAAGGAGCCCTAGAAAGTTTTGAAAGGAAGGTGCTGCGAAGGATTTACGGCCCAGTCTGTGATAATGGAGAATGGCGTATCAGATACAACCAGGAGCTATACGATCTTTACGAGGACCCTAATATCTCCAAGGAAATCAAAACTGGAAGACTCAGGTGGGCTGGACATATCCAGAGAATGAGCGAAGGAGATATTCCAAAGCGAATTATGGATGGTGCACCTGGGGGTCGGAGAAGAGTTGGAAGACCAAAGCTTCGATGGCTGGATGGAGTGGTGAAGGATGCAAGCACCATCGGCATCCGAAACTGGCGCAACGCAGCACAACACCGACAGTCATGGAGGCAGGCTCTGCTGGAGGCCAAGACCCGACCTGGGTTGTAGAGCCACAGATGATGATGATGATGATGAAGTACAAACCATTCTAAAGAGCGCCAAAGGTGGTTACCAGTAATTTACGCAATCAAATAAATAATTTATAACCCCAATTACTACACTTTTATTATTTATTCTGGCACTTGTTATGAAGACTCTTCAGAACACAATAAAATATAAGGACCTTACTTGTTATTATGAGTTATGTGAATTGGGGGACAACCCCTTGTTCATAGATATCGAATAGAGAGAATTTTCTCTACAATAATAAGGTCGTTGGATCAATTCCCTTCCGAAGAAGGTAAACTAATATTGTTTTACATTATGAGAGAGGGGAAATAAAGATTGTTTTACAGCGTAGGAGGATGAATCCATGAATTTCTAGAGAAAAACTATCGGCGTAGAGGGTATTATGTTTAATTAGGCAAATTTCGATGGAATTTTGTGAAAAACATCATTCAGAGAACATGACATGCTTTAAAGACCTCCGTGGGCGAGCGGCCAAAATCCAAAAATCCTCTTCATTCAGAGCTCACGGGTTTAAATCCAGCATTCGCTAATAATTGTACAGACATTCTCAATAACGCTCTGGTGAATGTACAACCTTCAAAAACAACAACAAAAATGGTTGATTAGTGACCAGATGTAATTAACCTGATGTTTTCAGACATTTGTCTCTTTCTCTCACATTTTCTTCCCCTCCCCTCTCCCTTCGACCTCTCGTCCAAATCAAATCGGGGAGGCCATAGTCCCCTTGTCTAGGCAGTTGCGATTGTAATGTAAAAAAATGTAACAAAAAAGTAATGAAAATATAAATATACTCTATTGTACGATATTCATATAAAATATTGTAATAACTTTCTAAAACGGTTCAAATATTAAGTTAACCCGTTTAATCGCAAGAGTCATATTTGTCCCAGCTCACGTAGAAATCGTTGTGTCTCCCTTGCTATCATTGTTAGAAGTATGTTCTAAACGGTATTGGAAAGAAAAAAAACACGCTTAATATTCAAATCAAAAAGTTACCAATAAATATTTAAAATGTACACCTTTATGAAACCAAAGTTTCCGACCGCAATTTGAAAATATAAATCATTAAATTTTGTGAATTTTTTTTATAATTATTTTTACGTGAAACCACAAAAAAGTGAGCTTACAAAAACGTTAACAATTCATTTGCGTTATAAAATATATGTGTATTTTTTTCGTTAACAGTATCTTAAGTTAGAAAAAACCTAAAGTGAGCCATTTTTAAAACTTTTTTTTTCCTTTTTGCATTAAAAAATTTTAAATTAAAAAAATTATATGGTTATTTCTAATAAAAAAATTTCAAAGCATATTTCATACATATTATATATGTCTTTGTATACGTTCACAAAAGTTCCATTTATTTGAAGTTTATTGCAAAGTGGAAGTATTTTAGCCTACTGAACAAATAGACCCGAATTTTGAAGGGTTAAAGTTAAATAATATACTAATAAATAGGTAACTAATCTATCGTAATTTAAAAATTTCCTTAAAACGTTTGTTCATCCTTCTTAGAATCTTATTGAATTATTTGTCCTCTCTGCTAATTTACTCTTCGTTCTCTCTGTTTACACAAATCTGCTTAGGTAAATCCTCGAATTCAACAATTCCATTCATTGAAACATAAAGTTTTCGGTAATTGCAAGGCGAGAGGTAGTCGAGGACTAGAGAGCAGGAAAAAAGCCTGACATCCTCTGTGCTTAAAGCATGAACAAGGAGGAAAGGCGAGGAAAAGGCAGTGGAGACGTCACGTTTCCTGTTTACGGCGGAAATGCTCAGGCCCTCATCAGCCAGAGCACTGTATAATAAAAGTGCCGATTCTCACGTTTCACGAGACAGAGCTTTCACACAAATCATTGATGATTTTTCTTCTGGGATCTGGAGATGAAGATAGCAAAATGGTGTTGTTTTGATGTTGAGTGCCAAAGTAGAAGGTAATTTGATGGGTTTGTGAATCACAGGGAATTTTATTTTTTTGTGAAAGTTTATTTTTCGCAACCGTCGATAAATTGATGGTTGTTTGTTGTCAACTTCACAGGCAGATCGATCAAATTTCTGCACAAAACGTTAACACATTAATAACACATTCTTCTGGGATAGTTATATCTAGCTAGCTTTGTCTAATCTAGAAACTAAAAAAAATTAAATAAATCATCAAAAATAAATAGAGTCAATTTACTAAATAAACATAATAATAATAATATTTTTTATTTTAGTAACTTGTACATTTAAGTTTACAAATTTCTAATTAATTATAATATTTTATATTCACTATATTTTTTCAAGTTTTATGTAGCTCCTATAATACATCTTGAACTTTCCAATTGGTGTGGACTTTAAAGTTTCAGGTAGTGTGTTATATAACTTCATTCCCTTGTACAGTAAACTGTTCTGCGCATTCGCTTTATCCTTTTTTGTAGCCTAATTTCCTTGCACGTCCTTGTATTATATCCGTGAATGTCCTTGTTGTATACAATTTTATTTGAGAAGTATTTTGGTAATATGTTGTTCAATATTTTGTGGATAAATACCATCGTGTTCAAACAGCCCAATTTTAAACATATTTCAAACTTCCTCAAACAAACTCTTCCTCTCTCTTAGGTACCCCCCTTCACCCTCCACCAAAATTGATGTTCTATCTCCTTCTTCTATTTTATCTTAAAATACTCCGTAATTTATTTTAAATGATTTTTACACCCCTGATGATGGTTCAGGTCGATCCAAAACCGGTTGTTTAAATATATATAATAAAGTGGCATTCAAAATTATTCTATTTTAATTATCATAATTATGCATACCCACAAAGCGTTTGCTACATATGAAAATTTAAAATAACAAGGTATACAAATTGAAGCTGAATAGAAAGGCTGCCGAAATCAATATGTTTTGCGCAGGTGAGGAGAGATTGAAATTCTTATCGATTCCAGAAATCACCTTTTCTTGCTGATGCGACCTTGCTGCTTGCAATGCTCTGTAATTACGGTCGAATATTATGTTCTTACGTTACCCATGTGATAAATAATGTTTGGTCGGTATTCGAAAATAATTATTAATTAAACACATAGATTGGTTTGAGAGTTTCATTTTAAAATATCGCAATATTTCAGTTCAACTCTTTATTATCAACATTTTCATGTTGAGGGTTGTTACCGTTATTCAGAATGTAGCTATGCGAATCAGTAAGTCTGAGAGCACACATCAAAAATTTCCAACCGAAATTTTATAAGGTACTTTTCCAATAACACAAACTTATAAAAGCCTCGTAAAACGAAGAAATAATATCAGCCTTAACGGATTATTTGTACGTCTTCAGGTACCGTAAGCACACGAGGTATAAAATCAAAACACTTATGAGAGTATCAATAAAAGCCGAAAGTTAAAGACGAACAGTCGAACAGGTAACATGAAAAACAACGTCTGTAAGCCGAGTTCTCATAAAGAATTTAAGTAATGTCGTTCCAATACACGACAACAAAATGGGGATAAAAACAAAGGGGAATAAAATGACAAATCACAACAGTTCTGGGTCATTAAATTTTATGCTCATTTATTGAAAAGCAATAAAAGCTAGCAACCCACGAATATTCTTATCGAACTCTCAGTATTTTATATGCAATGACATATATTTTTTTAGTACTTACCTACAGTTTAATAAAAACAGTCGAACGAAGCGTTTTATTTTATATGATTTGTAATTATATTATTCCGTCCGCGTCTTGACGATTTGATGATCATTAAACGAAGGGATTTATTCCTGTTTTAATGTCAATTTGCTCCTCCAGCGAAGAAAAAGCAATAAAGTTTAATATTGTGTAAACTAAGACCATTTATTTGATTAAATTTATAATGGATGTTGTACATGCCAACTTATAATAAAAGCGAATACAATGTTCTTAGCGATCTCTGAAACACATACACTGAATTTTATTAACGATATTAAGTTTTGTTTATATTATACTTAAACTGACAAATTTCTAATTTTCTTGGAAGAATTCTGCAACAATGTTCCCAACATAGAATACGAGTGGAGAGAAGAATATTTAATGTGTAAAAATTGTTATGTTTTTCATTTTTTGGAAGTTGTTTAATTTTTTTTTCATTTTGAGTGAGTAATGTTTAAAAATCAATTAATCAGTTATATAACGATAAAAAAATTGAAAATAACATTTTCTAAAAATATCTTACTTGGGTAATAGGAGTTCTTAAAACAACATTTCATATATTATATTCATTTAACATATCCCGCAGATACCTTAATAGTACACAACTGCTAACCCTGTACAAATCACAAGTGCGCCCCACGGTTGAATTTGGCAGCCACCTCTGTTCTGGAGCTCCAAAAATACCTGAAAAATACCCTCGAGTCTGTGCAGAAATGGGCGGTCCGTTCAAGAGATTCTCCCATCTTAACGGACGGATTGCAATCTTTAGAGCACTGGCGTTGGGTGGGAATGCTATCCTTGTTCTACCGGTATTACAATGGAAAATGCTCCGAGGAACTAGCATCTTTGATGCCTTCGGCACCGGTGCATAGTCGGGAAGCACGCCAAAGCGTGCCCAACATTTGTACACGGTTGACATTTGTCACGTGAGAACGGGTCGTTTCTTCGACTCGTTCTTGTGTTCAACAGCTCGGCTGTGGAATGATTTGCCGGCCTCTGTGTTTCCTCCTTCCTACAACATGGGTCTCTTCAAGACCAATGTTCATTCCTTCCTCTCCTCAAAAAGACCCTCCACACAGCATCCCAGATGACATAGGCCCCGAGGGAAATCATTTTCCTCAGGGCCTCCTGTGTGGAGTTAATGTAAAAAAAAAAAACATTTAAACGAGCCATTTTATTAGGTTTCAGAGGTTGTTAAATTATTATATTACGTATTTGCTGGTACAAAACATTTCTTTCTTTACTATAAAATAACTTTTATGTGCAATTAAATATATTATGTAGGTCATATCCAACGCACGCAAAATTCAGCTGTGTGGTGGTAGGCAGGTATCTTTTTTTATCGCAGAAAAAACTACGTGCAAAAATGGATCACATAAAAATCTTCCTTTTTACATCTGGAGAATAAGTTTCACGTTTTATGAGCGCGGACAACCCCGGTTCGGCCATTTCCCGAGTTTCTCATCAATATTCAGTTTCCTCTCTTCGGGAATAGTTTAAAGTTGGCGGGTTCCTTTCAAGGGCGGGCCCTCCCGGGAGACCCATTCCAAAGGTCAAATAATATGCTCCCACTGACACGAGGGCGAGGAAATTTCCGCAAGAAAGTAGAATCCTCGGAGCTCTCAATCAATATGTTAAGCTCGTTTGTACTTAAGATTTTTACATATACGAGAATGGCAATATATTTGTGAATAGCGACTCTTTTTGTAAAATCTTATCTTTAGAAAATCTGTGTATTCCAGAACCATGAAGTGTGCGCAGTATTTTTGACTGAAATTTCTTAGTCTAAGCAACTTTTTTCAGCTCCCAAGAAAATTATAGTTATTAGGAAAAATCCAAGTAAGAGGTTTGTTTTTTATTAATTAAAACTACCGTACATATTCAAAATTTTACTTAAGAGCGTTTAACCAGCCAGCGGACGAAAATCCACATTTCGTCGAAAGTTGTTCTTCCGATCGTGCAGGGCGGTTACAATGAGAAAGATTGATTATTCTCCGTACCAGCTTTTTTAAATTATAACTCAATATCGAATTTATTTCAATCCAAATTAGCTTTAATTTATACCTTCATCCAAAAATGCTGAAAGGCGTGATGTTAAAACTATTAAAATAGTGTACTTTTTGTAGTTATTTTTTTATTATAAGTATTTATCATTTTTCAATAATATCTTAATTTAATAAGAATGTTAAAAAAATCTGAAATATATTAGTTTGTAAGTGCGCAAATAAATACACAAATGGACCAATTTTCGTCAAGAAACACATGTACGTACATATTTTTTAATGATTTTATTGAAACTAAAATTAAAATTCTAATACATAACTTTGCTAGATAATGTATTGATTTATTTTACTGCATGATTACATTATTTGAAATGGGTGTGGTATAATACAAAAACTTTTTTGAAAATTGAACAAATCTGCCAACGACCTATGGAATAACCTTATTATACTAAAAATTAAAAAAAATTTCTCAAAATTAATTACATGCAAATGCTAGATAAAAGAACAATATTTCGAAATCCATTTATAATTTTTTGTGGAAAAGAGTCAATACGTCTAAAAACTTTTTTGAAAATGACGTATTTCCGGCTTTCTCTGGTAATGCCCTCTTAAGAAAGGAGATAACGTCTGGCAAAGGACTTTAATTAAATATATATCTAGATACGTATATGTTTTCTTGTGTACTCAGTGCAGTGCCCTTTCTATTAGATTTTTGTGTTGAGATTGCATTTTATTACTTAATGTATGGATTAGTGCTACAAAGTTGGCGTTAATTCAATTTGAAAGATAATCGATTAATTAAAATAATTTTTACCATGAAATGTATTTAAACTTCAGAGGAACTCATTTTTTGCCAGAACCAAATTTAACTTACACATACAAAAAGAGTCATTAATGGTAAGTGAGAAATAGGAAAAACAATATGAATTACTGGGTAAAAGATATAAGCATGAATAATAATATTTTTTAACTGAAATTATTTTTTAATTTATCTGAAGGACCATTGGCAGTAATATTTTCGATTTTTTAAATTATTTTAAATACAACTTTATTTATAATATACGAGCCTGAAGCGTGTAAATAACCCCAAAACTCCCTGAAGATAATGATCATAAATATGATTATTGATTATTAATTTACATTGCGCGGACAAAATACATCACAAAAAAATGGCAATCTGACAAATCTCAAGGGTTAAAAACAGATTCACTAACCTTGTATGTCGATCTCTGCAACGGGGGAGACCTCCCAATAATTTCAATCCACTTAAAATTCAGGTCAGTCCAATTTTTGTGATTTTGAAATATGCACAAGTTAGTTGTCAACTTTACACAGCTAGAGTAGAATTCACAATGAATTGAAAAATATTCAAACCACTGATGACGTGACAGTTGTTATTCTCACATATCACAATAATATTTTTAAAAACAATACATTTTAATTGCACTGCTCATTCAAACAGAAAAGGGAGCCCCATATATGATTCATTGTGGCCGGTTATACTGATTTAGCAGTTTTTTCGAACAATACATTTCAGTGTCTCTGCTAATCCAACGAGACCCCTAACCACCATTCCAGTGATATAAATATTTTTTTTTTTTTTGAACAAACGAATTTAAAAAAAAAATTATAATGCCTAACCAACAACTATCGTCCGACGGATTTATATTAGATTGAGGAATTTCTTTCTTGTAGTGATTGGTGGTGTTTTCTATAATACATTGTATCTCTGTGAACACGTGAAGTGGCGGCACATGCACATAGGAAGTAGGTCACCCGCAAATTCATAGTTCAGCGGCTACTTTGATTAGAGAGTAGGAGGTCGGAGCAGTACCAAACTTCGAGTCCACAGCGTAATATTTGAACTTAAACATGTTACATTGTAAGGATACATGTAAGGTACCTACAAAGTCGAACTTTACACAAAGTTAGGTACTACATAATTAAATTACTTTGAAGTATTTAATAATGGGCCGTCACCACTTACTTACAGAAGTTGTTAATATTTAATCAAACGAAAGAAGCAACTAGGCGAAGGATCAAATTAAAAACAATAAAATATTTACGAGATTAACAATGATCGTGCAGCGGAATAATTAGTTTTGCCAAGGTTTTACCCACATTCGCAAAAGTTCAAGCCTAAATTTGGTAGGTAATAAAAGGCTTTCCGGGTAGAGGAGGCTCGCTGGCCAGGCGTCGTGAAGCCGTGCCGGCATCATTCCCCCATGAAATTACCTGATTAAATTTTCATATTCAATCTTGAGTTGTTTGCCCCTGAGACGCAACCTCCCCCACTCCGCCGTCAATACTTCTCCGCTGAGAAAATCTCCCCTTTTATCCCTCCTCAGGCTTCATGTTTTCCTGGCCTATTCTCTCATATTCCAATTCAATTATTAGATCGTCATTGTTTAAAAGTGGAGAAAAATCTTTTTTATTCGATTAGACGTTATTTGAGCTGGAAAATAAGGTAGATAAGACGAAAGACTGGAAACTGGAAGAATAAAAATAAATTTAAATAACATAAGTGAACTCCTAGCATGTACAGCAATACAGAATTTCTTAAACAGTGTAATAAGAATAAAATATGAAAAAAAAAGTAATTGACTTCCAGTAATGAAGCGGGAATAAGTTTCCTTTCTTTTTCTCACCAGTAATTACACTTAACATGATATTAATTATTTAAGCTGTATTAAACACAGGCAATTAACACACTTATGAGTACGAGTATTAAGTAGAAATAGAATGTCCATAATAGACATGAAAAGGGATGAATACGTCGTAAGTAATACGTCATACGTTTTGACAGTTTATAATAATAATAATAAAATAATAAATTTGGACAACTTAAAATAGCGCTGTTTTTGCGAAAAATCGCCTCAAGAGCGCTGTACAAATTAGCATGGATTTTACTTTAGAATTTACTTAACTATGTAGGAGGCCAATTGTGTATAGTTCAAGTTTATGAATACGTTTTAGTATATTATATTATGCTGTATCAACAAATCTGCAAGGCTGCAATCAACAAATATTTACAAGTACGAGTATCATCATCATTACATAGTATAAAATGAAGTCACTCAAAATGTATGTGCGCGTAGATCTATTAAACTACGTAACAGATTTTCATGCGATTTTCACCAATAGATAGAGTGATTCAAGAGGAAGGTTTATATTTATAATACATGCTTATTATATTAGATAAAAGCCGAAAAATTCAAATATTCAATTCAGGCAGCGGGCAGCAGGCAGCTGGCAAGCAGTTGGCAAGCAGTTGGCAAGCGGATGGTGTGGATTTTATACAGGTTGGGTAATGGCGTTGTGTTTCGTTAGCCACAGCAACGTGTGGCTGGGTCTGCTAGTTAAGTATAAATAGAATGTCCAAAATATATTTGCAGGGATGAATACGTTTTACGTAATACACGTCATACGTTTTGATAGTTTATCAATAATGTATTATTCGGGTGCTTGTAATTATATTATGTATTGTTAAGCTGTATTAAATGCATGCATTATTATTATTAACACATCGTATTGATAAACATCGCACTTATGAGTAATGATATTAAGTAGAAATAGAATAACCGTAATGTGCATTTGCGATGATGAATACGTCTTAAGTAATACATTTAAGTCATACGTTTTAATAATAGTTTATCAAGAGTGTAATATTCAGGATTATGAATATGAATCATCCCGTGCCCATCGTGCCTGTTCTGTTGCATTGGTAAAAAGAAACAAACATTAAAAATGTACAATTAAAATTCTGCGATCAAAGTTGGTAACCACAACAGATTGGATACACCAAAATGACCTGATTCTTTTGTCTTTCTAGTCGGACCAAAATCACAATATTAAACAAGCAAACTTGTTAAACCCTCTATCAACATACATACTTGAGTGCACGATTAAATTAATTGTTGTGTACCAATCAACAGCAGTCAGTAAAATAGTTAGATAGTGAGTTAAATAATTTATTATACTTTAATTAAAACAAAGGCGTGAGTCTTACAGAGTAGGCCAGTTTAATATGGAACGTAAGGAGAAGCAACCCCCACAGTTATCGGCGTCCGGATACTACCGCAGTATTTGTATAGGGTCTTACCCGTCCCCGCCGACACACCGTAATGAAAACATTAAGCAAAGCGGCCATTGTCGCATTGCTGAGCGGCTCCTCGTTGAAAAATAGATACGCGTAAATTTCTAAACCCCTTTTAAGGGGTAATTATGCAAATTTTCCGAGACGGTGTCGCGAACAGACACTGAATTTTTATATGGCGTATTATATGGGCGACATTGTTGTAACCACTGAAGAAACAAGCCGAGAGAAATGTGTTGTTGGCACAAATACGTATTTTTTCCTTAAAGAAATTGGCATCGACATTATAGATTTTTGCTCAGTACTGCTCATACTGACTGTTATCGCCATAGTCACTGATGGGATTTAATAAATAAAATAAAAAAAAAGTTGTCGTGTCAGTTTTCCCTATGAGATCTTAATTTGTCTCCACTTCTGGTGAAATCAAAAAATCTTTCTTAAACGGATACCTTGTCAATTTTATTGTCCTCTCTGGGGCCTAAGAATCGAAAAGTCTTACGTTGGCAACGTCAGTTTTCTTTTAAACGGGTTTATCATATTTTGTATCTGTTCACTGTAGTCCTGGGTCGATAGTGTTCGACCCGATCATTTTGATCCGTTCACAAACCACCAATGATCGATCGGGTTTCTTAAAAACAGATTCTATTATTTAATCGATGAACTGTCAGCTTATCACCATAGGCACCATCGATGTACACGTTTTGTGGACTGGGCATCTCGAATCTCATCGAAATACCCTTTAAAATGGACCATCATTGAGGTTTCAGCCTGGATATTCGAAAAAAATCTACAACGTAACAATATCTGCAACATTTCGTATCTTCATAATAATAATAATAATAATAATAATAATTGGATAATTTATAAAGCGCCGTTTTTGTGAAAAATCACCTCAAGGGCGCTGTACAATTTATTAGGAATGCTTAGGTTCTAACTAATTTTACTATTTATAAATGGATACAGAAACATACTTACCTGGCTGGTCACTTCCGATAAACACACTTTAATTAGAAAGTTTATGGAGAAGATACGGCTTTGCACGCGGAGGACATTACAGTTAACACACTGGACATTGCATGATTTTACATTATTTGCTTCCCTAGTATTACATTTATGAATAGATTAGTTGCAAAAGTATCTAGAGTTGGTATTTATTTTAAAATACTGGAGAATTTAGGACTGTTAGAGATTAGTGGCAAAAGTATTGTTGATATTTAGGGCTCTTTAGGGCTGGAGAATGTTCATGAAATGACCTTTTTTTTTTTTTTTTTTTTTTTTTTTTTTTTTTTTTTTTTTCTTTTTTTTCTACGTTTTTACAGGTTAGTTATTTACGGTGTCGAGGGCATTGAATGTGAAGGTGAAAGATTTTGAGTTTATGGATACGACTGTCTGAAAAGGTGAGTTTTAAGTCTAGCTCTAAATTCCGCCGCGTCTGTGATCATTCTTAAGTCATATGGCAGTCCATTCCAGGCTTTAGGTCCTGACACTCCGAAAGCGCACTCACCGAACTTAGTATCTGGTGTGCGCTTTGGTTCCTTTAACCTTCCGATAGCTGATGACGCTGCTGACCTCAGGGTTGACTGACGATAATTGGAATTTTCTGGAATACACAATTCCGATAAGTAAGCCGGAGCCATTCCGTTAAGGGACTTAAATACCATCCAGCAGAGCTTAAACTGGATCCTTTCAGGACATTTAAGCCAGTGTAGATTTTTGAGATGCTCTGAAATGTGGGAATATTTAGATACGCCGGTGATAAGTCTTGCCGCAGCGTTGAAAACGGATTGTAATTTGTTGACTTGATATTTTGGAAGACTTGCATATATTCCATTGCAATAATCTAAGCGTGAAACCACATACGAATTGACTAGTAATTTAGTCGCCTCAGTTGGCAGGTTTCTCCTTACTGCTTTAATTTGCCTCAATTGAAAAAATCCCGTGCTTACGGTTCTGTTCACTTGAGTTTTAAGGGAAAAGTCAGCGTCCAGATTGACACCCAGTAGTTTTATACAAGTCTTTGGAGTGATGTCACTTCCTGAAATGGTTATTGAGGAGTTATCAATGTTATGCTGACTTCTGCTTGTGGCGGTCCAAAGAAACTCAGTCTTTGACGGATTAAGTTTTAATCTATTTGAGGTCATCCAGCGGGTAATTGCTTCTAGACACTCAATTATGCGAGTTTTTAGACTGTCTACTTCCTCTGGTAAGCAGTAAAAGTAAACTTGTTGGTCATCAGCGTAGCAGTGAGATAGAAGGCCAAATTATTCATATACTTTTCAATTACTCATATACCATATTGATCATATACTTTTGACCCGTTTACTTTTCCAGTGGGTCATGATCTACCTGGGTCATCTAAAATGATGGATCGACTCAGGACTAGTTCAGTAGTCAGTTTTATGTATGTTATTAACATCAAGTTATTTTTGGGGCGTTATTATGTGTAATCTAATCTAATTACACATCAGCCCTGATGATGGACACTGTACTGCTGTTCGAAACGTTAGTAAAAGAAGGAGGTAGTGCAACACTGCATGATAATATTATTTGACCGTGAAATCTCTAATCACCAATTAGCTTAGCAGTAGTTAGCTTTTGAACTTTATGGAAACATTTTTCTCATCACCAACTTGAATATCGACATCGTGCTTCAAAAAGCTCTGCTGCGAATGGTTTCTGTCTGCACAGTTAACAGCACAACATCTTTATTAATAAAATGTACAAATAAAGGAATACCTACTTGTGTTTTTCTTTTTGATTTCATTAGATTATTTATTTTTATTATATTTTATACTTGAATTGATTATATTTTTTGTTTGAATATATTAAGATTATTAGCTTTAATTTGAATTCTGATTCACAATATTTAATTTTTAATTAAATATTTATATTATATTTTATTACCTATGTGTATTAAATTGCTGTTTCGACTTAATTGACGACCTCCGTAGTCCAGTGGCTAAGACTCTTGACTCACATTCCGGAGGTCGCGGGTTCGAACCCGGCATGCGCAAATAAATTTTATTTGATTAATTTGTGTTATTTCACAATTAATTGATTTAAAATAATATATAGTATATTTGCGGCATGTTCCAGAGTGGAAGATACTATTAGTATCGCCCTGGTGTAAGACCACCATTCAGAATTGAAACGTTGCTTGAAAATGGCTTTAGCCGTGTTTAGTGACCAGATCTGAATAGCCAGGTACTTCCCAACCTTCCTCTTCCCCACCTCCTTCCCCTCCCCACTATCTTCAGCCTCACAACATACCCCAATTGGGGATGCCATAGTCTCACTGGCTCCAGACGGGAGCAGTTGAGATTCTTGTGCGGTATTCACTGTAAAAAAAAAAATATGTATATTTTTTTAATGTAAACTATTATAATTGTATTTTAATTTAATTATTTATTTTGGGTATTATATTAGAGGCATTGCTGAAAACCAGCTACATTTCAGGAGAAATCCTGAATTATAGCTGAGCAGTGACCTTTTTGTCAATAGAATCAATGATAAATAAAAAAAATTCTTATTGTAAAAAATCTATTGATGAATAAATGTTTCTATACACCAGATTTAAATGTCCGGGTTAAATTTTCCCAAAAAAAAAAAAAAGGAAAAAAAGAAGGAAAAACTAAACCCTTTCACACACTTCCCCAAATGATCATCTAGTCAACCCACGCTATGCAATTGCACTATATAAGTATTATAAATTCAAAACAATACAAGAACAACATGTCAACCTACTAGAGACCAAATGGGAATATAATTCACCGACTCCAGATATTTTCATATCAGAGGGTTCGGCTCTGTGGCATTTCTAATTGAACCTATAAATCCTACTGATCCCTCAAAATAAATATTTAAAAAATCCTTTGTAATCCTACATGTATTTAAAATGACTGATTTTTGCACTTTTATATACAAATTCTTTGACAAATCTAATATGCTTAAATTTTGAGTCAGATTCCTAGGTATTATGCCAGTGGCCGAAATAACAAATGGCAATATTTTTATAGTCCGAGAATGCCAAATTTTTTTAATCTCATTTCCTAAATCTGTGTATTTTCTTATTTTTTCAGAAATAGTTTTTTGAATATTACAGGAATTTGGAATAGCTACATCAATGATATAAGTTATTTTTTTAATTTTGTCATGTAAAACTATATCAGGTCTATTATGACTAATTGTTCTGTCTGTTAGTATAGTTTTATCATAATATATTTTATAAAATTAATTTCTAAAAATGAAGTCAAATGGCAGTCAATCAAGTTATGTTTAATTACCAAACTTTGGTGAATTATTTTTAAAACCTGATTGTGCCTAAATGTATACTCGGAAGGCGCTAATATAGAACATCCCGATATAATATGTTCTATAGTTTCGGGAAAAGCCAAACATTTTCTACATAAATCATCAATTTGATTTATATCTTTGATTATATGCTTTCTATAATTTTTAGTATTAATGACTCTATCTTGAATGGCAAGCATAAATCCTTCTATTTCTGCGCTCAACTCTCCAATACTCAACCATTTGTTTGACGAAAGTTTGTCAACATACGATTGGTTGAGATAATTGAAGTGTTTTGCGTGAATAATTTTATTTGACCAGGAATCTAATAATTCCTGGTTAGTATTTATAAGAATGTTGGCATTCTCGTCATATAAATTTAAAGGTGTAATATTTCTATCTGCCTTGCAAATTATTTTGTGCATTTCTGAGCTATTAGCTTTCCTATGGAAAAAATTTCTAAGCATTTCTACCTGATTGTGTTTCAAAGATGTTATTTTGACTACACCTCTACCTCCTAAATTTCTAGGTAAATTAATTCGTTCTATAGCTGAATTTGGATGATGGCAATTAAATTTTGTTAACGTAGTTCTAATCAATCGTTCTAAACTATCTAAATCTGTATTGGACAATTTAATTATGCCAAATGAGTACGTTAGTAGAGGTATTGCCCAAGTATTTATTGCTTTTACTAAATTTTTAGCAGATAGATTGCATTTTAAAATTTTTCTGATCCTAGTTTGAAATTTAATTCTAATATCATTTTTAATACTGGTGTGATCTAATCTATTCGATTGCGGGTATCCTAAATATTTATAAACCTCATCCCCTTTCATACTTTGAATTTTGAAATTTCTAAATATACCCTCGTCTCCATCTACAATTTTGCCTTTCTCTATATGGATAGTTTTACATTTATCTAAACCAAAAGTCATTTTAATATCATCTGAAAAAATTTTAACTACCTTAATCATTTTCTCTAAATTTGATTCAGAATTTGAAAATAATTTTATATCATCCATATATAATAGATGTGAAACTATACTACTCTCTCTTGTATTACCCTTAATTTTTATTCCAAACTTGCTTTTAATTAACATTTTAGAAAGGGGATTCAATGCTAAACAAAACCAAAGAGGGCTCAGTGAGTCTCCTTGAAAAATCCCTCTTTTTATTGAAATGCCCGGTACTACTATTTTCTTACCTTTTAAATTAACTAGCAAATCTGTATTCCAAAAGGACATAATATTTATCAAAAAGCTAATTATAATTGGGTTAACTTTATATATTTTTAATATTTTGATTAGCCACGAGTGCGGGACACTCACACTCACTTATTTATTATTATTATTATTAAATCACCTATTGGAGTCGGGCTATCATCAGGGCAATCTTCCCTGTACCCTTCAGACCTCAGTGTTGAAATGGCGTAATGGTATGATAGTTAATTGTGTTTTTTGTAAAATATTATGTGTAGTACTTATAACAATATTTTGTTGCAGGTGACCTCCGCACCTACAGACCCGAGTGCGATGAGGCGGGGGCCCCGTGCGCGCCGCGCAGCCCTCGCTCACCGCAGCTGAGGCAATCCTCCCCCTTCCCGGTTGAGAGCACCAACAGGCGGATGCACTATGCCGCCTCACAGGATCGGCTGAGGCCCAATGGTAAGTGAAGCCTTTCCAATACCTTATAGTAATGGACTCGAATTTTCTACAGTTTTTGGTGTAGGATAGGTTTAGACTGCATGGTATCTTGGATATTAATACCTAACGCTAATGGACACGAATTTTCCCCAGTTTTTGGTATATGGATGGTTTAGTTTGCGTGGTATCTTGGATGTTAATATCTAATGCTAATGAAGACGAATTTTTTTCAGTTCTTGGTACAGGAAATGTTCAGGCTGCGCGATATTTTAGAAGTTAAGCTAACTTACTATGTACATACGTTCTTGAGCTTTGGTGACCCGACAGTTGGCCTCCCGAAATTATAATTATTAAAAAAAAATTTGTGCATTATTTACCAATTTCAAATCTAAAATCGACTACAAAAATACCTTTAAAAATAAGTTGGTATGGATATCACCGAATTTATTTACAGTGTCATTTATATGATGGTACTCGTATATGGACATTGGGCAAGTAGTTTTTCCTTGATGCATTTGAATGAAAATACGTTTTATACATTTCTTATACGGAACCCTCTCTGCACTTTTGTAATTTTGTGTAAGTAGGTACACCGCATTTTTCCTAAATCGATAGCATATCATCATTACATAGTATAAAATGAAGTGGCTCAAAATGTATGTGCGCATAGATCTTTAAAAATACAAAACGGATTTTCATGCGGTTTTCACCAAAAGATAGGGTGTTTTAAGAGGAAGGTTTATATGTATAATACATACTTATTATAGTAGAGAAAAGCCGAGAAATTCAATTCAGGCAGCGGGTAGCGGGCAGCTGGTAAGCGGGTGGCGTGGATTTTATAATGGTTGGGTAATGGCGTTGTGTTTCGTTAACCACAGCAACGTGTGGCCGGGTCTGCTAGTTGTTTATAAGATTGTCAGGAGGCCAATTGTCGGGGGTTCAACTGGCGTGGAACCTTAAACATCGAAACCGTGATATTAGATTCGATTACAGTTACAGGTTCCAATTTCCGATGCGGATATGCATACCAGCGCCCCGGGAACCATTTTTTGGAAAACAAACTATATATATATATATTTATTTTTTGTGAATATGGCACAATAATCTCATCTTCTCTCAACCACCTGGAGCCAGTGAGACTATGGAATCCTCAAGAGGGGTATGTTGTGAGGTTGAAGGTAGTGGGGAGGGAGGTTGGGAAATACCTGGCTATTCAGATCTGGTCACCAAACACGGCTAAACTCTTTTCGAGGAACTTTTCAATTCTAAATGTTGATTTACATCAGGGTGGTACTGAGAGTATCTTCCATTCCTGAACCTGCTGTAAATATACTGTTTATTATTTCAAATTAATAACTTGTTAAATTACACAACTTCATCAAATAAAATTGATTTGCGCACGCCGGGATTTAGTACCGCGACCTTCGGATTGCTAGACGGGAGCCTAATCCTCGACCACGAAGGCCATGGTCGAGGGTTAAGCTCTTGATATGACGCGACTCAAATATTTGACTTCCTCGATAAAAGCAAATCTTCCTGGTGCATCCCCGACTTTTTTCCATTCACTTGCGTTGCTTATAATTTATGTCACTTTTTCTTCGTCCATTCACAAACCTATCAAATTATTCATTTAAAAGTGAACATTTTAACTTCTCTAGATTCTTGCAATTTTTGGTAGGCAGTAAGTCAATAAAATCTTCATAACATCCCAGCGGTAACGTAGAGAATGCGGTGTGATATAACATAAGTTGTAAATTGATTTAACTTTCAAGGTGAATTCCGCTAATTTTAATCAACTTCCAAACATAAACCAAACATTTACAAACGTAATTGTTTACACAATTATTATAATCAGACTGCTACTATTATGTGGGCTCTCAGTAGCAGATTTGATTTTAGAATTCTCCGGAAAGAAATAATCAATCGGCACAAACGGAATCGAAATCAAACGGAATAAAATTGTAGATTTCACGTAAAAAAGAAAGCCACATAAAGACAATCTTCCATATAAAATGTTTGTGCACCTATTGAAAATTAATGTTTTTTTTATTATTTTCAACCTAACCTATTTGAATATTAACTCTATTAATAACATACTTTTAAACACCATTCATACTAACTACGGTAAGCAATCAATTAGTTACGAGGGGGGCAATTTATATAATTGCCTTCCAGATGATATCAAAAATGAAAAAATGTGTGCAAATTCAAAAAAAAATTGTTCATGATTATTCACAAAAAAACAAAGTAGTGATAGTGAATAATATCGTATGGTAATATAATATCATGTAAATGTTAGTATTGCAATCCTATGTAATCTAAGGTTATGAAATGTAAAAACTATGTAATATAATGTAAAAAGTACATAATTCAATATTCTAGTTAAGTAAGTGAAAATGTTATTTTCTTTTATACTGGAATACACGTTCTTCCGCCGTATTAATTTTTCTAGAGAATATTTTGGTTGTTAAATAAAAAAATAACGAATGTATTGTAAGTGTGTGGGGATGGGATCTATGTATGACAGAAAGAGGAATGGAGCTCTGTAGACGAAGACCTCCGATAAAAACAAATGAACACCAACCATTCATTTTCTCAATTCAACGTTTTTCATTAAAGTAAAGGACATATTTATTGTTTGATTTGTTAAAAGTTAAATGTAAAGTAAAAAAAATCATATATTTTTATTTTTAAGTAGGAAAATGAAAAAAAGAAAATCAATATTAATTTCGAAGAGCAATTGTGTGTACGATATTTTTTGTCAGTCCGTCTTTAGCCAACACAAATAAGCTCGATGGTTTGCCCACGCGAGAACATGATGCCGAATGAAATGTCAAAATGACGCTACGCTTCTCTTGAATGTCTTGCGCATGTGTGGATGAAAGTTCGATGAGGCGGATCTTCATTCAGCGACATAAATAATTTTGGTCTGTTTGAAATACGAACGACGGTTAAATTTGTTCATACAAAAATACTAAAATCGCGATTAAAAAATGGGAGGGTGGGGGTAGAAGAGTGAAAATTTGGGGTTATATGTATTTTTTGATGTCAAATAAAAAAAATTACAAAAAAATAGAAAAAAAATCTGGATAGGGACACCCTAATCACCTAGCGGTATGAAGTATAATTTAAAACCTATTCTCATACTTATCAAATATACATTCAAAATTTCATCAAAATCGGTCCAGCCGTTTCGGAGGAGTGCGACCACAAACACCGTGACACGAGATTTTTATATATTAGATTGAAAAAAATCGGTCAGCTAGAATTTCGTCAGCTGTTTAACGTCTTTTAAAATAAGTCGAAGCGTATACCCGACTACAAAAGTTATTTAAGCCTTTAGTTGCCGAAGAAAATGGTAAAATGTTTTTAAAAAATCTTCGGAAAACTTTGAAGTTTTTTTGGGTTCCAATAGAGAGGCGATTATGGGTGCCGCGCCCCGGGAACCATTTATTGGATAACCAACACATCTGCCATAGGTCACCCCAAGTATTGCGCTACGTTTGTGTGACTCAGCAGAAGTGCCCGAGTTCATGGTGTGAGATTTTTCCGGGTCTTGGGGGCGGATGATGTATCTGCCCACCATTGAAGTACCCACCACTGTCCCACCCCGGTATAGGCAACTTATGGTCGCCCCTTCGGAGTTCTCGCAAGAATCTAATTTTTTTGAATAAATGGCTCTACTTTTAATGTAACGAATCTAGACCTTCAATGTCCCCTCATACTGTGTTAGGTGGCGGTATGCGGGCGCGCCTACAGGACTGTACTGTAATGGTCAATCTCTACAATTCTAAAGCCCATGGAGGTGTCAATGCAAAAGCAGTGAGCCTCATGGACAGTCGAACAAGTTGTTAGTAACATCAACAAAAAAATAAAGTAATCAAAATGACAGCAGCCGTCATGAGTAATTAGCTCATGACAGCGGGAGACATGACCATACATAATCCGGCGGGCGGCACCGAGCACTGTACGTTAAAAAGAAGGAAACAAGTAAAATAACATATATACAGATAAGAACCGGTTTCACCGCAACCTGGCTGCCGGCAGTCCCCGAGACAGTGAAGGAGGCTGATTGTCCGGCCTCCCCACAACTGGCAGCGTCGTCCTTAAGCCAGCTAGCCGGTGGTGCCTAGACGACAGTAAGTGGAAAACATGAAGAAGACCCTAGGGAGAGAAGCGTCGGGTCGCCGGAGGCGGGACGGACAGCTTTCGGATGTCGTTCAGCCTTCTCCCCAGCCTCTTCATGTCACGGGGTGTGGCGCGGCAAACAGGTGCAGCTCCACCAGTTCTAGAAGACCGGCCATGGTACGTAGGCGGGGACACGGTCCAGGGTCCAACCTCTTATATGGGGAGAAGGACGGTACAAAAACGAACAACGGAGTTCAGTTCTCATAGTACAGCATAACTGAAAAGAAATGTATATGTATAAGCGTAGAAAACCGCAAAACATAAAAAAATAAATAAACAAGAGCGTGTGGGAGTCATCGCTAGGCGTTTAATTGCACCAAATAACGAAAAATAAATCATAAGCATGTAAAGTAAAGAAAACATAAAATAAACATGAGCGTTGAATAACGCAGGGCCTGTGTAATCCAGAAAAAAATAAACATAAAAATGTAAAAGCATAAAAAACATAAAATATAAATGCAAACAATAAACATAAAAATGAAAAAATAAATAAAACTGTACATCCTGGGCAGAGTTTGTAAAAGAATAGAAGCAAGAAAAGTCAGTGGTAAGTCAGGAACAAGTACACCTGGTGTCAAAATCTACTAATCAGCGACTCTAAGCTCAGGCCATCTCTCAACCCAGATCCTTGTAAAGTTCCTCAGGCACTCGAAATTCGTCTTGTTCGAAACCAGATCAGTGTTCCACACTGGTCTGATTGGTACGTCTAAACCATCGAGCATTTCCTCTCTTGCGTCCGTCATTATCTCACACTGCCACAGAATGTGCTCCGCCGACTGGTTCGTGCACCCGCAGGCGCAGTTGGGGTGAGGGGACAGGGAGAGGGCGTGAAGTCTCCCCCTGAATTCCCCGTGGCCGGATAGAAGCTGGGTGATGTGGTGGTCCAACTTGAGAAAGACCCCTTCCATTCTGACTTTAACTGATGGGAAGAAGGAGAAAGTCCATCTTCCCTTATTCGTTCTATCCCAACGGACCTGCCACTCCTGGAGCGACAGATCCCTCATTTGACGAAGCAGCCCAGGGAGAGTCCCCGGCCCGCCCGGTGTCAGAACAACGCCTAGGTGAGTGGCCGGGGTTCCTCTGGTTAATTTCTGCTTAGTGAGCACTTCCCTGATTTCCAGATCGATTGGCAAAATGCCAGCCAAAACGGGTAAAGCGTCCGAAGCAACGGTTCTATACGCACCAGAGAGTGCCAGCAAGGGGGTTCGTTGGCCTCGCCTGAGAGCTAAGAGAATCAGCGAATTGTCCAGGCGGTGCTCCCACACAGAGGCGGCATACGAGACTTGCGCCACGTACACGCACCTATATAGCGTTCGCAGAGCCGGATTACGCAATCCCCACTCAGCTGTGGAGAGTCTCCTCAGCTTCAAGAAGAGAGCCTGGGCCTTGCTGGATACTTCTTTGACGTGAGCCAGAAAAGAGGACGATCGATCTAGAGTAACTCCTAAATATTTCACTGTTTCAAAAAAGCGGATGTTAGAATCTCCCATTCTGATGGTAGGATTTCTTGCTCTACTGAGAGAGCCCTTCATCAGGAGGCCCTTGGTCTTGTGGGGAGCGAAGGTCATCTTGTTTCTTTCACCCCAGTCCAGGAACATCTGCAAACCTTCACTGCCTTTACTCTCTACTTCCTTTCTGCTGTCCCCAGCGACCAGATACAACTTATCATCAGCGTAGTCGACAGCGATACATCCTTCAGGCAAGGGTAACCTGGAGGAGTCGTCAAAGGAGATGTTCCACAGGTCGGGTCCAAGGATGGAGCCCTGCGGGCATCCCATGTCGGCTTCCCTCTGGATACAAAACTCACCGAAACTGATCGTAATCGTACGATCAGAGAGGTAGTCATAGTAAGTTGGAACACCGCCTGTTTTTCACCTTTGTACGTATCATTGCCCACCAGGCGTGATCGAAGGCACCAGTGATATCGAGGAATATTGCAACTACATACCTCTTTGGGCTAGCCTTCACCCATTCAAGCGCATACGACAGGGCGTGCACCGTGGATTTCCCGGGGACGAAACCGAACTGGAGGTCACTGGCCGGGGACAAGGTTTGACGGAGCCGCTCCCTCAGTAATTTCTCCAGGATCTTGCCTAAAACGGGAAGCAGCGTTATCGGCCGGTAGGCCTTGATGTCGGTGAGTGGTTTATCGTTCCCCTTAGGTATAATCCGGAGCACGCCACGCTTCCACTCAGAGGGGAAAACTCCCCTCCTCAAGCACGTGTCCATCACCTGGAAGAGCTCCTCCTTGGCGTGGACCCAAACTTGCTTCGCTATTACGCCATTGAGCCTGTCATGCCCTGGTGCCTTCTTAGGACCCAAACCCTTAATTATCACATCAATTTCTGCCTTAGTGACTCTAATGAAGTTATCCTCTTGGGCGAGGACTCTAGGTGGCAGCCGTGACAAATTTCTTATCTGTTTATGGTGGTCACTTTCCCCAATTACTGATTCTACAGGAACTAACTCACCCAATAGTGTTTCGAGTGTGGAGGCCACATCCACTGTCTCAGCGTTCCTCCCATCTGTTATCCCAATTACTGTTGACAAATATCGGTCAGAACCTTTCCCGGATTTTTCAATCGCGCTGTGGATTTCCCACGGGTTGGCGTTACCCACGTTTTTAACCCAATTATGCCAAGCAGCTCGTTTCGCTAGGAGAACAGCCCGTTTGAAGGCCGACCTGGCAGATCTGAGGCCCGCCTGAAGTGCAACCGTCTCCTCCTCCGTACAGCCGCCACTCCTGGACAGCCCCAGCGCCCTGTAGGCCCTCTTGTAGGCCCCCTTCAGCGAAGTCAGCTCAGGTGACCACCACGGCGTACTAATACTAGTCTTTGGGTTTAATCTTCCCAAAGACGAGTTGGCAGCAGATACAACCGCCTTATTGAAAAAATTCCCCAAATTATCCGGATCAGTAGCTGCTACGTGGTGAAAATCCCTTAGCGTATCTCGTAGCGCTTCCCCAAAGTTATCCCAGTTCGCCCTAGTGGTGTTGAAGTTCCAGGAGGATCTTGGAGCTTCAGTTTTATTTACACCAACCGTAAAAGTGATTAACCTATGATCCGAATTTATTGCGCACTCATGGACTGTCCACTTTGAAATCCTGGTCGCAACAGATCCAGAGCAAAGAGTTAGATCAATGTTGCTCTCACCATGTATGTTCGAAAAGGTACAAAAAGAACTCTGTTCATTAATAATGCTAAGACCTTGCGCGGCAATCAGGTCCTCAACGGCGTCTGAACGTTCCGTCCTACGATCACTAGTATCGAACCATAATGGTGAGCGTGCGTTAAAGTCACCTCCGATAACTATGTTACGGCCTTTAAGCGCGTTGAGCGCGCGCGTCAGACTCAGGATGTGGGGTCCAACCGGGTTCCCAAATTTAAAGTAAACTGAGATCAAGAAGATCTCAGTATCGCCAAATCTAATACATACACAGGTTTGGTACTCATCAGAAAAACCAGCCAGAAGGAGGGGACTGATCAAGGAGGTGTTGATCAGGACTCCCGCCCCTGGAGAGCGGCCAACTTCGAGTACCGCACCCGGAAAATTAATTGGGGTCTTACCTTCCCAGGTGTACTGTTCCTGAATGAGCAAAATGTCAATGTTGAGGTCAGACATGACCCTCAGCACCTCCAGCGTGGCCATCCGGGATCTCTGGAGGTTAATCTGACCTAGGGAGAGGGGATTAGGACGAGCCATAATCAGTCATACGGAAGGCTGCTTCCACTGCTGCTTTTTGGGCCGGGCAGTCCCTATCACCCGTCGGGTGATCCGCCGGCTTCTTAAAGCGCGTACAAGTAGCGCAGACAGCGGGATGTGCCTTCTTGGGGCAAGTCTCAAGGTCGTGCCCCAAAGCGGCGCAGTGGCGGCACGATACTTGGTCTTGAGAGCAACTCTTCGATATGTGACCATATTGGTGACACTTGAAGCAACGAGTGGCTCCTGTATAATCCCGTACGCGGCAAGCAGTCCAGCCAAGGAAGCACATCCCGCTGTCCAGTAGTACCTTTCTGGCGGCCGGATGGCACGTCAGAACCATATTCATGGTCGGATTATCCCTCTTCCCAAAGAGGGAGACTCGCCTCATCGTACGAAGATGGTCTTCCATACTCAGGGTTGTCTGCCCATCAAGGTTGTTGCTGTATATCTCCGTGAATAGGGCTTGGTCCGATGCTGGTTCGCCCTTCGGAACATTGTACACGACGATTTTAGGCAAACGTCCCAATGGGGTGACCATTTTAAGGCCGCTGGCTGCCAGTTTGGATCCAGCCTTTAAGATATTATCTAGGTCCTTCTTCCCTTTCGCTTGAAGGGCCATGCCTGCGCCTTTAATCTTCCTAGTCCGTACGATTTGAAAGTCATCTACCCTTGGGTTGATGACCTTTTCGAGGTCTTTCTGGGTACCTTCCGATGTTTTCCCTTCAGGAGCATCCGGATAGACGAGAATAGTCAATGGTTTAGGAGGGATGGGGCGTTCATAACCATTAATTAAGACTTTCTTTGAGTTCGGCAAGCCGGCAGCAGCACTTGCATAGGATCTCAATTGAGGTTCCTGGATTACTGGTGGGCGCACCTTAATAACAGAGTCCAGCTTATGGTTCAAGCTGGACTGGGCGTTAAGCATTTGGTCGATAGTGGAGCTCTTGGTGGTCATAGTATTTAGATCCAGCATCAAGTTAGTAATATCATTCATTAAGTCGTCCAAAATAACGTTATGGGCACTCTTGTCAGCCTTATTCAATTTATTCGTACCGTCCATGACAATCATACGTATTTTATGGCACTTCTCCATAGCTGGTATCACCCTTTTTGAGGATTCTACAAGACTCTTCAGGCTATTAGGAGAGTCAAGCCGTTGTCTCTTCTTACTTCCTTGGATGGGGGTTGGGGGGTGAATGCCGATAATGGCTGCCCCACTGGTGCCAGGTATTGGTACGCCTGTGTCAACGTGTATAACGCGCTCAACCTCCATTTCCGAGTCCGTATCGGAACCAAGGTCGGTAGTTTTGACTTTGTCGGTAGTCTTTCTTAGCTTCCTTTTACTCTTGGGAGGATCCCCCTCGGTCAAGGACTTGCTGAGGGCCTCTATCGTTGAGGAAATCGTCTGTTTCCAAGCTTCTGAGGATTTCCCCGGGTCGGGACCGGCGCCATCCGACTCGCCTTCCGAAACTGGGTCGGATCCCATTTTAGAAAATTTTCCCTACAAAAAGGGAAAATAGGGAAAATTCCCTCAGAATTCCCCAAAACTGGGGAAAAAATGGAAAAAAGTATCACTAGACGCGGAATTTTATTCTGCGTCGAAAGGGAATGTTAACAGCACAAAAAAGTAACGTTGATGCACTGTTTTTTTAGAAAAAACAGCAAAAAAACACAGTTTTCGGACAAAAGTACCAAAATATACACTAAAATTCGTCCTTTTCTGGGTACCGAGGTACCATTAGACGCAGGAAAATTTTCCGCTTCGAGTAGCACCTGTAATGTCTCAAAAAAATACAAATTGACGCAGGATTGCACAAAAAACAATTGTTAAGAACCACGAGGAACTCTGTGGAAGCCTCTAGAAGTTTTAGTAACGTGGCAATATTAAAAACACAGAAAACACCCCCAAGATCAACATGGATCCTAGGTATCCGGGTGTCACTAGACCCGGAAGAAAATTCCGCGTCGAATAGTATTAGTCTCGTCACAAAAAAACTTAAAAGTAGGTACAAATAACACAAAAAACACTTTTTAAAAAAAGTTGAAATATTAAAATGTATTTTAAATGCACTAATTTAGTCTATTTTGAACGGGTTTTTTTTATACACATATAGTTTTATAAACTACACCTGGTGTCGACAATGGATACCACGAGATATGGCGTTGTCGCCCACAACGATTGAAGTTTTGTTTTTACACAGTTTTTACACTAAAATAGTAACTATTTTTTAAATTATGAAAAAAAAATACAATAGGCTTATAGCCCTTAAAGAACTGCACCGGGGGGTGAAATTTTTTTTTTCTAAACTTCGCGATTGACCGAGTTATTGACGGAATATCGGGGAGCTGAAAATGTTTATGCTCTTCGCACGGGAGCGAGGAACTGAACTGCCCACCAGTTACGTGGCATGTCGAATCGGGAAAGTTTGGTTGAGAAAACCTTGTGACCTCTCAAGCAGAACTCTTTTGGAATATTGCCTTGCGCCGCAGTGGGAGAGATTTTTGCGTCCGTCACTCCTGGACCCATGACCTCCAGATTCATACCAACCCTTCATAGCTTATCCTTCCCAGAACATCCTCTCCTTCCATTCATTTAAAATACCCTCCACCAGCACCCCCAAAGATGATATAGGCCCTGAGGAAAAAAAATTCCTAACGGCCTCCTGTGTGGAGCTATTGTGAAAAAAAATAGGCATCAGTTTGTGAACAAATTTGACAGACCATTCTATAGAAACAGCCATCCAAGGCCATAATAAAATGAAATATTTGCCTGATTTATGTATTTGATTTACGTATCCAACAGGTGAAATAATCTACGCCACCAGCAACCCCAAGAAACTGCCCTCCAACTCAAGCCTGAGCCGCCAGGGCTGGGGCGGCGGAGGTCGTCGGAGCCGCGCGCTCACCCCCTCGAGCAGCGCCTCTAGCGGCCTCGAGGGTATCCAGGCCAGCCTTCAGGGGAACAGGCCTCCCGACGCCTATGTGCTGGAGGATCAGCGGCTGGCGACGCTGTGCATGACTCATGGTGAGTGATTTTGTCTTTCTCAGCATTGCTACTAACCCCACTTTTATGGACTCAGCACTCAAAATTACATAATTTGTGTGATGATCTTCCCTTTGAAGATCCAACCGTATCTAATGTTATAGTTTCCTTTATGTGATGATTTCTTTAATTTGAGGTGGAGTCAATAATACTCCATGGATAAGCTTAGTTACGTTTATCAAGAGGAATGTATAATGTGTTCTTCCAGGAAGCCTTTATGCAAAGAGGATGAATGGACAGCAATCACACCCTTTTATGCATTACTCATGCTTTCTCACTCATACACGCATGACTCTTTAGAACCAACGACAGGCGATAAGAGATTATGTTCAGAATGATACATGAAAAAATAAAAACAGTAAAATTTCAGTGGTTTTCATGACGGAATGGGTATCGTTTTACCTTCCTTAAGAGTCGAGTTAAAGATGTCTAGTGGTAATAATAAAATCTGCAGATAGATGACATTTTTTCTAACGCCTCTGTTATTACAGCGCGGGTGTCACTGTTATTTTCATGAGCTGATGGTAGTTTTTTGCTAATCTGCACTCAATTTTATTATGTGTTGTTTTCTTACAATTACCACAATAATAATAATAAAACGTTTATTCATCAATAGATTTTTTTTACAATATTACATATTTTGTTCTTTTTTCATTGATTCTATTGACGAAAATGTCACTGCTCAGCTACAATTCAGGATTTCTTCTAGAATGCAGCTGATATTCAGCCGTGCCTCCAATTGCAACTACAACGGCATTTATCTTTTTTACATTTAATTACTGTAATCAATTTCTAAAATTTTCGTGAAAAGGCCCAATAGGGCGTAAATAAATAAATAAATAAAATAAATAAACAACGTACCTACAGCGAAGTACCTACAGAAGTACGGGTTACTTAAAAGCGAGGTATGAATTTTAAATGATAAATCATTTTTACCAATACTAATAGCATTAAAGAATGCATGAAAAAAATATTTTTATGGAAAATCATTTCATCCGATTCGTATCTTACTATTTTTCTTACTTAATTTCCTATATAATTTAATTTAAATGTCAATATTCGGCCCCTTCGCTTTACCTCCGTCAAAAGTTTTTATTTATAAAGTTACTTCTTTCTGTCGGGAACTGAAGTTATTCGTCTGCGATATATGACTGGAAAAGTTACACAGAAGAGTTGTGTATGTTTTCCTTATTCGGTTTGCATATTCGATTTGAAACTTTACCCCCTCGGCATGCGAGGCTTCCACAGTACACAGGCCGACAGTACCTGGGCTTGCTTCGTTCTTCTTAAGCAGTGTAGAATGTAAAATATTTGAAATAATGATGTTTCGCCCACGGGGAGCCTTATCGCCAATAAACCAATCTTTCCTACACGTCGTAGGTAGGAAAGACGGTTAGAATTTTCATACTTTTTTGGATTGCGGAAACTGATTGAGTTTGCCAAATAACGCATGTTAATAATTTTATGCGAGTCGCACTTTATCAAAAGCATGGAACCATGTAGGTACATCCGTACATTGTTTACTTATAAATATAGTTTTCGGAATTCGTTTTTCTTATCAATGTACCTCAAGCTTGATGTCGAACTGTTTTTCATAAGTTCATAAAACTTATTTTAAGCATGATTTGCTACGTAACTTGGTGAAAATCACTTCACCCTTATAAATAAACTTGTTTTAAATTTCAACACTTGAGGTAATCCAACCGCTTTTCCGCCCTGGTTATAACAGATAGTTACTGCTTCAGGGCTCTCACAAGGACTCTAATTTTTTTTAATAAACGAAGCTACTTATGATGCACAAAATGTCCCTCTAAAACAGGAGTTAGTCTGATAATAGGGTGATCGGTTAGTGTAATGAATGATGAACATAACATGAGATATGTATAGAGAATATGATTAATATTATTTTATAAAAGTTTGTAGAAAAATATAAGAAAACACAATGCCATCACTCAAAACAATGGAAAAATAAAAATAATAAAAATACTAAGATTACAAATAAAGTCACCAGAAAGATCCAGGGACTGGGGTGGAGTAGACATGTAGACAATACAAAATATATAAAGTTCTAGGAAAATAAGAAAAAAATAACTAAAAATTTATTTTACACAAAATTTAAATTAAATTCAGATATAAATTAAATTTTAATTTCAACAACTGAAAAGCAGCAGCAACCCTACAGTTAAAATGTATATTAATGGATGTTTATCATTTGTGTAAAATTTAAAACAATTAGTAAGGCCATTGATTTATAAGTTTATGCCAAACAGTTTTGGTAAAATCATATTATCCGTTACTAAGGTAGTTGCTAATTAACGACCGTCAATACGGATTCCGGCGGAACCGCTCGTGCGGTGATCTTTTCGCGTATGTGATGCATATTTGGGGGCGATGCCTGGAACGTTTCGGTGAGACCCAAATGGTTGCACTGGACATCTCCAAGGCCTTTGACCGGGTTTGACACCGAGGACTTGTCAACAAACTGCATTCTTACGGAGTTCCCGCATCTTTGTGCACTTGGATTGCCGACTTCTTGAGGAAGAGGTCGATTCAGACGGTAGTCGATGGTTTCACCTCTTCTTCACAATCGAGAAATGCTGGCGTCCCGCAGGGATCGGTTCTGTCTCCGACTTTGTTTTTGTTGCACATCAACGACCTTTTGTCATGTGCACCAATTCACTGTTATGCGGATGACAGTACAGTTCATGATAGCTTTTTGTTTGACAAGCCTCCAAAGGGCTCACAAACTCCATCAGCTCGTAGGGCTTTGAAGCAAAGAATAGACGGTTACCTCGAGAGTGTTTTCTCTTGGGGTAAAAATAATCTCCTTGAATTTAATGTTTCAAAGACCCAATCTTGTCTGATTACGTCTAAAAGGGATCGAAATGAAAATATAGTCTCTTTCAACGGAAGCAATCTTCCGAACAGGCCCTCCATTGATATGCTTGGTGTAACCCTAAGTGACCAGCTCAGGTATGGGGGCTCCATCGAAGCCAGAGTAAAGTTAGCCTCCCAGAAACTGGGCGTACTGTATAGGGGTGCACAACTGCTAACCTTGTACAAAACGCAAGTGCGCCCCACGGTTGAATTTGGCAGCCACCTCTGGTCTGGAGCTCCAAAATACCTGAAAAATACCCTCGACTCTGTGCAGAAACGGTCGGTCCGTTTGATAGATTCTCCCATCTTAACAGACGGATTGCAATCTTTAGAGCACAGGCGTCGGGTGTGAATGCTATCCTTGTTCTACCGGTATTACAATGGAAGATGCTCCGAGGATCTAGCAACATTGATCCCTCCGGCACCGGTGCATAGTCGGGAAACACGCCAAACGCGTGCCCAACATTTGTACACGGTTGACATTTGTCACATGAGAACGGGTCATTTCTTCGACTCGTTCTTATGTTCAACAGCTCGGCTGTGGAATGATTTGCCGGCCTCTGTGTTTCCTCCTTCCTACAACATAGGTGTCTTCAAGACCAATGTTCATTCCTTCCTCTCTTCAAAAAGACTCTCCACACAGCATCCCAGATGACATAGGCCCTGGGGGAAATTATTTTCCCCAGGGCCTCCTGTGTGGAGTTAATGTAAAAAAAAAAAAAAAAGGCTAAAGAATCGATTAAAGGGCAAAGATACATGATAAATGATAGACTCAAGATCACGAAATGTTAGACTCAAGTTTGATTGTAATTTTGCCATTAAAAATTCTACGCCACGAATTGTTTCCGAATACGAAATGGCAGGAAGAATGCGTCAGTTTTATTTCGATCTTATTAATGTTGAGAATACTTTACCGTGCGAGATATGTAATATTGGGTTCCATCGCTAGAAGAAGGTGATGTTATGAAAGTGATGAGGAATGATAAAAAGGGGGGAACAAAATCGATGTGCTAGAAGTTATCCCAGGTATGTATGGAGCGGTCAAGGAGCGCATACCGTTGGGAAATATTGGAGAAAATATTTCAAACAAAAACAAGAGGCCTCTTCTGTCTTATTTTTTGTTTTGAAGGCTAGAGTCAATACCCAGAGGTACTTAATTTTGAATCAAGGTTTTTTGCCAGGTTGTTTCACGATATTTTCATTTTTGGAACGAAAATATTTGACGATAACAAGGTAATGATAATATTGAGAAAAATAATTGTATGTCCTTTATGTCCTATAAACAAAACCAAGTTCACCTCAGTACAGGATCTCCAAGTGAGGAGGACAAAGAAAACATTCTACGTCTCTTTTTAAATTTTTATTTTACATAATATCTTCTTAAAATACGAGTATCAATAATTTATAAAAGTAAATTATTAACTACAATAACAATAAAAACTTCCAGATAGATTGCGACAAAATATCCTAGATGAAAAATCCTACGTACCAAATATCCTCCATTAATATCTGCTAAAACCTAACCTAACCTTAACAAAGAAAAATGGGACAAAATAATACAGATCATATAAAGACAATAAATTATTGTTCTAAAATAGTAAAATAGGACAAAAATAATACAGACATCCTGAAAAGACTAAATAGAATAAATTATTGTTCAAAAATGTAAAAAAAGGTTAGGTTAGGTTTTAGTAGATATTTTGTTGGAGGATGTTTTGTCCGTAGGATATTTTATCGGGGATATTTTGTCGCGGGATGAAAACGCGCAGTACCGATAGGCTGGAACGCTAAACAACCGACTGTCTTGAAACACACTCCTTACTTCATCCACATTCATACACCACCTTCTCAACAACACATTCTCTTCTGTTGTTCTGACTCTCGATTTGAAGTATTTGATTCAATTGATGGTGCCACGTCTTCCTTCTGCGTCCGCGACTTCTTCTAACATTCGTTTGTTATTTGCACAAGTTCTCGCCCTCTGTTTTCTATTCTTTACTGCTTTACACACTCATTAGAGCTTTCTTTTACTTCGGTACACAATTCTCGAAGTAACGAGTGTATATCTTTTCAACTTGAAATATACTTACTCATTATATATTTACCCTTACGCATTTACTGTTTACCTCATCTTCATCTAAAGTTACATAAATTTAATCGTATTAAATAAAATAAGTATTAAATATGGATATTTCTTAGGCGTTTCTGTATTGTATTTTTTTTACAGGATCTCATTTTACTATGTTATTTACACACGTTCCTAATCTTTATTCACTATACTTTGCAGTTAACATGCTCATGGGCTCTTTATTACTTACGCTTTATGCCTTAAACTACATTTGTTATATTACGTGAAAGCCAATTAGCGTTAATGTTACAAATAAATAAATAACATTTGCCACGTTTCTGAAAACATATTTAAATATTTGGTGACAATTCTGAAAATTCTCGAAAAATTGATTTAAAACAGAAAAAGGATGATGGCAGAATTGGCAGTTACGGCAGACCAGAAGGTTTGTTGGTCGGGTGACTTTACAAGATCAGGTCACGTGTGTCTGGCACCGGTCAGCGACCGCACGATACGTGTTACGCGACACGTGCGAGTCGAGCGGCGGACAGGGGACACGTGGCCCCCAACGTGTCCGACCGCTTGTTCCCGGGAACGCATTACTCGCGACGGGAAAGGGCCCGCCTGTTGACAGAGTATCGGGTTTGAAATGCGATAGTTTGACCACTAGAAACGAGGCTAAGTTGATTATTTTGTCCCCTACTTGAATTGTGTGATGCAATGGCTTCCGGGAATGAAGATACTCCTGTATATGGGTAATATGAGCAATATACTTCATTGAAAGCTCATCAATCACATTATGTACCAACCTTTGCATGTAAAAACGAAATACGAAGTGTTAGTAAAATTTTCTGTCGTGACACTTGATTGGTCAAGCAGTCGATTTGAAAGCAAATTATGAGTTTGTGAAGTAAATTTTGCATATTTTTGTGATTAATCTCGCATTGTCAATTTTATCACTTAGCATCATGAAATTTAGTGTTTCCCACAGAGAAACAATATTTTTTGATATTTTAATAAAACACCCAAAATAAACTGTATTGCTGGCGTTTCACTTTTCACATTTTCATCAACCCTCAAGTGACGTGGTGAACAAAACTTACGTAAGTGATGTCCAGGGACTCATATTTTTAAATACATTTATTTATTTTAAATTACCAATCACAAATATTTACAGTACATCAGAGATATGACGCAAAATTAAATAAAAATAGTAACCTTAAGACGACAAAAGTCCTTCCACAAACCAAAAATAATAATTAAAATCAATAAAAAATTAACATCTTCGCTACTATAAACGGTGTTTTCTTATAATAATAATAATAAGCCTTTAAAATTTGTATCCCTACATAAAATAACTATAAACTTGAATATAAAAAATAATGGCAGTAGTTAAAGTTACACGCATTTTTGTACTAAATGTAACATATCTAGCGCGATCTGGGATTGAGTCTTCAATTTATACTTCGTTCTACAGTTCCCCCGATAATAGCCAACGCTCGATATGTCTAACTTTGCAGTAAATGTCGTATTTAAAGTACTTGGTCTTAGTTTTTACTCACCATCTTGACAATTAAACTGGAAAAAATATAACGTAAGACGTAAGTGACATGATAGGCCCCGGGGACCCATATGAGTCGTAAATAGATTTTGTACTTATGCGAAGGGGCTGACCATCCTCTTGCGCGATCTCACTCAGAATTTAGAAAAATACTGAGATGCGCAGGACACAGATGACAGTAATAGGATGAAAGAGATAGAATGGGGATTTTGGATGTGAGTCCCATGGACCTACGACGTCACTTAAGGGTTAACAGTAGGGGTAGAATGTACAGAATAACTTATTAATTACGTAAGTACGTAGGGGTAGAATGTACAGAATAACTTATTAATTACGTAAGTATGACGATGTAAATTTAAGTAGATATTTTATTTTTTGTTATGCTTGCTTTCAATTTTTTTTTCATTTTTAAAGTCACCTACTTTTGTATCCAAAATGTCAATTTGATTTGATTGTCAATATGAATATTTCAATTTTCTCTTTTGCATCATTTGATCTCTGTAGCAGTTATCTTATCAATAATAATATCATTCTTATCCAGATCCGGGGGAGGAGTCTCCTCCCGAGCCTGCGCCCCCCGAGGTGCCCCCAAGAGGGCCCTCCCTCCGTCGCAACGGGGGCCCCATGGTGTCTCAGGGCAACTTGGAGCCTCAGGGGAACTGCACCTTCTATAATCAAGGTAGGACTTTTGCTGATTTTCCAACAAACTTTGAGAAAGTTAACGACTTGCTCGATACGAGTATTATTGTGGAAACTTCTTCGACTATTGGTTAGTACTCTTAATAGTTATAACCATGCACATTAATTTTAATCGGAACAAACTCACGAGTACTATTTTTTATTTTTTTTTTTAACTTTATTTATTCTCATTTCTTTGTTGAACGCTCAGACGATTTTTATTTCATCCAGATGATGAGATGGGTGAGTTCTGCATTTTACCAGAGGCTTCCGGTGCCTGCTTCCTTTTAAAAGTACTCAAGATCTTGGAGCAGGTTCCGGGTCCGAGTTTTTGAGTGCGAACTGGGTATTGGGTGATGTTGTGGGACGCACGGGTTTGGCCGAAGCCGGACCTCGGAGTCAAACACGGATAGAACCCGTACAAGAACCCGCGTGATCCCGGAGTCGTTCGGGTTCCGGCTCCAGGTAAAGCCCCGAGAACCGGATCTAGGTCCGAGTTCCGGAGCGGGTTCTTTGGGAGTAGTTGATTTTAAAAAGGAGTCGGAATTGGATCCGATTTCCGGGAAGAACCCGAGTTCAAGAACCCACCCCAGCTGAACCTACACATTGCAAATCCAGATGTCTTTGGTGCGTTTTGTGCATTTCAATTTGGGAGGTGGAAATGAGTACCTCAGCCCCTGGAACTATTGTTTAACCAAAACCTCTGCCATTGATAACCCCAATGATTCGCTAAGTTTTCTTTCATAGCAAGGGTACACAGGCTCATGGGGTGAGATATGCCTAGGTTTTATGCCTAGTTTGTATGCGTCTGCTACCCACTGCGTGGCTGGCCGGAACGGGAGAGACTTTGATTTATCTACCCGGACGCGTATTTCCAAAATCTATACCGGTTCAGTCGCTTTACATTTTCAATATCAAAATTAAAATATTTAGAAATAAAATTATTAATTTCTGATATGCACATTGGAAAGATTATTTTATCTAGATTTTAGAACAATTTGTTTTTGCAAAGTGATAAAAAAATATCAATGTAGAGATATATTATTTTTTTTTTTTACATGAGCTCCACACAGGAGGCCCTGAGGAAAATAATTTCCCTCAGAACCTATGTCATCTTTGGGGATGCTGTGTGGAGGGTTTTTATAAGGAAAGGAAGGAGAGGAGAGTTCTGGGAGGGAAAAGGGTTTAAGGGGTGGGTAGGAATCTGGGGTTCAGTATGTCCTGGTCATCCGCCTCCAAGACCTAGACAAACTTCACCCATGAACCCGGGCACCCCTGCTAAATCACCAAACGTAGCGAACCACTTGGGGTGACCTATGGTAGAAGTGTTGGTTATCCAATAAAGGTTCCCGGGGCGGCGGTAACCATTCCCGCCTCCCAAATTATAATATATGGGAATAACATTAAAATTCAAATATTTAAAAATAAAATTATTAATTTCGAATATACACACCAGAAAGATTATTTTATCTAGATTTTAGAACAGTTTTGGTTATTGCAAAGTGATAAAAAATAACCAATATGGAGGTATATTTAAAATGTAAATTGTCGCTACCGCGACTGAATCGGTATAGGTGTTGAAAATACGCTACCCAGACTCATCCGCATTTTTAACTATAATATTACTGTGCATTGCATTTTCAAAATGCCTTAGTATTACCTAAAATGCAGACTCTTACTGGTTTTAATAAAGATTTGAAAATCTTATTTGAAATAGGTATAAAGATATTACGAGGCTATTTCAGGAGATATGGATTGGATAAACTCGAATTTCGACATGTTATCTTTGCAAGTTGGCATTTAACGAATGTATTTCCTCATTAATTTAGTACTTCGTGATACAATGCACCAGGTCACCACAAAATTTACGAGTTTTACGACCATTTAATCACAATATAATAAAAATATATCTTTCAAGTCTAAACTGTCTCCATAAATGCAAATGGCCTACTTTATCGCCGTATTTAGTTCCGTCGTAAAATGAAAAACTACATCGTAAACGAGCGCGGATATGGCGGGGCTTTTAAAAGTCCATATCCAAGATCGCATCTGATCCCTTGTAGCCGCTTCACACGGGACTTAGCATGCAAAGCCTGGACCATTACGAGCCTTATTATGTAATTTATCGGCAATCACATTATTGGCAACGGACCAGCAATATAACATGGCTATGATGCACTAAGTAATTTATTACCCAAGTCCGGGTACAGTGGAAAATAAAGCGCAGGGTCTTCAAGAAAATATGTTTTAAAGGTTAATAATAATGTTTAGGTAATGTTTTTCTTAATGGCAGTTAGAGGCCATTCATTTATTACGTAAGACGATTTAGGGGGGGAGGGGTGTCGACCATGTCTTATTTTTCCTTACAAGGGGTGGGAGTGAGTCTCGATAATTCTTACGTAAGATCACAAAAATGCGCAAAGTTAACAAGTTAAAATTATTAGTACCTTTGTAAGTACAAATAAACATTTCTAAAAATTGTTACTTTGAAAAATAAAGATTCAAACAAACCAAATGTGTATTCATTTTTTCCTTTAGATTCTTACGTAATAAATATTAAACAGGGGAAGGGGGTCGGCCTATTCTTATTTTTTTCTTATAAAAGGGGGGGAGTGGGCCGAAAACTAAGCAAAATTCGTCTTACGTAATAAATGAATGGCCCCTTATGAAAGTTATTTTTTCCATCAATTTTAATTTATGTATTATGTAATGAAAATCGCTGACAATATTCAAAAGCCCGAAATAAGACTTGATGCCGAAGCATATTTTTCCATATTTTTTACAAATTATATTAATACTTAATTCTCTCGTTATCACGTTAAATAAATCATCAAACATAAAAAGCAGGTTTTACATAGTAGGTTTTGATTTCGTGATAAATAAATAATCAAGTAATATATCATTGAAGAAGAGGATAATAATAATAATCTAAACGAAAATATGAAAGATAAATTCGGATACATTTATCCGAGACGCTATCCAGGATACAAACCAATGATTGTTTCCAATAAAAAAGGTAGTTGCCATAATATAAAAAAAAGAATTAGTTGAAGATAATATTGTTAATTCTAAAATTATAAATATGAGATTGACTATTATGACGGCTTGACGGAAGGTAGCAATAGCGAAATTGGTTAACGCGCACGTCCCGGTTAGACGAGAGGTCTGGGTTCGAGTCCCAGTTGCAACCATTGTCTTTTTTCTGTTTTCTGTGTCTTGTTCTCTTCATATTTTCGTTTAGATTATTATTGTTATCTTCTTCAATGATATATTACGTTGATGGGAATAACCTTCAAAAGTTATAAAAGATAGTTTTTCTTATAAAAAAATTGAATAATCAAGTCCTGCATAAGCGTTTTTTTATGCCACAAGCTTATTTTACAACGAAATATAACGAAAAAAATGGTATAGATGGATTGACCCCTCTTTTAATTGATCTTAAAAAAACAATTTTTAAAAACTCTTTCTTTCACGGATAAAAAATATTAAAAAGTGGTTCTCCTCAAACAATAACATGCGTGTGGATTGTGTTTTTGTTTGGAAAATCAGTTACTTGTTAATAAAACAAAGATAAAAAAATAATGATGGGGATATCATATTCAGATATTTTCGACCTCCCGGCTGTTTATCGTGTGCGTGGCATGGTTCGCTCCAACCTTGAAAAATCAGTTTCTTTTATAAATGACGCACTATATACTTTTCTAAAAGCAATACCGCAGCAAATGTTACTTACGTAAGATATATGTAAACAATATGATTGTGTTTAGAACATATTTCTAACCATGATAATAATGGAGCCACAACGATTTCTTAAGACCTATATGAGTTTTTTCGAAAAGCGAACAAATTAGACTTAGGGGTAAAATAGTTCTTGGAAAAGTATACACAATTGTTTCCATAATTAATATTCTTAATTAAATGAGCAAAGTTCAAATCTTCTTAAGTCGGTTCCTTATTGCTGAGAATCGTGATCCCTACTCCAATATCCATCGCGGACAAGGATCTTCCTCTTCTCGTAGTTCTGCATTGCGTGGAGACCCAAGTACACCGACGTACCGGACACCAGAGAGAATAGGTCACTTCAGTGCATTTGTGACCCTCCTCTGCTTCTTCTGCCTTCCACTTTGCCAGTGACTGTGAGTTTCTCCAAGTCGGGGTCCTCAGTTTGGCGAACAACGTTTCCAAAGTATCTTAGAATGCGTTGTAGTTACGCCCAGTACCGGATTATCCCTAAGGCAGAGTAGGCAACTGCCTAGGGGCCCCGCATTGGCTAGGGGCCCCGCGTACCGAGAAAAAATGACTTGCTACAATTAGTGAGCAACGAAGTTTCGGAAAAAGAAGTTAGAAAAGGGTAAAGTGCAGTGGCGGACTAAGTCCGTCAGAAGCCCGGGGCGGCAAAGTTGAATGAACCCCCCCCCCTCCCCCCTTAGTGAAGTTGATGTAATTTTACCAGTTTTTATTCAGTTCACATGGGCCTCTGACTGACTGGGGGGCCTCCGAACGCCTCCATGTTCCCTTGATCAAATCCTAAACAAGGCTTTAAGGACACTGCAAAAAAAATGTTATTTTTTAAAATCAATTTTCTGAAAGATGTATTTGTTAATAATGTTCTCACCATTTGAGGAAATTGGTAAAATTGATGGAGATACAGCATTTTATATTAAACCGTTTTAAACAGTTTGTATGTTGAATTATCCTCAGCAAAACTTTGAAAGCGTTTTTCTCTAAATTACAACCTGGTTTTTTAACATGGTTGACAACATATTAGAAAAACCATATATCCGATTTGCATGCACTAAGTCTTAAATAGTTTCAGTCACCAGTCACTATGACACCACTTCGGGATTTTTTTTAAGGTCTATTTTTTTATGAACAATGAAAATTTTACGTAAAAATCGAAAATAAAATTCGCTGGTCCGCCATTTTAGATTTACTTGATATTTTGACACAATACTCTCGACATGATGTACATTCAGTTTTACCCCCCCCCCCCCCCCCCCCCCCTAAAGCCTTGTTAAGGATTTGATCAAGGGAACAAGGAGGCGTTTGGAGGCCCGCTAACCCCCCCCCCCCCCTCCGTTAGTCCATTGATAAAGGGGCCCCGAGAAGTGGATTGCCTTGGGGCCCCGACATGGTTAATCCGGCCCTGGTTACGCCACAGATAGTTGAATGCCGAACTCTTCCAGAATGGATACATACAAATCATTTTTTTCGTTATATTTCGTTGTAAAATAAGCTTGTGGCATAAAAAAACGCTTATGCAGGACTTGATTATTCAATTTTTTTATAAGAAAAACTCTCTTTTATAACTTTTGAAGGTTATTCCCATCAACGTAATATATCATTGAAGAAGATAACAATAATAATCTAAAAGAAAATATGAAGAGAACAAGACACAGAAAACAGAAAAAAGACAATGGTCGCAACTGGGACTCGAACCCAGACCTCTCGTCTAACCGGGACGTGCGCGTTAACCAATTTCGCTATTGCTACCTTCCGTCAAGCCGTCATAATAGTCAATCTCATATTTAAAATTTTAGAATTAACAATATTATCTTCTACTAATTATTTTTCCATATTAAGGTCAAATACTATTTTTATTGGAAACAATCATTCTAATGGTGGGTTTCTTCATTTACCGAGAATGCTAAATGCAATGGTAATTGTAAAAGTAAACGGTCAAATGCATATAAATTTCGTTTAAATTTTAAATTTCGATCAACTTTTTTTAAATCTTTTTATGCTTGCATTCAATAAATTTGTATTATATGTTTGTTTAGAATTAAAAAAAGGGGAAAGCGTATTTCATCACCTTTCAAAAACAATTTTTAGTTTTCGGATGCGTTCAGAAATATTTAATTTATTCGGATTTCATTGCAAAGCGGAAATATTTCGACCTTCTGACAAAATAGCCCTGAATCCTGCGGGAATCCTGCGGAAACCTTTAATATAAAAGCGTGATGACCCTGTAATCAATATACAATATATTACATTATATCATGTACAAGTAGAACACCGTTTCAACTTTTAAGCTCCAGTAAGCTTTTAGGTTGTAACGGTGTAAGAATATACATTTTTCATAATATTGGCTGCCGCTCTGGGGGAATACCCGAACGCTTTTCTCTCACGAGGCAACTTTCCTCATCAATTTTTCTTCCTTTTCGTTTACGGTTCTCAATCGATGGTATCAATAAATAATATTGTGTTCCAATGATTCGATACAAAACAAGAAGCTCAAGGTATTTTATTTAATTTTGATAAATTTTATATACGCTATCATATTGAATGTTTTCTGGCTCGGGAAGAAAGGCGTTTGTTTGATTTCTTCAAATAAAATGAGCTTTTATCAAAACATTAATAAGTTCTAGAAATTCTGTTATTGTGATGTCAGAATTTTTCGTTACATTTATTTTTACACAGGCGCATCAGTAATTCATACAATATGTTAACTCGTAACTTGTAACGTAACTTAGCAGGGGTGCCCTGGTTCATGGTATGAGGTTTGTCTAAGTCTTGGTGGCGGATACGTTTGCCCAATCACTGCGTGGCAGGCTCGATCGGAGGAGACTGATTGAGGGAGACCTTTTGACCTCTCCAGCCGGATTCTCCCGACCCTTCGCCTTGCACCGCAGTGTGGCCACACTGACTCCCAGATTCCTACGCACCCCTCATTCCTTTTTCCTTCCCATATCTTCTTCTCCTTCCTTTCCTTTAAAAAACCTTTCACACAGCATCCTCAAAGATGACATAGGCCCCTAGAGAAATTGTTTTCCTCGGTGCCTCCCGTGTGGAGCTAATGTAAAAAAAACATTAAATTGCTCTTATTATAACTGTCACTGTAGGAACTAAGTATATTTGTGGGTATTATAAAACGACTAGCGCGGACCGGTGAAAAATCACGGGATAATAATAATAATAACGTAATATTTGTATGGCGCAGTTTTGTTTTATTTAACTTCAAGTGAGCTTAACTACTTCGCATGTCCAGAAAGTAAGTGTACTGATTTTTTTTTTGAAAAAGTATATTAGAAAAAAAAATACAGGATATTGTTGATACACTTGTTGACTATTTTTTTTTCAAATAATTGCCAACCCGTTCAATGCATGTGGAGAGCCGTGGCACAAGTTTCTTTATGCCCTCCTCGAAGAATTCTCCCGCCAGCTCTTTGTTTCATATTATTTGGTCCATATTTTGTAAGGACTTTGGACTTTATAAGATATGTCCACTGGACCAATTTCAGTGAAACCACGCGCTTTGTCTCAATAACTTAACTTCAGTCAATTAATTCATTTAAGCATCTGTCAAGCATTTGAACAAAACAAATGTGCATTTCAAAAATTCATAAAATTATTTTGGTACCTTCTTTATCGTATGTCTGATATGATTATAACACATTTGATTATAACAAATGTATTTTTAATTTTATCATATGTAAAAGCCCTAATTGGGCGTGTACAAATAAATAAACAAATAAATAAACAAATAAGTAGTTCCAATTTTGAAAATTAAAATTAAACTGCTTGAATAATGTTACGCATTATGCAGGAGTACTTCACTTGTTACCCGTTACAAATAACCAAAATTGAATGTCTAATGATATTCTAATAAAGGACTCATGCGTTGTGCTTTGTAATTTTACTTATTTTATAAATCAATGCCATGTACATACTACCATTGTTATTAAGGACAACACATTCATAGTTAACACCACAGCCTCAGGAACCATTTATTGGATAACCAACACCTTTGCAATAGGTCCCGAGTAGTTCGCTTCGTTTCGTGACTGAGCAGTACACGCGTTCATGGGTGTGTGTTGTGTTTTATCTTAGCGGCGGATGCGCCTGCCCACCAGCTGCGTGGCCTTTGACCTCTCTAGCTGTTGTCTCTCAACCCCTCGTCTTGCACCGCAGCGGGGGGGATGGATTATTACGTCCATCACTTTCGGACACACTGACCCTTAGATTATACACACCTCAAACCTTTTTCCAGAACTTCCTCTCCTTTCTTTCCTTAATAAGAATCTCCACATACAGTAACTCTAATACGACATGGGCACTGAGGGAAATTATTTTCCTCATGGGCTTCCTGTGTAGGCTTAATGTAAAAAAACACACTCAATTAGATTCTGTAATACTTGCATTAATTTCAGGTAAAAATCCACGGAGGCGTAAATAAATAATGAATTCAAGTTTTTTCAATACGTCAAATAAATTATCTAAATAATATTTACACCCCTAACTTACAAAGTAATTTGGTGTGAAGATCCAGGTGGATATAACGTACGTTATTGATAGTTAACATTAATACATAATTTATTAGAATGATTAGATTAAAATAGTTATAAATAAAAAGAAAACACATTTTATTTATTTAAAATGTCAAGTCACAATGTGTCTGCTTCTTTTGAAAAATTAAAATAGTTATTTTAGACTTCTCAAGTGGTTGTTCTTGAATTTTATAATATTTTATTTACAAGTTATGTAGCCTGAAAACATAATAGTAAATAAAACGAATAAAAAATTTGTATCACTTCAACAGGGACAGTCAACATCTAAAAATAAATAAAAAGGTTGACGTAGGTACGTAATAATACAAACTTTGCCATACAAATTAGTATCGAATGTAAGTTTTCGTGGGAAAGTACAAGTGTTCCAAGACATAATGATACATTCTACAATCGAACGGCACTCAAAACTAATAAGTAACTAATAATGATAGAGGAAATGTACAAAGTATAGATTTTAATACTAATAACGGAGACATTCAAATTAATGTCGAAACTAATTTTTCTTCGATAAATTTTCAAGGATGGAATTATTTATTAAACTGTCAACTTCTACAAGAAGATATTTTACAATGGTTTTTCTACGGTGTAATTATGTAGTATAACTTTTACGATAGCCATATAATGTAGGTATATATAATTCTGGGTTATAGATAATACCTGTATACTTAATTTAATACAAAATAATTTGTATTTTAAGTATTACATTATTTTAGGTTGAAATGAATCGAATACAACCGTTTACGAACAAAACAATTCTGATATCAAACTTGTATGGTCAGGAATCCTGGAATGGACAGAGAGAAAAGGCAAAATAAATATGAACCATAGACATCTAAAACGCATTTTAAATGAAACTACTTAGGCGAATGTGTGGTAAGATAAGGAAAAAAATCGATCTAGAAATTTTCTCTCTCGGTGGGTTTTTTTATGTTTAAAACAACAAGTTAAAAACATTTTCAGTTGCGTTAGGTAAATTAATAATTTGTGGTTGATAGGTTATTGGACAATTTTTAAAAGTACCTATGCTTAAACTAAGTAATAATATAATAAGAAGTAAGAAGATGTGGTGGAGGACATCCTAAATATGCTCGGTCGAATCAAATAATTTGGTGAATCGTGAAGTCAGAAACAAGTGTATAATAACAATATGTGTGCACGAAAAGATGTATGAATGAGGTTGAAGCGATGAGTGTGTGCCAGACGTATTTGTGTGACATTTAACATTCTCCATACGTCTTTACAATATCAACTATACTTTGAATTGGGATGGTGAAATAATATTCAATTAACTGCAATAATTATCACAATGTACCTTTTATGTTAAAGGCGACACTTTTCTGTGTGAAAGAAACTCTCAGTATCGGTCTGTTGAAAGACCGCACCTTTCAGAATCGAAATATTGCTTGAAATGGCTTTAGCTGTCTTTTGTGACCAGATCTAAATAACAAGTTACTTGCTATTAGAATTTGAAATTAAAACACATTTGTACTTTCTTCCACTAATTTATATTTTACCAGGACCGGTTTCATCAAGAATACCAGTCTGAAAATGTCCGTAATAGGATGAAATCGGTCCTGGTAAAATGGAAATTAGTGGAAGAAAGTACAAAAGTGTTTTAATTTCAAATTCTAATACAATGGAATTCCACCACGAATTATCAGTGCAAAAACTAGACTCATTAAATTACTTGCTATTTAGATCTGGTATTACTTACCATCATCCTCTTCCCCGTCTCTTTCCACTCCCCACTACCAACATCCTCTCACCATACTCCAATAAAATGGGATTCGATTCATGTTTTATAAAGCAATACCAAGTAAAAACGGATAAAAATTGTGAATTTTAAACATAATTATACAATTGAATTGAATCGTTGGGAGCTGTTGGGATATTTGTGCGATGCCAACAGAATTTAGGTCCAAATTAAAAACCTACCCTTTTGGGCTCTCATACCCTTAAATAAAAATACCTATCTGAGAGTATCATAAAATTTTACTTTTGTTTTCAAAGTGCGCTCATTACAAAACATATTATGTAATATTCTTTCTTCTTATTTCTTCTGGCGCTAATCTTAATCTAATTGTAAATGTGTATGTTATTAGTCCCTTGCTTTATGTCAGCATTTATATGTCTTAGTCATAAGTCACTTACTAGCTATAAATCTAAGTCACTAGTTATAATTGTAAATCTTAATTGTAAGCCAGTTAAATAAGTCTCTAGCTATAAGTCTTAGATGTAAGTCACTAGTTATAATTGTAAATCTTAGTTGTAAGCCAGTAATATTAATTCCTTTAAATACTTATTTGTACAGCGCCCTTGAGGTGATTTTTCACAAAAAACGGCGCTATATAGATTAGCCAAATATTATTATTATTATCATTATTAACATAAAAAATATCTAGCAACAACTGATAAAATAGATACATTGGACAATCGTTCCATCTTTTTTTCATTTTACGTCAGTTGTTCCTACGGTCGTTACAGAAAATAATTCAAAGTTTTTTTTAAATTATTTACTCTATTTACATAATGCATACCTACCTCATGATGATAATACTTTAAATAAGATTATTAGTTTTTTGTGTTGTGTACAACAGTGAGGTATCTAGTTTTGTAATTGAATACGCAGGTATATGGTACTACAGGGCTCCTGCCACCTACCGCAGTCTCAAGATCCGAAAACTAACTTCGTTAAGCTTCGGTTAAAATGCTTTCACCGCAATGTAACTTACCGACGAGACGCGACGTAAGAAATTTAACGAAAATCAGGCAGTTTCAAAAGCATCTACGTTCAAATTTGGCAAATTGAAACCTTCATGTAAACATTTTCTAAGGACTACTTCTTAGTATATTACTGTCTTGATGTCGAAACAAACAATTTATGAGGTGGATATGGGTATACCAACACCTCTACCGAATGTCGCTCCAAGTAGTTCGCTATGTTTGGTGACTTAGCAGGGGTACCCGGGATCACGGGGTGAGGTTTGTCTGGATCTTGATGGCGGATACGTCCGCCCACCTACTGCATGGCATACCGGATCGGGAGATACTGGTTGAGGGAGATCTTTTGACCTCTTCAGCAGGACTCTCTCGGAACATTGCCTTACACCGCAATGGTTTGGATAGATTCATACGCCCGTTACTCCTGGATACACAGACCCCAGATACCTACCCACCCCTCGTGTGTTTTCCTCTCTCAGAATTTCCTCTCCTTCCTTTCCCTAAAAAGACCGTCCACACGGCATCCCTAAAAGATGAGAGGGACCCTGAGGGGAATTATTTTCCTCAGGTGATCCTATGTGGAGCTAACGTAAACAAAAAAAAAAACAAATATAAAAAAACTATAATTTTTTTGTAGTGTAGGATATGATGTGTCATGTCATTGTTCTATTTTGTCAATGCAATGTTCCATTCCTAAGCCTTCTTGCGTTTATTTTGAAAATAACATTATAATGATTATTAATTTTTCGAAATGGAAACTGATTTTTAAAGAATTCGGACCATCCCGTGATTTTTCACGAGTCTGCGGTAGTACCCAAATCATTATATGTAGTTACACAGATCCAATGCAACTGACCTCGTTTACTGCGTTTGTCGATCGTTTGGTATTACTTTATAAATTATCACCGTATCAAAAAGTGAAAGTATCTTACTTGCTCCAATTATACGTCATTAGCTCAGGTGTACAACTTGAATATTATCGAATTTCATCTCGACAACTACACCAGCTCCGGTAGCCGTGATCGTCTAGTGGTTAGGACCCCACGTTGTGGCCGTGGTAACCCAGGTTCGACTCCTGGTCACGGCAGTGGTAACACTGTCATGGCGGAGAATTTTTTTTTAATGAATTTGATGACAAAATATTTTTGTTAAACTCCCACACACGCGTACTTTTATTATGATGGACAAGAGATTTGGCAAAAAAAATATTAAAGTAAAAAATAGTCATCATCTAGTTTCTAGTTGGTTCAGTTCGGTTCAGTCGCGGTAGCGACACCGGACAACTCCAAAACATACATCTTCAGCACCTCCTTTTATAATTTTAAATGGGTTACGTTAGGTGATAGGCTATTTTAAAAAAAAATTATAATATTTAATGACTTTTCAAAGGGGTGTTGAAATGTCACTTTGTTGAGTTGTCTCGGAACCGTGTTCGTGTATTTGTGAACACCTTAACATTTTATTTCTAAATTCTCGAACTTGACTGCACTGCAAAAAACGATTTACAAATATTTTGACTACGCATGAATTGAACCATATCAGGATAAAAGTACGTGAGTGTGATGGTTTAAAAAAATATTTTGTAAAAAATTTCATTAAAAAAATTAGTTAGTACGTCTTTGACAAGCGATTCGGTTTAGACTTTAGAAATATTTTTATTTTCCAAAATAGGGTTCATGGGGCGAGATTTGTCCAGATCTTGGCAAAGGATGCGTTTGCCCACTAACAGGCCGGATCGGGAGAGACTGGTTGAGGAAGGCCAGTAGACCTCTCCAGCAGGACTCTTGGAACATCGCCTTACCCGCAGTACCACTTTACCGCAGCTTACCTCCGTCACTCCTGGACACACTGACCCCCAGTTTCCTGCCCACCCCTGATACATTTTTCCTTCGGACTACTTCCTCTCCTTCCTTTCCTCAAAAGACGGTCCACACAGCATCCCCAAAGATGACTGAGGGAAAATATTTTCTTCAGTGCCTCCTGTGTGGAGCTAATGTAAAAAAGGTGCCTACTCATTGACTCACATTTAAAAGATATGCGCGTAAAATCAAAGTAAAATCGAATATCGTTGGTGGATATCAACCAACAAAAAATATGTCCAAACAAAAAAAAATGTATAAAAGTTAAGTTATTTAAGTTTCGTTTCATATGTAATTTCATGTATTTATGGATAAGCCGTCGCATTTTTATGCACAGATTTCAACAATTATTACAAGAAACAACTATTTACGAACACAAAATAGGTTATTAGGTTCTTAGTTTAGGTAAATTAAGTAATTCATGGGTTTTTAGTTTGGAACGAAACATCGCAAATGTCAAATCCATACAAAAAAACATGGCCGTAATGGAGATGGTGATTTTTAAACTTTTAATGAAAATCTAATTTTAATGCATATTTTTTCGTCTATCCCATCTGAAACCGATGGTTCTTGTGGTAATTAAGTTTAAAAGTAGTTTATTTTTCAAATTTTACGCCTATTTAAAGTGTAGCGGCTAAAAGTGGTGGCTTATCTATACTTTACCGTAATTTCTTTCAGGTATTGGTCACCAAATTGTAAATTCTCACCTTCTTCTAAGTAAATTTTCCTCAAATCTTGGTTTAAGGGAAACCATATTTTCCGTGTTTGATTTCTTTTCTTTAGAGAATTCGTAATTTTGATATAAACATCCGTAGTCGTTATGGCGGTGTGTTTGCTTGCATGTTTCAAATCATCGGGAATATCAAATACATGACTCTTCACTAAAAATGTAGTTTTATAAGACAATTTGTCTATTTGTTGTATTTTTTATTGGTAATGTAATGACAAAATAAATCATGTGTTGCTCTGTTAACAAGGCTAGTCAAAAACAATAATGTTTTTTTATGTCACCATGACAACACATCAATGAATGACATTTGAAAAGCAATTCATTATTCGAACACAAAGGAATCCTATGCATTTCTAGGTAGGTATTCCTTTACATATATCCTATCCTATTAATCCTATTAATATTATAAAGGTGAAAGTTTGTATGGATGCATGTTTGTTACTCTTTCACACAAAAACTACTGGATGGACTTTAAAACTCTATAACTAATAGAAAGCTACATTATTTGCGAGATCTATAGGCTATATATATATTGGTAAGCTCTGGCGCTATGAATAATCTCTGGCGTTACGAAATTATTTATCAAACGTTTTCTGTCAATAACAAAATCGATTTATTGCAAACGTCAATTAATTGTCGCCTTGAAAACGATGTTTTTTTTTTTTTAATTAGGCAATTCACCCTAAAAAGAGTGCTTTGTTGGCGTCGTACTTAATAACCATCTCTAAAAATGAATCACCGAAATGTATGTAAGCGCATAAACCCAAACGACTGCACCAAATTGGATAATTCTTTTTTTTGTTCGTTATTATGTATAAAACTACCGTTGAGTACTGGCATTATGAAATTTGTATAAAAATGTGTGGAATGCGAGAGGTAGCAGGAGGGGTGGGTGAAGGAGGAGTGGTGGGTGGAGGGGGAGTGGGGTTTATGGGGGGGAGTGGAGTGGGGTGAGGGAAGGTGGAGGAGGCTGAGTGGGAATCACCTAATACCATGCGAGAGAAGCCGCGGGAAAAAGCTAGTAAAAATATATATTTTATAAAATATAAATACATAGTAGTAACACAAAATAAGCCGCACGGATTTTTAATCCGAACGCCCAAAAACATGAACCCACTTGAGAGGATTCAGTTAGTTAGGTTGGGTAGTTATCAAAGCGTCACATTTAAAAAAGCTTTTGAGTAGGTACCTAGACGTCTAACTGCCTTACGATAAAAGTGCCCTTTTAAAAAAGAGAGTGATTCTGGGAAAGGTATTCCAAATTCAATTTTGCCGCCAACTGCGTCGTATTCTTTTGAGGTGACATTCCTTCCTTTATTTCTCCCCCGCCTCTCCCCCAAGTGGAGATACTGCAAATTTAAAATCTCGCCGTTTTAGCCCTATATCCCCAAACTATTTTGCGTTGTATTTATTTTGCAGAGTTAAAAAGATTTCCGGCTTTAGGTTTTTTTTTATTTTTCAGAACATTTTGGAAAGGTGGATTTTTACCAATTCATTTTTTAATGTACGGTATTCTGTGTATTTTATTTTAAAGGAACTTTAAATATTTTTTTTGAAGCATTTTTTGATTTTCCGTTGGTAAAATGTTAATGAAACGACTGGGATATTTTAAAAATTTATATCTTAGGTAAGACATTATTTATCCAATTACAGTACACGATTTCTTATTTTGACATTCTTAACATTTAGGAAGATAAGTTTTACCGTAATTTAAAAGTATTAGGCCAGTGCAATTAGCGCAAAAAAGGGGGTCGCGATCGGAATTATTTCGGCAGTCCCAATTTTTTTATATGTTTTATACACTCATCTCCTGATGAAAAATCTGAGTTTTCGACCTTGGGTCACTTGAGCTTTCGCCGCCTTTTTGAAAAAACCAGCCGAAATCGCGCCAAAATCTAGTTTTTCTCAAATATCTCGTTCCCAATGAAAATTTCGGCTAAAGTAGCTTCAGAAGTTTAGTAGAACATAAAATTACCTACAATTTTTAAATAGTAAAATTTCTTCTATCTCTAATAAGTATTGAGATACACAGCCGTAAAAATGTGTATAAATTTATAAAAACAAGAAAATTGCACGACTTGGTTTGGTTTTTTGGACGTACCTCTTTTTCAGTGCAATTTTGTGAAAAAATTACTTATATTAATTTTGTAGACAATAAAATTTCTAATAAGTAGTGTGATTTTTATGTTTTTTTGTATTGCTTTTACTGATTTAAAGTATGAATAAGCAAATATCGGTAGGTGAAAACATAAAAATTTATCACGATATTACCACGTCATTCGACTTTTGTTCACTTTACATTTTTAACTATAATAACTGTAAATAAATTAACTAGAGTGGGGGTCACCCCCCCCCCCCCTCCGACCCTTTCACCCCTCCCCACCCCCCTCCGGTTCCCTGCAGATGGTGCCAATTAGCCACTCCAGGACTAACCTTCGGGCGTCATTTAGTTCTAAATTGAGGTCGTCAGCTCCAGTGGTTTAGCTTCTTAGATGGTTTTTTCAGATAATTTAGTTCTTTTTACATACAAAAATCATAAACAAAAATGAAATTTTAAGAGTTATTTCTTTGGGAATCGGTTATTTTTGTATTGAAATCTTTGTTTTCTTCTCATAAGTTCTCTATAGCTGCCAGCCCGCGTGAAACTTTTGTCGGTCATAACTTAGGCTACACAGGATTATAGCTCTTACAGGATTATGGATTTCTTTATCTGCATAACATTTGTGAGGGTATCGAATCATTCTGTGGGGTTGAATCAGGAACGTCAGAGCAACATGTAGAGTTGAGGCCTACACGAATTAAGAGGGATGACAAAGACGTCCAAACTATCATTGATTGGTTTGCTTGCCATGAACCATTTCCTAAAACAAACGTAATTATGTCTATAAGCAGTGGCACGATGATATAAGAATGGGAAAAAAAAGATGGGGAAATTTCTTATGTCAACTTTGGAAACCTACACTTAAAACCAGCAGCATTATGCTACGATGTGCTAGAACGTCTGTTCTGCCTTGTGGCATCTTGAACAAATCGTGGCAACGACTACAACTAAGGCTACAAAAATGACTATAACTATAGCTACAACTAGAGCTATCAAATATTATCGAATCTCACCCAGGTCTGGTTAGTATCTCTGTCCACCTTAATTTTTTTACATTAGCTCCACACAGGAGACCCCGAGGAAAAATATTTCTCTCAGGGCTTATGTCATCTTAGGGGATCCTGGAGGGTCTTTTTAAGGAAGAAAGGATAAGAAGTTCTGGGAGGGTAAAAGGAATGAGGGGTGGGTAGGGATCTGGGGTTCAGTGTGTCTGAGAGTGACGGACGTATGAATCCATCCCTCCAATTGCGGTGCAAGGCGATAATTCGAGAGAGTCCCGCTGGAAAGGTCAAAAGACCTCCCTCAACCAGTCTCTCTCGATAACCGGACAACTGCTGTAATCACTGAGCTATCAAATATAAGCGAATCTCACCCAGGTCTTGTTAGTATCTCTGTCCACCTCATTTTTTTACATTTGCTCCACATAGGAGGCCCTGAGAGAAATTATTTCTCTCAGGGCCTATGTCATCTTAGGGGATGCTGGAGGCTCTTTTTAAGGAAGAAAGGATAAGAAATTCTGGGAGGGAAAAAGGTATGAGGGTGGGTAGGAATCTGGGGCTCAGTGTGTCTGGAAGTGACGGACGTATGAATCCATCCCTCCAACTGCGGTGCAAGGCGATAAGTCGATAGAGTCCGGCGGCTGGAAAGGTCAAAAGGCCTCCCTCAATCAGTCACTCTCGATCCGGTCCGCCATGCGGCAAGTTGGCAGACGGACCCGCCACCAAGACCTCACCTCATGAACCCGGGTACCCCTACTAGTTGCCAAATGTAGCGAATTACTTGGGGTGACCTATGGCAGAGGCGTTGGTTATCCAATAAATGGTTCCCGGGGCGGTGATCCCAATTTATCTACCAAAGACACCATTCGACGATATCCGAATTAAGATGAGGACGTTGTGTTGAATATATTTGTCTTGCTCCTAATCCTCTCATGTATGTTTCTATCTTGCAAGTAAATAACTAGCGTGACTACTATGGCTAGGTCCTTGTATGCGCATTATTATATGAGATTGATTGGGTATTGCATTCGACTTGGTGGGTAGCATATGTCAAAATCCTGAAATTATCCCACCTACCTAATCTTTCCATCCTAAATGTCACCATGAAAAATTGTTGCAAGAAAGTACTCAACTTTGGAGAAGTGACAGTGTACTTTGCCGTTCAGTGTAAAATAACATCTCAGACAAGGTGCATGTATCATAACCTCTTGCTATAAGAATATTGCGATTTTTAAATTAAATATTGTGAAGTGTACACCACAAACTGGAGATCAGCGAGGCCCCATCTGCAACGGTGAGTCCTATTTTCCCTTTTCCAATCTGGGCTTATCTAATTTTCCAAAAGCACAGATCTGAACTATCGACTGACTATCCATCAGTATGGATCCACGCCAAGGAGGAGCTCTTCCAGGTGATGGATACGTGCATGAGAAGAGGAACTTTCCCTTCTGAATGGAAGAGGGGCGTGCTTAGGATTATACCAAAGGGGAACGGCAAACCAAGGTCGGACGTGAAGGCCTACCGTCCAATCACCCTGCTACCTGTCCTGGGGAAGATCCTGGAGAAACTGATAAGACAGCGTTTACGTCAAACCTTATCCCCACCCTGCGAGCGTCAGTTTGGTTTTGTCCCCGGTATGTCCACTGAGCACGCCATCACGTATGCGCTTGAATGGGTGAAGGCTTGCCAAAAGAGGTACGTAATTGGAATCTTCCTCGATATTACTGGTGCCTTCGATCACGCTTGGTGGCCGATGATACTTGTCAAGCTCAAAAATAGGAAATGTCCACCAAACCTGTTCAAGATCTGCGCTGATTACCTCTGCGACAGAACTATCATCCTTTCTTTTGGAGACTACCTGATTGAACGAGGAGTTGACTTGGGTTGTCCTCAGGGTTCAATCCTTGGACCAGACTTTTGGAATATTGTGTTTGACGATTCCTCCAGGTTGCCCTTACCTGAGGGATGTATCTCGGTGGACTACGCTGATGACAAATTGTATCTTGTCTCGGGGAACAGCAGAAAGGAAGTTGAAAGTAAAGCTGAAGAGGTTTTAAGTGTGATTTTAGAATGGGGAAAGAGAAACCGGCTGACCTTCGCTCCCCACAAGACTATGGGACTCCTGATGAAGGGTAACCTCAATAGAAGTAGAAATCCAACCATCAAAATGGGAGATACCAATATCCGATTCGTTGAGAACACTACATACCTAGGCGTCACTTTGGATCGAACGTCCTCGTTCTTGACCCATGTTAAAAGCGTGTCAAGTAAGGCCCAGGCCCTCTTCTTGAAATTGAGAAGAATCTCTACTGCCGAGTGGGGATTGCGCTCTCCAGCGCTCCGTCTCTTATATAGGGGGATTTACGTGACGCAAGTCTCGTATGCGGCCTCTGTGTGGGAGCACCGCCTGGAGAATGCACTCATACTCTCGGCGCTCAAGAGAGGCCAGCGAGTCCCCTTGCTGGCGCTTTCGGGTGCTTATAGAACAGTTGCTTCGGACGCTTTGCCAGTCTTGGCCGGCATTTTGCCAATTGATCTTGAAATCAGGGAGGTGCTAACAAAGAAGAGCCTGACAAAAGGAAGACCCGCTACACACCTAGGTGTTGAACTAATACCAGGTGGGGCAGTGTCTCTCCCAGGTCTTCTTAGAGAGATGCGAGAAAGAACACTGAGAGAATGGCAAGAGCGATGGGACAGGTCGAATACGGGAAGATGGACTTACTCCTTCTTCCCGTCAGTTAAACTCAGAATGGAAGGGGCACACATTGTAAGGGATCACCATGTGACCCAATTACTGTCCGGGCATGGGGAGTTTAGGGGGAGATTGCACAGTCTCTCTCTATCCCCCCATCCAAACTGCGCGTGTGGCAATACGGACCAAACAGCCGAGCACATTCTGTGGCATTGTGAGATTATGACGGATGCTCGAGAGGAAATGTTGGATGGTTTACAAGTGACCACGAGACCAGTATGGAACGCTGATCTCGTCTCGAATAAGGTGAACTTCGAGTGCCTGCGGAAGTTTACAAAGGTTTGGGTTGAGAGATGGCCTGATCTTAGAGTCGCTGACCAGCTGTAAAATCATTGTGAGTTTCAGATGCCTGGTGTATTTGCTCCTGATGACCACTGACTTTTCTTTCTCATCTCTTTTATTACCATTGCTCTGATTTTTTTGGTTTTCTATATCTTTATCTTCACTGCCTTTATGTTTCCTTAGATTTTAAACCCAAGCGGAGTTGAAAATATTTTGTTTTTACTGCGATAAATTCCTGGTGGTTTAAAATCTTTATGTACTTCATGTAGTTCTGCTTTTTCTCCCATTTCAGACTTCGATGTGCCGAATTGAGAGCGAAGGTCCTGATGACTCCTTCGCTCAAAACAAATTGATACATTTCTGTTATTGCTGACCAAATTAAAAACATGGTATATAATGTATTCTGCTACTTGTAACCAACTGTTATTCTTCACTAAGTATTATGTTCTCTTATTTTTAGTTTTCCTTTTTTTTTGCAATTTTTTTTCTGTTTTAGCGATTCAGCAATAAGCTCCGACCCTTGTGGCTGAAACTGAACTGTAAATGTTCTGTAATGTCAACTTCCCCATTTTGGGGGTGAGTTAGACCTCGCTCCTGGATACATTGGCGTAAAAAAAAATTTCGGAATGGAATCCTCACAACTCATCTGCGCCTCCCCCAGCGACATGTGTGGGCCTGAGGTTTGGCTGGGCGAACTCAGCATCCTTCCGCCCTGCCTCCGGCAACTCGACGCTTCCATCCTTAGGGTCTTCGGGTACGTTCCCCTACTTCCCACTTACTATCGTCAAGGCACAACCGAGAAACCGGCTAAAGGGTGCGGATGTTGAGATTCATTCACGGCAGACCGATCACCATACACATTCTGGCTGGTACTGCCAGATGACGAGAGAGGTATCCCACCCGACACAAGCGTTCTTCATATCACAATACTTGTTTTCATTATCTTTTCTTGCAGATGCTTGCAACATACGCAAGATGCCATTACCCTGCGAGCAGCCGCCTTTTATGTTTTTCTCTTATCTTTTTTTTAATTTGTTTATCCCTGACTTGCTTTATATTTTTTGCATTTTGTATATTATGTAAGCACTTGCATACTGCTTCCTAACACTGTATGCAGGGACACTGGAGGTCTAGATTCGTTCAAACTTAAATGTAGATTCGTTCTTTCAAAAAAATTAGAGTCCTTGCGAGAGCCTTGAAGGAGTAACCATCTGTTACTTATACCAGGGCGGGTAAGTGGTGGATACCTCCACTGACTATCCATCAGGTTTTGCAAGTGTTTGCTATTTAATCGCCCCGTATAACTTAGCGATCACGTAGTTTCGGGACTGGTCCTTCGAGGGTTGCATAGGCTTTGCTCTGCAGCACTTAACGCCAATTTACAGTGGAGTCGCAGTTTTGCGACACCAGTCCTTATATGATGACCGTTTTCTTCATCACAAATGGGTACCTACTTATTACTTTATCAAATCTAAAAATTAACCCTAATGGACAGCATGTTAATCAATGTGAATCGATTAAATGACTGAATGAAAGCTTAAGTGAAATAATAATTATCAATCACAAAGGAAACACACACATAATAATTTATTCCGATGAATTCAGTTGAAATGTTGTTGAAACAGAAGTCATCAGCATGTCGATTGTTTATTCACATTAATACAGCTTACAGTTCTGTATTTATTTTATTAACAACGCCATATTTTGTTTACTTTTGGTATCAAATTGGATCCTTTATCGCTCGAAACCGCCAGTAAAGCATAACATTTATTTTGGAAAATGGGAAAACGAAACAATGCCTGTATTGAAAATTTCGTATTGGGTGCGTGGAAGGTATGATTAAAACGCAATAAACGTAAAACAGTTTTATTTGGCAGTATATCTGTAATCGTAGAGATGCTTTGTGTAAAATTGACGTCGAAGTTGTACTTACACAAATGTGCAGTGATGATGATATTGACATTTAGCATTTTAAACGTGTTTTCTGAGCGGAGTTCCCTATAATGTGGGTATTTTTTTAATGTCAAACTGATGGTTTAATCAATGAAAAGACGTTGAAGCTTACTGCATCTTCTTTAGAGTGCAATGAAGATAATTTCTAGGGAGAAATGTGAAAAGTGAAAAGCGAAGATCACATTTTTGGGTTTATGTATGTTCGAGCATACCGTGATGATTTTGGTATCATTTTCATACTTTGTAAAGGGATATGAAATGTAGGAATAGGTTATCGTAGCTAATTGTACTTAAGTGCGCCCCACGCTTGAATTTGCAGCCACCTCTGATCTGGAGCCCCAAAATAGCTGGAAAAAACCCTCGACTATCTGCAGAAACGGGCACTCCATTTCATAGATTCTCACATTTAACAATCTTTAGAGAACAGGCGTCAGATGGGAATACTGTCCTTGTTGTACCGGTATTTAAATGGAAGATGCTACGGGCATCATTTATCCTCTCAGCACCGTACATAGTCGGGAAACACGCCAAACACGCACCCAACACATGACATTTGTCACATGAGAACCGTTCGTTTCTACGACTCGTTTTTGAGCTCTACTGCTTACTTGCGGTTTAACGATATTGTACTTTGAAAAAAAAACAGCTCGGCTGTGGAACGATTTGCCGGTCTCTGTATTTCCTCCTTCCCACAACATGGGTCTCGCCAAGACCCATATTCACTCCTTCCTCTCCTTATAAATACCCTTCACACAGCATAATACATGGCATAGGCCCTCAGGGAAATTATTTTCCCCAGGGCCACCTTTACGGAGTTAATGTTAAAAAAACTCCTTTGCTTCTATTACCTACTTATTCAAAGCGAAATTGAGAGAAACTTTTCATGAAAGTAATATACATGAGTAAAAAAATCGGCATAGCTCCACACGACATTATTATAAGCAATATCGAATAAAGCAGTAGAAATAATTAAAGTTTTTTCTTCTTCTTGTTCTCTGTAATTTTGAAGATTAACAGCAGAGAAACAAATATTGATGAGAGTTTTTTATAATTTTAGAATTATTATACATTCACCTATTATATACATCGAGAAAAGCACATACTAATAATACATAATACCTCCAAATATAGAGATGCAAGTAGAAATGTAAATACGCAGGAAGGTACATTTGAGAAACTTTTATGACACCTATTTGAGAATTACCAAGCAATTGGTTAGACCTTTAACTACATAGATAACTTCTGAGATGACAAATTCGAAAACAAAAAAAAAAACGTTCTAACTAAATACTGCAATATTCTCTAAAATCTTAAAACCTTAACACCTAGGTACTAAAAAAACTGCTTCACTCTATCTTTCGACTACGAAGGTACCTCTTTAACCAAAAAAGCATAAAACTGAAAAGCCCGCAACTTGGCGCAAGTCTGCTCTATCTGGTCCTTTAATTATCTCTCTGGTGTTTGTACTCCGGGAAGTTGGTTGGGACACCCGCCCCGGCGCTGGGCACCCGCACCGGGCACCCGCCACCCACCCCGACACCCGCCACCCGCCCTCTGGATGCTCGCCAATTACACATGGCAAGTATGGGCATTTAGCACTCTGGCTACACGATCCGCGATAATCTGGTTAGTATTCATGAACTATGCAAATGGCCGCCCGCCTATTTTGCGGGCCTCGCCAACTGATTATTATTTTAATAGTATTTTACTAAGTTTTAAACATTCTTTAAGTCAGTTAGTTCTTGTTAACAGAGATACCAGAATCAATATGGTATTGCAGCACAAAAATATATAAACAGACAAATCGGTACTAGTGAAACTAAATAAGAAAACACAAACATTTCCGGGTTACGAAAAACCTGAAAATATTTAAAAATGTTCTTCTATCATCACGGTAAGCAGAAAATGTTGCTTTTGTCGTGATGGAGGACTTAATCAACCGAGGAATTGAAGGTCCGACGCCTGGGTGAGAAGCAGACACAAAGACGCAGACGCAAACAAACAAAACACATTCAAATGACAGATAAAATATCACTTTACACAAAAGAATTAAAATTATGGCTAAATGATGCAGATGTTGAAACACTTTTTTTATAAACTATGTAAACCTTTATGATTCATTTTTACAATTCTACTGTAACTTCAAGACTTACCTAGCTTATCTTCTTGAAAGCGTAACAAAAAATCAATTTACCTGTAAGTGTCACTATATTTTGTAAACTTTCACTTGTAAAATTACATTTTTTACTTATACCGCCAACTTATTGGTGTAATTTATAGCACTTTTACATAGTTAATATTACCCACACACAGGCAGTGCCTTAGTGGGTTCCCATTATCTCTTCTCATATATGTATTTTTTACTTTTTTACTTTAATTTCACCTTGTGTTATATAATATATTTTCAGAAAATGTGTTAAAATTTCTTTTGTAATGTATAATGGGAAAAAAAATACGAACTCAATAGTAGAAAAGTAACACCGTAATACGGGCATGTGCCTAGTGTGATACTCGAAAAACCTGTAAAACACTGCATAAAAGTTATATCATGAATAAAGAAAGAAAAAAAAGATTAATACTTCATTTACACGCTAATGTAAAACTTAACATACAAAAAATATACTTTCGATGTATAACTATGGTAAATGACTGCATACTTCGTTTATTTTGTAGGGATTGCATTTTGTTCCCGCTAAGAGGTTTATAACTAAATATTCGGCAATCCACTTCTGTATAAATACAATGGCAACAAATGGTTTAGGTAGGTAACACTCACAGAAGATAGAAGGGAGCAGTTTCACCTGGGACGTAGTTCCTTTCAAGATGAAATCACCATCTGAGATGTAGTTCACTTTTTTTACACTGAATTATTGCGAATTTGAATAGTTTTCAAAGAATTGCTTCATTGCAATGCGATAAAGCGATTGTTTTAAGCGACTTATATTAACGAGGACCTCGTACTCGCGGAGCTGCGTGAACACACTGACTTTTTTGGGGGCAATGGGGGAGACGGGAAAGAATCCATTTGTTGCCATAAATTGAATAAATAATCCACTTCAGAACACAAAAGTCTCTTACCGAGTTATCACTAAAAGCGGCGCGAACACATCTTGTTATTGAAATTTTTTGTTTGTCATACAAATTCTAGTGAACTAAAATAACTGTAGTGTTTGCATCATTTTTAAATTATTTTAATATTAGATTTTTTATTTTTATATTTTTAATGTGAATACCACATAACGGACCCAATCGCTCCCTGCTAACCGGAGTTAGTGAGACTATGCCATCCTCAATTAGAGTATGTTGTGAGGCTAAAGGATATAGGAAGAGAAAGGAGATTGATAGAATTTAGATGGGGTAGTTCCTGGCTATTACACCAGGGCAATGCTGAGTATATCTACCACCCTGAATCATATTATCTTTATTATAAATTATATGAGAAATAACACTATTTAATTAAATAAAAATTTCGTGATTCGAACTCTCTACCTTCAGATTCGTAGTCGAGGATATTTTCTGCCGACCACGGAGACCGTCATATTCCCTGTTACCATAAACGTGATACGTAAATCAAATTTCAAGATTCTTTTCCAATTTGGAACCCAGAATCCCTCACCGTGGAAATCAAACCTGACTCGCTCTTGGTGTGTCCTGTGGCCATTAACGTCAATATTTTAAGACAGAATTAACTCATTCTTCCATTTATTTTCCCATTGGTAATTTGTTGTGAAAGTTACTTTCCTTCGGTTCCTAATACTACATAATAGTATGTAGTTATACTACAAATTTTTATTTATTTCGCAAACCTGACAACATCAATTTAAAGGACGATATTGATCAACAAATACTGTGGAAATTATTCACGTTTAACATGATGATTGATTTACCCTGCTACATAGGAGGCCCGGAGGATAAAAAATACCCCAGGACCTTTGTCGTCTTTGGGGATGCTGGATGGAGAGTAGTATTGATGAAAGGAAGGAGAGGGAGTTCTAGGAAGGAAACGGTATGAGAGGCGGGTAGGAATTTAGGGTCAATGTGTCCAGGAGTGATGGACATATAAATCAATCGAGAGAATCTGGCTGGAGGGGTAAAAAGGTCTCCCTCAACCTGTCTCTCGACCTAGGTAAACCTCACCTTATTAACCCGGGCACCCCTTGCTAAATCACCAAACGCAGCGAACCACTTGGATGACCTGCGGCAGGGGTGTTTGGTAATCGATTAATGGTTCCCGGGGCGGCGGTATGCATACTCGCCTCCCAGGTTCAACATTACAGATGATGTTAAAATAATTAAATGTTGTGACTCAAACGAAATAATGAACCCAGATTAACATTATTAGTACACCTTTCTCGACTCTCATTTTACCAACATTAATCATAAGTTGCATATACCTGGTTAGAGGTCAGAAATATAAGGCTGTGATTGTAAAGCATCCCGTCTCAGGGCGAAGGCTACGAGGGAGGCTTTCATGAATAAAGATTTCACAACTGAAAGATATCGCTTCGTCGGTTAGACTAGGCACAGTATTAAAGGGTGGATGATATCGCAGCCCCTATTTTTGTACAGTATGCTGCATATTATTTACCGAATGAACTCACCGCATAGTTTACATTACCACAACGATGCATAATGGAACAGAATTTTAATGCTGCAATTTCTAGCTTTAATTTTTCATGGGTTTGAAATTTATCGAATGAATAATTTATTTCCTGTAACCAATTAAAAATAATAGAAAAAGTAATTACACATTGTTTTAAATGCAAAATTACTTAATAACAGATTTATTAACTAACATTAACAATTAACATATATGAACTATTTATATAAACATACGAATGTATATACAATCTGATGTTTGTATCTATTGCAGAGCCACTGAGAGCTATATTGTTACCTCCCTTTCTGTTACTTTGATATTTTTGAGATAGAGGGAGAGATTTGTTTAGATTACTGTGTTACTATGTTTTTCAACTGTCTGGTGTCAATGGGAGGGTAGCACCCCCAATTGATGTGTTCATGATCCTAAAAGGAGTGGAAAAAGAAGTAGATGGGAAAAAGGACGATTGGAAAGTATCTGAACATTCAGATCTGGTCACCAAACACAACCAAAGCCATGTTAAAGCAACATGTTGAATATCAATGATAATATGTCACCAGGGAAAGACTGAGAGTATTCTAACCACTCTGGATTAGAACGGTTTTAGAACTGTTTTACCAGCGGAATGCATTATTTACTGTACAATCCAACTCACAATTTCTTAATAAGTCGCATATTTTGGCTTCTGCACACCAGGAATTCACCAATGTTAATAATATCATTTGTGAATAGATGCATTCATCTCCTTGACCCTTCCGGCTGGTCTCTCTCGACCCATCGTCTTGCGCCGCAGCGGGAGAGTCCATCACTCCTGGACACACTGACTCTTAGATTCTTACCCACCCCTCGTACCTTTTTCGTTCATAGAACTTCCTCTCCAGAAATGCCATAAGCCCTGGTAGAAATTAGGAGGTATACAAAAGTGTGAGGTGAATTAAAAAAAAATCACAAAATAACGTTAATCTATACCTACCCTTATTTCTATGCGAAAACATGTTTTTGACACTCTAATCTGAGGATTGATATTAAAATCAACCCTTTAAATAATTGCAAAGTAAATATGCTAGTTAATCTTTGGTTACTTATCCTTACCGCCAAAGCCTTCAGAGCCTTGTTTGGTCACGTGACGACTACCCCACGAGAGGTGGGTAGACTGGGTAGGTGAGTACTGGGCGATTTCTTTGATGAAAAAGGGTAGCAGCAGGCAAAATCGCACATCAATCATGCGGTTTACAGTGTTGACACGTCTTTTTATACAGTGCGGGGGTTATTGGTACTAACTCGAGTGGAGTCACTCAAATGAAAGTTAGAGTCTCGAAAATAAAGTTTTACACGTAAAAATATGCATTTACCATGTAAAATTCTTCTCAATTTTTAATTCAATTCTTCCATACTCCCTTAAATTTAAGTAAAACATATTTAAAAAACCAATCATTTTTTGAAGTAATGAAGCTCTAAGCCATTTGCGTCATGTAATTTGCGTTGTTCAGGATATCCGGATCAATTCTTGGATAATCGACACCTCTGCCATAGCTCACCCCAAGTTGGTCGTTACGTTTCTCTGGATTTTCGCGGCTGCTCGCCAACTGCCTGGCAGGCCAGATCGGGAGAGACTGGTTGAGGAAGACTTTTTGATCTCTCCAACAGGGCTCTCTTGGAACATCGCCTTGCACTGCGGTAGAAGGGATAGATTCATTTATACATCACTTCCGGACACACTGACCCCCAGATTCCTACCCACCTCTCACTTTTTCTTCCCGATACTGCCTCTCTTCCTTTCCTAAAATGACCCTCCATACAGCATCCCCAAAGATGACATAGGCCCTGATGGGAATTATTTTCCTCGGGGCCTCCTGTGTGGAGCTAATGTATAAAAAATAAAACTATTTTCGGATCACAACATTATTTCCGTCTTGAGATGTGTAGATTTTAAAATATCTTTTACTTCCAATATATAAGACAAGACACAATTTTTCCAAATTTTACTATAGGTAGAAGATTTTTAGAAATTGAAATCTGAAAAAGCTTGATAATGGAGCTATTAAATTACTACGATTTATCATATTCCAGTAGGTGGGTTGCCAGTTGTTAAATACGTGAATCATGTTTTTTTTGTGAATTAGAAAGTCACGTCCTTAATTTACAAATACAAGTGAGTCACCCAAGTTCACATTGAATCACCCTACGTGATATTGAATCACCGACGCTTTTAAAGATCCTACGTCGACGGTGATGCATCAAAAAGCTTTCAGGGCTTCATCGCTCCTGCCGTGCATATCCAAACATCACCTGTCAAAGGAAAACTGATCGCAAAATGCTTTTTTATACATATTCGGCCTATCATAATGTAGGTGAATCAAGCTGTACATATTGCTGCTTTCAGATTTAAAAAATTTCATTTTCATTATCGAATACGAAACCCCAAATAACTGAAAGTTTTAGAGGAGCACTAATCAATGTGTGATTTTTATGATATAATTTTATAGATTCTCCATTGAGGGTCTTTTATAAACCGACATATAAGTTTCTTTTTTAATTATTGAAGAAGAAAATAACAACAATAATCAAAACGAAAATATAAAAGAGAACAAGAAACAGAAAAAAAGAAAAAGACAATGGTCGTAACTGGGACTCGAACCGAGACCTCTCGTCTAACCAGGACGTGCGCGTTAACCAATTTCGCTATTGCCACCTTTCTGTCAAACCGTCATATTTGTCAATCTCATATTTCAAATTTTAGAATTAACAATATTATCTTCAACTAATTCTTTTTTCCATATTATGGCAACTACCTTTTTTATTGAAAGCAATGAGAATTGGTTTGTAAGTTTGAAATATGAGATTCACAAAATGACTGTGACAGAAGGTGGCAATAGTGAAATTGGTTAACGCGCACGTCCCGGTTAGACGAGAAGTCTGGGTTCGAGTCCCAGTTGCGACCATTGTCTTTTTCTGTGTCTTGTTCTATTTCATAATTTCGTATAGATTATTATTGTTATCTTCTTCTTAAATGATATATTTTCTTGATGGGAATAACCTTCAAAAGTTATCAAAAGAGAGTTTTTCTTAGGAAAAAAATTGAATATTCTTTTTTAACATTCTAATGTTGTTCGTTGACTATTTTATAAAATGCAAAATAAAGCACCTAGTTCATTCACCTCCTCACAAGGGATTCCTATTCCGGGGCGGACCGTAGGTAGTTGGGTTAGTGTTACATCATGATTTTCTCCATCTTTTCTTGTGACAACATGGTTTCTTAATTTTTTCTTCTTTTTGTTTGTTGATTGTAGGTTGTGTTTGTGTTTCCTCATATTTTTCTATGATTTCCTTATCTTCGTGTATACTTAGCTACATTTTGATGTTGTCAATAAAATAATTAGTTTTTATGTGATTTCTATTTTTGTGTTTAGTGTAGAAACCTGGAAAATAGACCTTTTTTAAAATGGAAATGTGGGTATCCCTTGATAAAAACCCTGTGTAAATTCGACGAATTTTCTGGAGGTTATTCATCGAATAGTCAAAATTGTGAAAACTTGCAAAATATTTGAAAAATAATTCTGCAGCACGTTTATGCCTACATCGAGTAAGTACAAAAAAAGAAAGAATTTTAGGAGAAATTTGAAGATTAAAGACGTGGCAAATGAAGAAGTCTCGTGATTTAGATACATTCTTGACTGATTCACTTGACTGTTCAGTTCCGCTGAGTTATTTCAAATTGAAGTCTACAAGGTGAAGATTACTTTAATGATTACCGACCTCCTATATTATGAAATTATTACGTTTTACCATGGTGGCTGGCATCCGAGAAAAAGAGAACCTTTATATATGTTATTTAATGCCCCCGCATCGTTTCAAAGAATCCACAACTTGATGGTAAATACTCCAAAACAAATGAAAGTTAATAGTTAGTTAAGTTATTCTAAATAAACAGATTCGGTTTCATCCAACTTTCCCTTGATTCATGCAAGTAAACAAGTTTTTGTTTGATTTAACAACATAAATCCGAAAAAGATGCCCCCATGTATCAAGATAACATATTTACTCTACAAAACTTTCTTATTATCTACCTAATCTGCGCAACTTGTAAAATAGGGTGTTTCCACATCCCACCGGGTATACTATACGAATTTAACCCTAGATCACTAACCTTCGTCAAAATGACGACGCGGACTCGAAAAAGTGGTATAAATTTTGAGTGCGTCGTCGTACGCATTCCAGATTCCGGCTAATCTCGGACGACCTGCAGCTCGCGCGGCGCACGTGTGTGTGTTTTTGTGTGTGGACCCTGTGTGCCCTGTATGCCCAAGTGCAACCAATCCTTGTGTGGCGAACACAAACTTGAAATTTTTCACAAATGTATTAATTAATAGTTTTTTTCTAAAATTGATTTTATTACTTAATTTTAATATTTTAAGTCGTTGATTTTTTTAGTTTATAAGATTTAAGCATTTAAAAAAACATAGATTTTCAAATGAGTGAAAACTGGTCTCAATTAAAAGACTGTAAAAGTAAATTAAAATGTGATTTCAGTAAATAAAAAACTTATAAATATGTTAAATGATTATTGTAATAAATAAGTAAAACACATATAAATATTTGATTCCATAAACCCTTAGAAGCCTCTCTTTTATACGGCGTAGCCGAAAGACGAAGGTTAGTAATAAGCGTTGTAAAATAAGGTTAGTGATCTAGGGTTAAACCAAATTATTGTAAATTATTGAAACCATTAACAAAAATAATTTTATTCCCACTGATAGATTTGTGAAATAATAATTATTTTTTAATTGAAATCCGTTTAGTTTTTATTTGTTTGTTAGTTTTAGTAGTATTTGGACACCGAGAGTATTTATAATATTCCAATTAAATTGGTAAAATAGTCTTATCGAAAGTAACAAGACTAACAAAAACAAGAGATTATTTCTTAGAAATAATTCTCTCTCACTTAAAAATAGCGCGAAGGGAAGGAAAACAAAATCCGATATCTTAAAATTAATCCGCTTTTTCTTTGAGTGCCGAAGGTTTCTTTTGAGATTTTTTCAAAAGCAGATCATAATTACTTTGATGATAATTTAATGTTTTTAAAGGAATCTTACAAAGGGTAGAAATTAAAAGGCGACGGTAGGGAGTACCGGAAACCATTTCCTTGATACCGGCCAAAAATAATTTTATATATTTTTGGAAAAAATAAAAACCTCTTCTCCTTTGCGTTTACGTCTTCTTTACGATTCCTTTGTTAAATATCACAGACTTGAACATTTTATTTTGTAATCCTACTTGAATTATGACCGCCCCCAAAAATTTCTGCTTCTTTTTCCCCGAACCATAAGGAATATAAAATGAGGATCCCGGGGAAAATGTTATCTACGAGTACATTTCCTCTCCCTTGTTTCCAAGAAGGAAATATTGGGGAATAGATTTTTAATCTTGTGACGGGCGTACATGATTATGATTCTGGAAAAAGATTACTAATTAGACATGAGAAACGTTTACCGATGGTCAACGTTATTCCATATAACGAATCAATTTACCCCGCCTATAGATATATCGTCAAATAACATCTTGACCTGAGTTAAATTGCTTACACGTGTTCTCTTAATGTAAGAGCTTAGCAGTCTTGCATGTGAATAAAACGTACCTAACATTGTGAAATATTATTTCCTTCATAACTCTTTATTAACAAATAATAAAGCTTATTTTCTCTTTACGCGTAGCACATTGCGAGATGAATATGTTTGCGTTGATTCCGTGCCAACTCAGAATTAAACCAACTCCGAAACTCCTCAGAAAGGTCATTAAAAGCCATAAAAAAATAATTTTAAAATAGCCGGTAACCCTAACCTATCTTAACCTATTTAACCAATGTTTTTATCATCACGCTTAATGACCTTTCTGAGGTGCTTCTGAGTTGGTTTCATTTTGAGTTCTCCGGTCACCGTTTACGTTCTATAAAAAAACCGTGTCATTTTCTTTATATCAGAGCTCACTTTCCCAGAGATTTATTTGCTTAACATATCACACACCCACACCGATTTTCATCATTAAACTTGATAATGTCTGCAGATTTAATAACCTATTTTATATATCTATCCAGGCACTTACGTAAATAACAGATTTTTTTATTTCCCTAAGCAATTACGCTTCTACCTTCCTGCGCACTTTTATCTAAAGCGAGGGAATTAATTTCAAAATAATGGCCCCAAATTAATGCCTCCATTACTTTGGTCGGACACACTTAGCCACTTTACACGAAGACAATATTTTTTTCAATACTATCTTGAATCTACCTTTGTCTAAAACCCTAATCGCTGACGGGTGAAAGATAAAGCTCTTTTTGAAACCTAAGCTTTTAAAAAAGCGAACCTCACTTCCATCAGAGCATTAAAAGAGTGAAAATTCTCTACTTAAAATCATAAATACAACTCATTTTACACGGTTTAAAGGTACTTACTTGGGAGTTTTTTTCCTTTTGTCCTTGGTACTTCGTGCAGGAACATAATAAAAGGATTTTTGGTGGTGTTCATCGATATTTTAAGAAACTTTACAGCAGCTTTCACCGATCAAATATCTACCGTTCTAATTTTATTCAAATGCACTTCCCTATCTCACCCGTATCATCAATGCGAACGTAACTTTAACTTGAACTGACTGAACGTAATTTTAACTCCGCCATACATTAAGTTATGCAATCCGTTTTCATATGTTATTATCCGTTTTTATATATTATGTTATATTTCAGTAGTTTTAGGATAGCAGAGTATTAAAGATGCCTTTCTTGAAAGGCAAGCTAATACAATATTATTATACAATATTATTAGTATTAATATTGTATACGATTACACAATATTAGTAGTATAGTATTTTAGTATTATATTATTAATAGAAACGATATTATTAGTATCGAATCACGGATACAAGCTGGGTGGACAGAGTTACGAATGAATATGTTGTGGTTCGGATGAATAAAGAAAAGGAAGTAATTAAAACTATAAAAATCCGAAAACTTCAATATCTTGGACATGTGATGAGACATCCAGAGAATTCTGAGATCCTCCATCTCATAATGCAGGGAAAGATTGACGAAAGAAGGAGAACCTTATGGCTGAACCTTATGGCCGCAGTAAACAAAGTCCGCATAGCCAACATGATATCCAACGTCCGTTGAATGGACAAGGCACACGATGAAGAAGAAGATACAATATTGTACTGGGAAGGCTTTCTTGAAAAAATAGGGTTTTCATACTAACAAAACTATTTATTTATTTTCAGGCGCAAGACAACAATTCATCTTTATACGAGTATTTTATAGTATAACTTGCTAAAAGGATTTTTTCCCTAAAATAATTAAATTACAACCAGAAGGTTGTTGTCTTCGAATGAGCTGATATTGAAGAATTATTCCTTAAGTGTGGTGTATCGTAACAGCTTCCGCCTTGTAGACACAGATGGCGGTGATGTCATCTATCGGTAGATTCCGCTAGATGGCAGGTAGCGTAGTGCATAAGTTCTCCGGCAGGGGATCGGAGAAGCTCAGAGGGTGTGTTTCAGTAATCACTCGCCAGAACCATTATAGCTAGCTTCTAGTTAGGTAGACTACCTCATTATCAAAAGTCTTATACCACCAAACAAGGGATCAAAAATATTGAAGCATCTCCCGGCTATGGAAAGACTCACCCATTTCCGCATATTCTGACATATTCTATGCAGATACCATAAAGATTTTCACAATATTTGATTTGAAGACCGACGTAGAACCCCTGAGAAAACAAAAAAGTAAAAAACCAAGTGCTAATACATTGTAAAATTATGAAATTAGTAAACAGATTTCACAGGTTCTTTAATCTTGTTGATCCGACAAGGCCTGAAGAGGCTTTGATGGACTTTTAGAGCTCAGAGTATGAAGTGTGAGGTAACCCTTGACATTTCCTCTTATCAGGCCATTTTATTCTAACCGTAAAATATCCCCAGTTACGGGAGGGCGTCTATAAGTAAAGTAATTAGGTAATGAAAGCCTAAAGAAAGAAAGACTATCGTTAAAGGGGAGATGGGCGCAGAGACAATCAATGGGGCTGGGGAGAAATCGCCAAATAATGGAACTTTCAGGATAGTGGCTTCGGCGTGGGTCTACAACCTTTCTAGGTAAGCGATCAGAGAACGTTTTTATTTTATTACTTATAGAACATTTTTAAATGATCACCTTTTAGATATATGTGTACCAACCCAACCAAAAAAAAAGAAACTCTGGAAGAGGGTCTGCCTAGATTTAAACGAAAACAATGTCTCCAATTCACATAAGTCTTTTCGACTCCTGGACTTCAGACTGGCCAATGAAATTAATTTTGTGTTCAAGAAAGAATTATGATTATTAGTTTCAACCACTTTTATTGTTTAGGTTTAGATCATAGGTTCTCAACCTTATTTTGCCAACCGCCCACTTAGAGAACATTTTATTTCTACGCCACGCAATTTTTTTTACTTGTGGGGGAGGGGGGGGGGGGAGAATCAATAATTCTATTATAACATATATTAAATTATTTGTTATAACTTTTTGTTTAGCAAGTTAAAAAAGCAATTATGTTTATTTTAAGTACCGAGTTGCTACCTCCTTTCTGCTTGTTTGATGATACAGAGTCAACTCTTAATAATAATAATAATAATACTCGTAAGGTGATAATATTATTCAGAATTGAAAAGTGGCTTGAAATGGCTTAGCCGTGTTTAATGACAAGATCTGAATAGCCTGGTACTTCCCCACCTTCAGCTCCCCATCTCCTTTTCCTCCCCATCTCCTTACCCTCCCCACTAACTTCAGTCTCACAACATACCCCAATTGGGGATGCCACAGTATTACTATCTCCAAGCGGTTGGGAGCAGTTGGGACTCTTGTGTACATAAAAAATAATAATTACTTCTTCTTCTTGGTGTGCCCTATCAGGTCACTCCGTCATTGGCGATCAGTCTGGAAAATGTCTCCCTGTCTTACGCTGCCCGGAATAGCTCCTCCACACTTCCAATGCCGGTCCACTCTTTCACACTCTTTCCACTCGTCCACATTTTGCATCATTTGTCACTACATTTGTCTCCTACCAGGCCCTCGGCGACCCTCAATCTTGCCTTTCAATACCAATTGGAGCCAGTGATACTTTTCCCCTCGAAGTATGTGACCCAGATATGAAATTTTCCTTTCACCAATGTAAGCAGCTCTCTATCTGCTCCAGCCCGTCTGAGAATTTATGTATTGGTGATCATGTCGGTCCATGGGACTTTGAGCATTCTCCGGTGAAGCTACATTCAAGAGCCTCTATCCTGTTCATGGTATTTACCTTCAAGGTCTATGTCTAACATTCATACAGCAAGACTGACCACACATAAAACTTAAGCATTCTCTGCCTTAGTTTAAAATTGATATTGTCATCGCAGAAGAGGGATTTCATTTTACGGAATGCAGTTCTTGCTGCTTCAATTCTGCACTCTACATCTGGGTCAAGAGTCAAGAGTCTCCGTGAGAATACTGCCGAGGTATCTAAATCTTTCCACCTTTTCGATATTGCAACCATTTAACTGTATCAATGATTCAGAGTGATCTAGTCGTCCAAATGTCATCCATTTAGTTTTATTGACGTCGATTGTTAGGCCTAGTTGCTCACCAGTATTATTAACAAGACTTAATAGGTCTTGGAGGTCATCGATACGGTCAGCTAGTAATAATTACTGCATTCCGTAAAGGTTGTGAACCCCTGCATAAGGGGACGACAGAGAAAGAATAAAAGTATAGAGGGTAGGGAGGACCATCACTTGGAGTTTCCGCCAGGAAAACACGTCCGTACTTAGCTGGAGGAAAAAATTAACCCATTTAGCACTTGTCCGTTTTTGTTGGCGACTGAAAGGAATACTTAATTACATATCCTGACGAAATATTCTGTATACACGCCGGAATCAAGGGGTTGTCGCTTGTCGCGTTATGCATTTATTATGATTCCGAATTTTAATTAAATAAATAAGACAAGTGCAGCTGAAATGTATGGAATAAAGTTTCTGGTATCAAGTACTCCACACTTACTTCCAAACATTTTCATTACACGTTACGATTAGAAATATTTCTAATAAACCTTTTCGTATTTAGTACTCTTTACTTAACCTTACCTCGACATATTTTGATTCCTCGATGTGATATGAAATGTATTGAATAAAGCTTCTCGTATCAAGTACTCTCTACTTACCTCCACACATATTGCACGACACGATATGAAATGCATTCAATAAAAGTTGTCCTATCAACTACTCTACACTTACCTCCACACATATTGCATGATATTATATGAAATGTATTGAACAAAGCTTGTCGTATCAAGTACTCTTCACTTACCTTCACACATTTTAATTCGCGATATGAAATGAAATGTATCGAATAAAATTGTCAAATAGTATAAATCAATTAAATAAAATTTATGTGCGCACTCCCGGTTTTGAACCTGCGACCCTTGAATTCGTAGCCAAGGATCTCAAACAGGCGTCAAATACAAAACTACAGACCTAATTATACAAACAAGTCTTTGATACCACTATACTGATATTAAAGTCAAATGAATAGGTGCAATATTGAATTTTCTAAACTGATTTTATATTTATGTTTATTAATATCAGCGATCAAAAATATTATCTTCTTATTTCAAAAATACCGGAGTTACAGACATACAATCGAAATTAATATTTGTATAATTTGCAAATACTGCTACACAAGCGGCCTTGATTTTAACTAGTTGTGTTATAAATTACCCAAAGTCCTCGAACTTTTAAGATTATAATAAATTTCGTTGTTAGAATACTTTAACATAATGGTGAGGAGCAATGAACATTTTGCTTAAACTTTCCAAGAGTCAACAACCCTTGAGGGAGAAAAATAACATGTTAGTAAAGTTCACAACCACTTTTCCATCTGAATCCGACGGCGAACTGAAAACTTTACCGATAGATGGCTATGTAGTAGATATTCTGTCGATAAAATTATCTGACGAGGATAAGCAAAATTCTAAACCCAGAACACTTCTCGGCTAATGTCTACGAAAATAAATAACATCAAAGAAATAATGGATTTATTCTCAATTTAACCTCTTTCAACATTTTTTGTATTTTGTTCTTCTTTCTTGATTCTTACTTACTGTTTGAAAAGGCGTATACATTCTGCTTATACTACAGGCATATACTACAGTGCTTATCTCACGCGTTTGTGACTATTTTTGCTGTAGATTTAGAGCATTTTGGAAGGCAGGTATGAGAACCGCCGCACCAAGAACCATTTATTGGATAACCAACACCTTTGTCATAGGTCACCCCAGTTGTTTTTCTACGTTTGGTGACTTAGCAGGGGTGCCCAGTAGTGGCGGTCGGTGACTTTTTGTGTAAGGGATGCTGGAGTATATACCTACCTAATATCAAATATAAAAGTCTATGAGCTAGCCCACGATTAAGATGCAATAATTATCGACAAAAATTGTCTATCAAATTAGCTCTATACAACCTTTAGGCTTCACATTATATATTAAAGTTACCTAATTAAATGAATCAAATAGGTATTCAATGTATCAATCGGATTAGGCTATTCATGTAATTCAAGATAACAAATAACTGTCGACATTCTTCGATAAGCTATTCTGTGCACTAGGCCTATAAGCATTAAAGTCGTTTTTTGTGCGTGGATGCTTCAATGGAATCCGCATTCGGCCTTACTTCAACCATGGCAGGCTTGACTAAATGCGCATGCGCGAATATCAAAAATATCACACTCGTTCCTGCGTCGTGGACGCGGGAATGAACGGAGCATCCACCGTTTTGCTGGTGTTGGTGAGTTAACGCGACGTCCGAGCATTGAGAATGTATACATATTACATATGTATTTCGACATGCTCCTTGTGTCGTGTTAGTGTTCGTCTCTGCGATTGGGACGGTGGCGGTGCCTTTATTGCAGTATCCAGTGCGGTCTACGGCGAGAAAAAATAAGCTACAAACAAAGGGAAGCTTAGCATCCACAGTATGTATGGACGGACCGCGCCTGGTGCCCAGGTTTATCGGGTGAGGTATGTTCAGGTCTGCTCACCAGTGAAGTGGCCGGTTTGAGGAGACCCTTTGATCTCTTCAGCTCTTACCCACCGTCTTGTACCGCAGCGGGATAGATGGATTCATACTTACGCCGCTACCTACCCACCCCTTATTCCTTTTTTATTTCCCTGAACTTTTCTCCTGCATTTCCCTAATAAGACCCTCCACACAGCATCTCCTAAAATGACAAAGGCCCTGCGGGAAATTATTTTCCTTTGGGCTTCCTGTATGGGGGTTAATATATGAAAAAGAGCGTGGAGATCAAAATTAAACACTTGATCCTTATATATATTTTGGGTTTCCTGATCAAAATTCAATACACCAATACGTCTAAGCCGAAAAAACCCAATCTACATAGATATTATAATTATGAAAGTTACTTTTTTAAATTAGAATTTCAACAGTAGTATTCTAGGTCCTCGCATTTTTTTTTAAATATTTGAGGTATCCTTGTCAATTATGTCACGGACATCCAAAAAAGTTGGACTCCGCCAACAACCGAACGCCCAGAGGGAAATTATTGACCCAGTCTTTTATCCCTCTCACCCTTGTCTAGGGGAAGATAATGCGGATATGTCCGTCTCGCTTTAAGGGATGCAACGGTAAACTTCCGCATGTAAACTTGCCGATGCTTCCGTTGTTTGACATATTTAGGTAACAATGTTTTTAGACAAGGAAACAATTTAATAAAAAGAATAGCCTAAAACCAGAACAGTGGATTCTATTTTCGACACGTTTTCTCATACAGTTAATATTTTGATTTATATTTTATAAATATTAAAATAAATTTTCAAAAAAAAAATTCTATTTCCCTTTACACATTTTTTACTTTGGTTTTTTTAAATACAGAAAAAGTCCAATTTTTAATCACGTAATTTTTATGTTAAACTATTTACAAATCATTGAAGAAGAAGAAAACACTAATAAATCTAAACAAAATATGAAACAGAACAAAACACAGAAAGATAAAAATAGTTAACGATCGCAGCAGGGAATCGATTCCATCAGAAATACAGTAGCAAAAATCTGGGAAAAATAGTTAAAACTACTCGGACCCATATGCTAGTTTTCACGATAATATAACATTACTAGACATATGTACGGCGTATGAAGCAGTATTGAGTACTGAAGAGGTAGTATTGTTAATTCTGAATTTAATTTTAATACGTTATCCCGGTAAGACAGAGATCTGTTGCGACCGTTATCTATTTTATTTTTCTGTCTTATTATGTTTCATATATCGTTTAGATTACTAGTAATATCTTATTTTTCATCACATTGGTGGGTATAAATTCAAAACTTCTTCCAAAAAAATTGGCAACTATTTTTGTTCGGTTTACGCCACACGTTTTTAATAAAACCTTAATATTTCTATTTTTGTGAGTGATAATTCGTGGTGGAATTCCATTATAATATATTATAATAAAACGAATATAAACCGGTTTCAGCTCGTTAAAGCCATCTTCAGACTGGTACTAAGAATTATTTGTACCAGTCTGAAGATGGCTTTAAGGGCCCGCAACCCGGATTTGTACCGATTTATTACATGTTTCCCTTAAACACGGTAAGTTTGATAGCTCTCAAAAAATTTTATGTTATTCTTGAAGATAATATCTAGACTTTGCCCGTGTCGAAACGCAAACTATATAAAATTCCCTCGATAGAAAAAAATCGCAAAGTATGCTCCAAAAATTATTATTAATGCGTTTGTTTCAGTTATTTTACAAGTTATATGTATGAAAAAATTCACAGTGTTTCTTTAAATGCTGTTTAAGATAATGCCGCACGATTTTTGCTCTATTTTAAACGAGTCGTGATTTATTAAACATTTTCGCAATTTTCGCATCGATTTTGTCGCCGTAAATGTTAGCGCTATATTCGTAATTTCGTATCTCTCCATCTTCTTCTTTTCGGGCCCAGTTGCAGATCCTTAACGAGCTGAAACCGGTTATGGTCGAATAAAATTAAGTGGAATAAAATTTTATATTATTTTTATTATAATATATAATAAAACCTTAATAAAATTACTCATGCACACAGAAAGTCATTGCACGGCTCGTATTACGTATAATGTCTTCCAGAAATAAGCACAACCATTAAAAGTTGTGTCGTTTTCAACTTCACGTTAGGCCTGCTTCAATTGAAAGATTGTGAATATTTGATATGCAGTTCATGCAACTCTCATGTTGAATTCGTTGCACTTACATATGCCCGCATTCGATCGAATTTTTTGCAGTGTCCGCGTTCGCCTGGGAATATGGGACAGCGGAGGTAAAAACTGCTACAGGATTCCATTAGTAACTCTAAAATGAAAAGAGACCAAGTAATCGCTTCAAGTGAGTTCCTAGGAAATGGACTGAATTTTTATCGAGATGAATTTAAGTTGGCATTTTACTCGTGTGAACTCAAAGGGCATGCATTCAAACTAACTCCAATAAATTCAAAGTACCTACATCATTGAAATTTTAAGCAGATTCTGTGTTAGTACATATATTTCAATATCTTATCTTCATCCTGTTCACGTAATTTGAATGGTATTTATTTATATTATCTTATTTTTGTTTTGTTTCATTAGCTCGCCAACAGAATCACATTATAATTATTAACGATCATGTTATTTTGAAATTGCATCGACTTAAACGACATCAAATATTGTCTTTTTATATGTGGGCGACTTAAGTCATCTTAGATTATGTGTGGTAGAAGGTTACATCACTCTTCCTTTCCAGTATTTTGACGAAATTGTTTGTAAGCTTTTATTATCTTCCATGTTTTAGGATAACATGTAGAATTAGCTTTTTTTCCTCACCATGAAATAGCTATGGAAGTTACTTAAGCACATGTTCCCTACCGAAATAAAGTATATAATTCACATTAGTATTTCTTCCTTACCCGTTTTAATGTTATTTTATTTGTCAAGTCAAATAGGTCATATTAAAAATCACTAACAATGTCGCTTTAGCTGCTTTTCCTTTCCAAAAAAATTAAGATTTGTCGCTTTAGTTAATTATGCTAGCCACGTTTTACAGTTGATATGCGAATAAATCATTTTAAATAAATTTAACGTCATTTTGCTAATGCCGCTTAGATCTACCATTTTATGATCGATTTAATCGGAAGCACCCACCTATAAACATAGTTCCGGATTTCACTGGCGCTTTAGTCGTCCAAAAACAGTGCGGGTTAACGTACGTCCGTTGCTGCGCGGCTTATTGTTTAACAGAGTGTCTTTATTTATATTTTTGAATGTAGCTATCATTTTGTGGTTATCAATTATAGAAAAATGAAACAATACAACTTTGTATAAACCAGTTATATTATGCGTAAATCATGCCGGTTTCGGAACAAACGTTCCTTCTTCAGGGAAAGCTTATACTAATTTGACAGTTTCGAACAATGTTTTATTATGGTAGGGTTGGAGCTGTTGCTAGTTATTAATGTGGATTGGGAGGTTAGGTATTAATGTAGAGTGGTAGGGGAAAAAATCCATGATTGGGCTATAAGATAATATTTTTTGTTTGTTGATAATAGATTCATTATTTTTAAGGGATTTTTTTAATTTCCAAGGCTTATAAGTTATCCAAACTTTTTCCTTTATGATTACTATGAAGAATATTTATCCCTGCATTTTTTTTTCAAAACTATGGTTATTTTCAATGATATGGTTAGCGAACTCAGAAAAATTATTATTATTAAGTCACCTTTATTAAATGTTCTTTGATTCTGATTTCAAAATAACGAGTTGTTTTTTCAATATAAAATGAGGAACAATGATTGCATTTGAGTTTATATATTCCGGAATTAGTCAATTTATGGTCTTTATCTTTAGTATTTCTCAAAAAATTACCGATATTATTTCTTGTATAAAAAGCTGGTTTAATATTAGAAGTGAGATTTTTGCAACATTGAAATGAAAAATTATATTATTTATTATTATTACAAAATTTTACGCCATTCTTTTTTTTTTACGCACCAGATTTAAATGTCCGGGTTAAATTTTCCCCACAGGAAAAACTAAACCCTTTCACACACTTCCCCAAATGATCATCTAGTCAACCACGCTATGCAATTGCACTATATAAGTATTATAAATACAAAATAATACAAGAACAACATGTCAACCTACTAGAGACCAAATGGGAATATAATTCACCGACTCCAGATATTTTCATATCAGAGGGTTCGGCTCTGCGGCATTTCTAATTGAACCTATAAATCCTACTGATCCCTCAATATAAATATTTAAAAAATCTTTTGTAATCCTACATTAAAATTACTGATTTTTGCATTTTTATATAAAAATTCTTTGACAAATCTAATATTCTTAAATTTTGAATCAGATTCCTAGGTATTATGCCAGTGGCCGAAATAACAAATGGTAATATTTTTATAGTCCGAGAATGCCAAATTCTTTTAATCTCATTTCCTAAATCTGTGTATTTTCTTATTTTTTCAGAAACCGTTTTTTGAATATTACAGGAATTTGGAATAGCTACATCAATGATATAAGTTATTTTTTTTAATTTTGTCATGTAAAACTATATCAGGTCTATTATGACTAATTGTTCTGTCTGTTAGTATAGTTTTATCATAATATATTTTATAAAATTCATTTTCTATCAATGAATTTGGTTCATATTCATAATATGGTACTACATTACGGCAATCAATCAAGTTATGTTTAATTACCAAACTTTGGTGAATTATTTTTAAAACCTGATTGTGCCTAAATGTTTACTCGGACGGCGCTAATATAGAACATCCCGATATAATATGTTCTATAGTTTCCGAAAAGCCAAACATTTTCTACATAAATCATCAATTTGATTTATATCTTTGATTATATGCTTCCTATAATTTTTAGTATTAATGACTCTATCTTGAATGGCAAGCATAAATCCTTCTATTTCTGCGCTCAACTCTCCAATACCCAGGGGCGTGAACAGAAATTTTAGTGAGCTAGAGGGCTAAGACTGGAAAATACAACATTATTGATGTTGTTGTAGCTGAAAATGATTTTTATTTTTTTTCAAAATTTTGATGTTTTGTATGAAGATTTTTTATTCAGGGTAGGCATACCTATAGGTATGCCTACGCTAGAGGCACATACCTATAGGTATGCCTACGTTTGGGTATTGGCAATACCCAATCATTTGTTTGACGAAAGTTTGTCAACATACGTTTGGTTGAGATAATTGAAGTGTTTTGCGTGAATAATTTTATTTGACCAGGAATCTAATAATTCCTGGTTAGTATTTATAAGAATGTTGGCATTCTCGTCATATAAATTTAAAGGTGTAATATTTCTATCTGCCTTGCAAATTATTTTGTGCATTTCTGAGCTATTAGCTTTCCTATGGAAAAAAATTCTAAGCATTTCTACCTGATTGCGTTTCAAAGATGTTATTTTGACTACACCTCTACCTCCTAAATTTCTAGGTAAATTAATTCGTTCTATAGCTGAATTTGGATGATGGCAATTAAACTTTGTTAACGTAGTTCTAATTAATCGTTCTAAACTATCTAAATCTGTATTGGACCATTTAATTATGCCAAATGAGTACGTTAGTAGAGGTATTGCCCAAGTATTTATTGCTTTTACTAAATTTTTAGCAGATAGATTGCATTTTAAAATTTTTCTGATCCTAGTTTGAAATTTAATCCTAATATCATTTTTAATACTAGTGTGATCTAATCTATTCGATTGCGGGTATCCTAAATATTTATAAACCTCATCCCCTTTCATACTTTTAATTTTGAAATTTAATTATTTATTTCATTAATATTATTAGAATTGTATAGATAATTATTTTTTGAAATTTCGTTAAGTTTTTTATTTAGGGTGTTATAAATTAATTTTGGTTCATATCCGTTATTTATAGTAATTTGTTTTATTATAGAAAGTTCAGAAAGAAACTTATTATTAGACATTGGGACATTTACTAACCGGTATATCATGGAATGGAAGGTGGAGTGTTTTTGTGAGACAGGGTAGTTGGAGGTCTTATGAATTACTATGTCAGTGTATGTTGGCTTGCGATATATACTAAAATCTATTTATGTTTTGTAATATTATTTTTATTTGTAATTAATAGCTGCACCTTTCTAGCTTGTTTTAATTTATGTTAAAATTGTAGGCTTGCGGAGTACAGGCCGTTCATTATTATTTTTTTTTAATTTGTATGGCTTTGACCCTTCAAGGGTTGATTATAAGGATATATTGTTATTTGCTCATCGTAGCGTATTGATTTTTATAAAATAAGGCTGTTCTTGATTTCAAATTTATATTTATTGAAAAGTTCAATTCGTAGGTCTGCATAGTGAAGGCCGTTAGTCCTTTTTTAAATTTTCTTTCTTTCATCTTTCAAGGGTTAATTATTATTAACGTATCGTTATTTGCTCATCATAGCGTATTATAACACGATACTATTCTCAATTTCAAATTAAAATTATTGAGAAGTTAAAATTGTAGAAACTAACTTTAGTACAAATATAATAAAATCCGTGTTTTATATCTACTTATTTTTTCTTTTTTAAGCCATGATCATAGTATAATTATGTATTCGTCATATCCGTAAGTCTTTATACCGGTCACGATATCACTTACGGTGGATCATTAGCCATTATTGCCAGGAATATCTGATACTTTTCTAATGATAAGCTTTTATTCCTCACTACTTTATTGATACATTTGTCCGTAAGGTATTTTTCCTCCCATATTAATGTGCAGTACAAAGAGTTTAGTTATTCATCTTCGCGTGAAACTAACATAAACCTGCACATTAGTCATTTTTCCTGCCTAAGCTTTTAGGCCCTTTGACTAAAGCGCCATTATCTACGAAATTATTAATATTATTAAAAAGATATGTATAACAATTGAATAGGTTTGATAAACGCATTTATAATTTTCAAGCGGCAACAAAATCAGAAAACCATTTTCAAAGTTATGATTTTTTTAAGTTTTTAAACAGCTCTCCTGAACATTTAGCATAATGGCGTTTTAGCCATTTATCCTTTCTAGCATCGATATGTCTATACGTGATACGGCTGCAGATTCTACATATACACACCCACACGCACACACATATAAACATGTAAGAGAGCCAATGCAAAAGTAGGTAAGTGATTCAATAATTACAAACTGGCTCTAAGTGAGGAGTTCGTCAGGTATATGCAAGTACAAGTTCCTTTTGAAGGTAGTGATTGAATTCGAAAATATTATATCTATGTCTTCATGGTTGTAGTATCATCATTACATGGTATAAAATGAAGTCGCTCAAAATGTTTGTGCGCGTTAATCTTTTAATCTACGCAACGGATTTTCATATGGTTTTCATCAATAGATGGAGTGATTGAAGAGGAATGTTTATATGTATAATACATGTAAATTATATTAGAGAAAAGCCCAGAAATTTAAAGAAAACGTATTTTTGTGTGATTTAAAACGCCTGGCGGGCCGTACCATAGTCACTTTTGAAATTCGTTCTACGGAAGAAATTGGAAAATAGATGTCATAAAGTAAGTCGGTATTTGATTTGAATTATTTTATTCGATGAAGTCGTTCAAAATGTATGTGCACCTAGATCTTTTAAACTACGCAACGGATATTCATGCGGTTTTCACCAATAGATAGAGTGATTCAAGAGGAAGGTTTATATGTATAAAAACATGCTTATTATAGTAGAGAAAAGTCGAGAAATTGAAATATTCAATTCAGGCAGCGGGCAGCGGGCAGCGGGCAGCGGGCAGCGGGCAGCGGGCAGCGGGCAGCGGGCAGCTGGAAAGCGGGTGGTGTGGATTTTATAAAGGTTGGGTAATGGCGTTGTTTTTCGTTAACCACAGCAAGTGTGGCCGGGTCTGCTAGTTTATTATAAAATCAAGTCATTCTTGATGTTGGATTGAAAAAAAACTTATATTAATACGGTAAGCATTGATTCAAAAGGTTTTTTAAGGATCTAACCAACACATAACTAACATCTTTCGTAAATGACATAATGATAAAACAAACATAAAATAGAGATGTTTTTAGCATCAATTGAACTAGCACACATGAAAATTAAACTTATACCAATAGGTAGGCATGCATTTTCTGTTAGCAGAATTTGACTCTCCGAGTTTCAACACAGATTTCCGTATAAAAGAGCGGTGGGACCAGTAGTTGTCGTGTTTCCATGGCTTTTTGTCTATATGCGAGTATAGGTCAACGTAACTATTTTCAGCTACCAACATAATGTCACGTTTTTAAGTTTTGCTACTAGTGTTAATAATAAAATTTGAACAAACAATTAAATAAAACAATATTATTACGAAATTAAAATCAGACAGCATAAAAATACGGCAGGTATTTTTGTGGTCGTTCAATCGATACCTTTTATTATTTGAAAGCGGACAACTGGGTATTATTAAGTGACCACAAAACTCATTTGTATAAAATATGACGCCATTTAAGAGCATTTAACCAGCCAGCGGACGAAAATCCACATTTCGTCGATAGTTGTTCTTACGATCGTGCAGGGCGGTTACAATCAGAAAGATTAATTATTCTCCGTACCAGCTTTTTAAAATTATAACTCAATATCGAATTTATTTCAATCCAAATTAGCTTTAATTTATACCTTCATCCAAAAATGCTGAAAGGCGTGATGATAAAACTATTAAAATAATGTACTTTATGTAATTATTTTTTGATTATAAGTATTTATCATTTTTCAATAATGTCTAAATTTAATAAGAATGTTAAAAAAATCTGAAATATATTAGTTTGTAAGTGCGCAAATAAATACACAAATGGACCAATTTTCGTCAAGAAACACATGTACGTACATGTTTTTTAATGATTTTATTGAAACTAAAATTAAAATTCTAAAACATGCGTTTGCTAGATAATGTATTGATTTATTTTACTGCATGATTATATTATTTGAAATGGGTGTGGTATAATCAGGGCTGGGCAGTATTTGAATTACTTGTAAGTGAAATACGTATTTGAAATATAAATTCGTATTTTGTATTTGTATTTCAATTCCTTCCTAAAAATGTATTTTGTAATTGGTATTTCAATTACCTGCTTCTGAGGTATTTTGTAATATATATCATATATTTTTTTATTTTTTTATTTTTTTATTTATTAGTAATAGAAGGTACATAAATTACAAATAAATTTTATACAGTAATTAATTACATAGTAGAATATTTGATGTACCCCCATAATTAAGCAAGGCTTGTGTGTATGGGGGGGTGTTATTGTATTGCTTTTTTAATATCATTCAGTTTAAGTTTTCAGTATAATTTTTTAGGTGAGTTTTAAAACTTTTTATATTGGTATTCATGTTTCTAATTTTTTCTGGTAATGAATTAAAAAATTTTGCTCCGAGATATTTATGACTCAATTTTCCAATTTTTTTTTTACATTTTGGAGTGGGAAGTATTGATGTTTGTCTAAGACTTCTGTTATTTTTAAAGGGTGCAACTTGATTTTTAATATTATCTTTATAAATTTGTAATGTTGCGTGATAAAAGTATAACGCACTTAATTTTCTGACCTTAAATTGTTTGAATAAAAGTTCTGACGAATATGAGTAGGGTTTTTTTTAAATTGTTTTTATTATTAGTTTTTGTGATATGTAAATTGTTTGTGTTTGATTTGTATATGTACCGCCCCATCCTATAATGCCGTATTGTATAATTGATTGACAGAAAGCGAAGTATGTGGTTCTAAGTAATTTTTCGTTTAAAATATCTCTTAAACATCTAAATATATATGTTAGTTTCCTTATTCTGTTGTTCAGAATATTTATGTGTGGAGACCATTTTAAACGCTGGTCTATTGTTATGCCCAGGTACTTAATATCAGTTTTGCTTTCTATTTTTGAACATGATATATTACATTTGTGGTTTTCTGTATTTGTCACAGAGTGGATTATTAAGTTTATTTCTTTACGTGTTTCTTGTTTTTTAATGAAAAATGGTAAATAATAGGTTTTTTTAGAATTTAAAGTCAACAGGTTTTTATCAAACCACAATTTTAGTGCATTGATATCTGTATTTGCCATTTTGTTTAATTCAGACCAGGTGTTTGCTTTTAGTAATAGGACTGTGTCGTCAGCGTAGGAGACAATGTCTCCATATTTAGAAATATTGAATATATCATTGACATATATAATAAATAACAATGGTCCCAAAACTGTACCTTGGGGTATTGAAAAATCGCTATATTTTGAATCGCTGACTTGATTTAGTAATTTTACTTGTTGTGGTCTTTCATGTAAATAACTAGCTATCCATGCTAAGACTTTCCCATTAATTCCAATAGATTTTAATTTATTTATTAATTTTTTATGTGATATGCTGTCGAAAGCTTTTTTCAAGTCTATAAATATTCCGATACATTTTTTATCGGAATTTAGGGCCGTATATAAATAGTTGGTTATTTTTGCTATCGCGTCGTGAGTACTTGTATTTTTTTTGAAGCCGAATTGATTATCATTAATTATTTTATTTTCATCTAAGAATGTCCAAATTTGTTTTTTTACAATTTTCTCATATATTTTTGATATATGTAATATTATAATTATAATCAAATACTTATGGCTTCAAAATACATTTAGCGATCTTAATAATGATAATGAAAAATAAACTGACAGATAATACGTAGACTAAAAATGCTAGAATCCTGTACTATTGTCCTGTGCTATAGCACTCTTACTAATGATTATTTGTAGTTCTCTTATCATTGTTTTATAGTGCAATGTACATTTTTTTATGTCATGCTAGTTATTATTATTGTCCTGTGCTATATAATATAATATAATATAATATAATAGCACAGTTATTGTACATTTTGTATCATATTATATTTTACTTGTCATTGCTTTGTATTGTACATTTTTGTATCATAGTATTAGATCAAGCACTGTAGGAATAATATGACTGAATACTAGATTATTTTTAAGTTAATTACTGTAGAGCGCACTTAAAGTGAAATAACACAAAACTGCGCTATACAAATGTTATCTATATATAAAAATTAATCCTTGTTTAATTGGTCACGCCATAACTTCAGAACGACTTTACCTATTTCATTAATTTTTTTAAAGTTTTCTAATACTTTGTAGAAGGTTCTTACGGAAAAAAAATAATAAAATTACGCTGCAAATTGGATAATTTCAGAAAACTTAACGACTATTTTAACTTCGCACGTTTGATAGTTCGCGCGTTTGATGAAATTGAATTTAGCAGGTAGCTGTTTTTTGTAATAAAAGAACTATCTATGTATTTTTTAAATTACAGATATTTTAAATAGGTACCTATGTTAGGTACCAGATTTGATTGATGGTTCTTATAATATACAAAAATGAATATATTCATACTATGTGAAAAATGAAAATTTGAATAAAAAAATTGTAATAGCTGTCACGCAAGTTGTTTGAAAACTGAACATACGGGGACAGAATATATGGAACGCTGGAGGGGAGTTGGCGGGACGGGGGAGCAGGAGAAGGGAGTGGGTAGGCGGGGAAGGTGGAAGGGGAACGCGGGAGGGGAAGGGGATGTGAAAGGGGAACGGGGACGCACGTGAAAGGACACGCAGGAGAAACAATTTATTTCTTTGAATATGGCATTGCAACGCATGCCGGGAACGATCAATTTTTATTATAATAATAATTATTATTTTCTAACACTTAAGTCCTATACCAAAAACTTTACAAGTGGAGCGGAGACGAGATGTGTCTTCTGAGCAATATGATGGGTCAATTTTTACACGTCTCTGTTTCACTCTGCTCAGCATTGCTTCTATGCATTTTGGTATATTTATGCTTCTATGGAAACGCACCCTTAGATAAGGGCACTTACGACAATTTATTGCAACCAAAGGCTCTTCCAAAACCAAATGTATTTTGTATTTTGTAATTTGTATTTTGTATTTGAAAATGGTTAAAATACTGTATTTTGTATTTTGTATTTCAAATACACGACTTGAAAGTAATTTGTATTTCGTATTTTAAATACATGCGAAAAAGTATTTTGTAATTTGTATTTTAATTACAGCAAAGCGTGTATTTTGCCCAGCCCTGGGTATAATACAAAATCTTTTTTGAAAATTTAACAAATCTGCCAATGACCTATGGAATAACCTTATTATACTAAAAATTAAAAATGTTTCTCAAAATTTATTACATGCGAATGCTAGATAAAAGAACAATCTTTCGAAATCCATTTATAATTTTTGGTGGAAAAGAGTCAATACGTCTAAAATCTGATTTGAAAATGACATATTTCTGGTTTTCTCTGGTAATGCCCTCTTAAGAGCCAGGTGAGCTTTATTTTGGCCTTTGTTTGACCTCAAAAATTTCTACGAAACATTTCTCGAAACAAGAAAGTTTTTGCAACGCCGTAATTCACAGATTCAATGAAGTTTTGACGATTTATTCACTGCAAGTACCGTGTTGACACAAGTAACCAAATTTCTTCGTAATATAAAATATCATGGTGGGAATCTAAACTAACAGATACGTTTTATGATATTGATATATTTTATTAATTTATTTATTATTTTACGTTTTTAATATGCGGATTTTACATTGGGTACATACTGTTTAATTTAAGGTTAGTAATAAACAACAGATTGCAAAAATAATTTCTTACGTTACAGTGATTAAAAATTCGATTAAATTTCAAAGAATAATAACAATAATAAACTGAAATTATCAGAAATAATATGTTGACGTAAAAAAATTGTTTAAAAAAGTTTTAAACATAGAAACTATCACTTTAAAAATGTCGATATCATTTGTATATTTGCTAAATAAGGCAGGAATTGTAGAGTTTGGTACATAAATTGTTTGTTAATGGTGACATTGAAATAAGTTCTTATGCCAAGTGAGTCGAGTTGGTACTTTTAATTTGACTACACTCAAGAGTTCGTAAGTGTTGAGCTCCGGACTTACAATTTAAAAAAAGATACATGGGTTGCTTACCCTCCGCCGATCCTCAAGCATGTGTGTGTGTGTGTGTTTTTAAGATATTTAATATAAAAGTTAATTTGTTCTAAGATTTCGGATTCTCGGATTTGACTGTGTCGTTGTTATAATGCGAGCAGTTCCTTCTTATGAAACACTATCCATTTATTTGGACTCAAATGGACACAAACTGAAAACCCCTGGAAAATTCAGAACCTTTATTGCACAGTAACTCTATTTGGATATTGCTTAATTTTTTATGCCCTTTATGGTGTTATTTTTTCTAACAGAACAGTAGGTGTTATTTTTTCTAACAGAACAGTAATTTCCCTGTCTCCTGCACGTGGCTCCGCAGCGCTAAATTAAAATAAGAATTGAGATTCTATTCGAATGTAAAAATGGGACGAAAACACGGATAGAAATAATACTGTCGCGATTTTAAATTACGAATCGGCTTGTAGAAAACTTATGTAAGTGTTTAAATATTCTACTGTTTCCATTGAATATAATTTATTGTTAATTTAAACAAATACAGATTTTCATTTAATTTACGTTGATAAGAAGGTTCTGTGCCATATTTATAATAACATTTTTTCAATTTGGGAGACCGGAATAGGTATCACTGCCTCGGGAACCATTTATTAGATAACCAATACCCCTGCCGTAGGGTTTCGCTATATTTGGTGGCCTAGCACGGGTGCAAGGGTTTATGGGGTGAGGTTTGTCCGGGTCTTGGCGGCGGATGCATCTGGCCACCTACTGCGTGGCAGGCCTAATAGAGAGAGACTGGATTTTACCTTTCCAGCCGGACAATTTCCACTTGCACCGCAGTTGTACGGATGGATTCATGTGTTCGTAACTCCTAGATACCCCAACCCCCAAATTCCTACGCACTACGTACCTCTCACATATTTTTCCTTCCCAGAACTTCCTCTCCACCATCTTCTGAAATGTCGTAGGATCTGAGAGAAATTATTTTTCTCAGGGCCTCCTGTGTCAAGTTAATGTAAATAAAATTTACAAGGTTGATTAAAGACGATTTCGATGAGGCTTGATATCGATCTAGACTTTTGTTTGCGTGTATATAAAAGTATATGCTATTAAATCTAAAGTGAAAATTTGAATGAAAATATGATTTGAAAGACATGAATATAATTGCTATAATGACATAATATTGTTGTTACAGCAATTAACGAAATGAATACTACTTGAGATACAGTCAGAGATAAAATTAGTTAAAGGTAGGATGTACGCAGAAACATATAGGCGTGTTGACGAAAGTTACTGTGCAAGATGTTTATGGTATATGTAATTTATTTTTGTGTTGAAAGCTAATAATTCAAATTTGCATCAATATCTATGGAAAAAAATTATAATCATTATAATGCCATGCGCAATATTACCTATTGATTCATCATTTTAATCTAATCGGCGAAGTATTTCCATACATAACTCGTTTTACGAGTTTACTTCGGAGGTACGAAATATATAACAAAACCAGGCCCGGACTGGCCAGGTCCGCAGGTCCGCGATCGCGGAGGGCCACCGGCGCGAGGGGGCCCCGAAGGGGCCCCACAAAACGTACAAAAAAAAGTTTTTGTATTGTTAGTAGTTATAATGCCCGATGAAAAATCAAAAGATGAAACTGACTCTATTTCAACAGTTCAACATTACAAAATTGTATATTTTGATATTTTAGACTGTGCGAGGATGAGTATTGAATAAAGATTTTGCGCAAACAAAGACGTTTTACAGGATTGCTCTTGGTTGTACTCCAAAAAGTTTGACTTTATCTTGAAACCCCAAACATTTCCCACAGAAGCTCTGCACAGTATTTCTAAACTGTGTAAAATTGAAAGAAGTCAGCTGTTGATAAAGCTGCGACGGTTTGCACAACAATACAGCAACTTCATAGCGGCAGAGTCCACTGAGAACTACAGAGACAGATGCAGTGACGAAGAAGACGATTTGAACCCAACGGCAGCGGAAACAAATGCTAACATTTACTGCTCTGAAAATAGACAATGTTTCCAGTGTTTGACATGTGCTTTTTCTGTTCTATTTGAACTATCTCAATCTTTACCAATCTGTAGGTACATTGTATATAATTTTGTTCTTACCATACCTTGTACCCAAGTCACATGTGAACGAGTTTTTTCTAAACTTAAAATCGTCAAAAATCGACCTCGGTTGTCCTTAGGCCAAGACCTTATGTCCAGTCTGCTTTTTATTAATGTTGAGAGGGATTTAATTTTTTGGATAATTTAATATGGACAAAAATAAAATAATAGATGAAGTAGCTTTAACAAGTGAGTTACTTAAAAAGAAACTGTTACTTCAGGGCTCGGGGAGCAAAATGTCGAATCATTTCAGTTAAGTTAAGCCCCTTCTATTCTAGTCAACAACATTGTAAACTGTTAAACACTTAGGATTTTTTTTTAAATGTTAGTATTATTTTTCTAATCCCTAAAATCCGTTTGTTATTATTTTTACTACACAAATAATTTTCACATAATTCATTAATGCTTTGGTGTGAATAAAATCCTGACCTTTATTTTGAACTCCGTTATAATTATTGGCAGTTCTACAGCATGTGTTTAGTAGTGTTGTGGTATCCTAAAAATACTGTGAATTTCTTATTTCAATAAATAATAAAGTCAACAAAAGTCGAAAATCATAATATTCGTATAAAAACCTATCTGAATTTCTTCTTCTTTGTAGGTGCCAATATAGCGTAGAAACGCGTTTTCATTGTATTCGAGCACCTAATTTTCAAAAATTATCCGGGGGGGCCCCCGGAACCCCCGTTTTCTGGAGCCCCTCCCCCCTCCCCACCTCACGTTAGGGGGCAACTTTACAGGTTTTAGCGGAGGGCCCCAAATGGTCCCAGTCCGGGCCTGAACAAAACTGTTGTTTCTGACCCTCAACCTATTTATTAACCTTTTTTGGGGAAAGAGGTGGGACCCCACCAATGAACCTGTACCTACACAAATCAAAAGTGCGCCTACTGTTAAATTTGGCTGCTACCTCTGGTTTGGAGCCCCAAAATGCTTGAAAGAATCCTTGATTGTGCAGAAACGGGCGGCCTGTTTGACAGTTTTCCCTATTTTTACAAACAATCTTATCGCATTGAAATATTTAGTGCGTTCGTTAACGGTGCATGGCCGGAAACACGCCTAACGCCCAACATTTGAACATGGTTGACATGTCACACGAGAAAGGTTGATTCTACGACTCGTCCTTCAGTTCAACAGCTCGACTGTGGAACGATTTGCCAGTCTCTGTGTTCCCTCCCTCCTACAACGTGTTCACACCTTCCTCTCCTCAAAAAAATACCCTTCACGAAGCATCTCCAAAGATGGCAGGGAAATTATTTGTTGTGTGCTCACCGCCTTATACCTATTTTATTAGTGCATCTACAGAATTCCACTTTCTGTTGCCACTAATTACTTTGTGATGTTACATATTTATGCATCTACCTTCTGCTGATGTATTGTATTGCGGATAACATAATTTTCATTCAAAGTTGCTTCAAGCACTAATTTCTAGTTTCACCAATGTCAGCAACTTCTCAATAACATCAATCTGAATTACGTATTGGCGTATCGTATATAAGCCGACACAAATGCGTTCCACTCAGATCACTTCTGGTATCAATTAAAGAATAAATTCTACTGTGCTTTACGTATCTTCGGTACTGACACTGTGTCCGTTAAAACTGTAAATCTAATAAACTGTTCTTCACAACCTAAAAATCTTCAAGTCCTATTGAAAACTGGTACATAACATATTTTCCTTAGGGCCTTAAAATGTAAAAAAAAAGTTAACCATTTTCTAAGGCTCCATACTCTGTTATATATGCACCCCTAAAGAATGCAGCGTCAATCACAAGGTGTGTGTGAACGAAATCTGGAATCTAGAAGACAGTCGTTTATTTGAATACATTAGTTCCAGTTTCCAGTCGGTCCCAGAGACGGAGTCGGTTCATGAGCACTGAGAGAACAGTCCTGTTAGGCGGCACTGCGGGTGCTGGGCCGATGATTATATCGGGGAATTGGGTTAGTTGATGTGGGCTGCAGACGGTGGGTAGCAGACTGGATGGGGTGGGTGGAGATTGTGGGGTTAGCAGATAACAATGTAATCTCGGAACGCGTATCATTACAACTGTTCAGGATTAAAAATATGTATTTTTTAAATTGCTGCAATTGCTATGGATTTTTCCATGATCACCTTTAAAAAAAATGTTAAAGTAAAATATTTTTGGGTAGGCGACAAAATGTCCGTAAAATGTTAACCGGTAAAAAGTGTTGTCCGATATTAATGATTCTTATAAGGACTTTAAATCATTTTTGTAAGGTCATCAAAATGCATTCTAATGGATCAGCATATGCTGTGTAGAGTAGATCACTGGTCTTCAAATCTCGGAAAGTCATCGATAGTTGCTAATATTAATTTTTCTAAACTATAAACTGACATTACCGAAACATTTTTATTTATATCCCGAAATACCATTTTGAAGCATTGATGTATATGTTTTTAGGCACTAAGACACATTTATTTCTAACCATTAATGTTTTATTAAAAAAAACTCTCATACCTCAATCAATATATAAAAACAAATCGAACAGTATTAATACGGTAACGTCTGAGTGGTTGAATTTCAGAACACAGCTTCGAGTGCATGTCTGACGCCACGCCATACGCGCTGCGCCACAAATAACATCTGTGTACATGGAATTTCACACAAAGCCACTGATAAAATTCGGTTTCGAATTCAAGAATTCGTCAAAAGATGTCTCTACTTCCGTCAGCAGTGTGGATGGGGACATCTCCCCCCTAGGTAGGTATAACTGCTACGAATTTGTGAATATGTAGTGTCTCTCCGGATATGGAAAGATTGACGGTAATACATGTTATATCAAGCGGCTATATAAGTCATTGCTCGGCCCCTAGGTTTCTTTGTCCCGGTGACTAGCTACACTGAATGACAGTGTATCCGAGGAACGGGTTATTTTTGGAACCAGTTCCTATTGGATTTATAAGATGATCACCAACACTAACTGGACGAAGTTGAACCAAAAGCCGCCCACAGGGCCTAGCAGTAAAAACCTGCGGAGCGGGTTTTATTCTTGTTACTTTGATGATCCTTACAACTTTATGCTGAACCAGGGTAGATTTTATTACACACAAGCTCGCTGTTATATAAGTACGTTTTTGTATGGGTTCTTAATTACTCGTGTAGGACGTGGGTTCGTAATAAAATATCGTGTTCGCGCCTGTCACATTTTTCGCCTCTGTGCACTCATCATATCACCGGTAACTGTTTAGAACCCAAACGTAGCAATTATCTGCTAATCCGGACCACTATCACCCATGCTCCACGTTCTGCTACGAGTACTATAGTAAAAACCTTTGGATGCGGAATGCTTAAAATCCAAAACCTTATTCTGCACCTCTCTTAAAAGCTTCAAAGCAATTTTACGGCAAGTGCGCATGCGCAGACTAAGACTTTAGACTATTTTAGAGTGCGCGCGCACGCTTTTTAGTCTTTTTAGCGTACGTTACCCGTTAGAGTGGTGTTGCAGTGGGTGTTGCGAATGAAGCCGGTGGAGTGTTTCCTATGAATTAAGCACAACGTCACAATTCCTCTCCGCGCTGAACGCCGGGGCATTGTTTCGCCAAACAGCATTTTACCTCCGTGCACATTTCACGGTGCATTAGGCGGCTGCACATTCGACCGCTTTATTCGCTAAATACCGAGCCTCCCACAACGCTAATGTGGGTTGGCAAATGCAGGGTGCGTGCTAAAAGGAAATAATGATAATCTTAACAGTGAAATAATTTGATACCGGAAATCCGAGGCCTTGGGCACTGAATGTTTGAGAGTATGAAAGTCTAAATTAACGATATTTATTGCTTGGAAATAATGTTATTGCGGACATAATGTTAGCATTTTGTAGGAACTTTAATTATTTACGTTTTATGCAAACAGTGAAAGTGATTTAAGAAAATCGAAAATTGTGAAACCAAATTAAGATTTCCTCATTTTACATTATTATCTTTTTTTATTTGATGATTGCTCCCACAAAACGAAATTAACATTTTAAAATTTTTTTTATGAAATGCTCAGATACGAGACCATGGAGGCCTATATCGGACAACATTTTAATCTATTAGTATTGTCGAACCGTAGAGGGGCTATCAATAACTTCGAAGTCAACTAAATACCCGTGTGATTTTCATATTGGTATTTTATTCTCTTACATTAAAAATGTGGACAGATATTCTGAAATAATTAATCGATTTACAAAAACGGTACCAAGACTGACTTGATAAAGGACAGTGCAAAATGTAAAAACTATATTAAGCCGCCGCTACCCGAATTTCTACCGATTTAGTACATATCTCCCTTAAACATTTGAAATTTTTAAGCTCTAAAAAAAATACATGTTATTTATTCTAAATTCCTATGTAAAATTGTAACTATTTCCTCCCACCCATGAATTGTATGTTCTTCCTGTCCTAAAATGAGTTCTGTAACTCATCGGGATTGCTCTAGCAAGAAATAAAAACAATTAAAAATTATATATATTTTTTTAAGATAATATCTAGACGCGTTCCACGCCGAAACGCAAATTATATGAAATTCCCTCAATAGAAAAATTCGTTCATCTCACTTATTTTACAAGTTACAGTTGTGAGAAAATTCACAATGATTCTTTAAATATTACTTCAGACGCCTTCCACGAGATTTTTGCTCTATTCTAAACGATTCTTGTTTTAATAAACATTTTCACAATTTTCGCTTCAATTTTATCATTTAAAATATTAATGCGCCCTTGAGGTGATTTTTCACAAAAAAGCCGCTATAAAAATGATCCAATTATTATTATTAGTGCACTCTGTCCTACATTCGTAATTACGTATCTCTCCATCTTCTTCTTTTTGAGCGGGGATGCGGCGCCTTAAGGTAATGGGTAAACGCAGTTGAAATCAATTCATTAATCTGTTATGATTTGTTTAAGACACGTAGTTAATAAGATTCTTGGTCTTACAATGTTTACTTAATGGAAAAAAAAAGTTTTTTTAAAGTTCTTAATAATTGACATAAGCTGCCATCTATTGACCTTTCCCCAAGCTCTGCTCCGCCACCCCTACTGCCGCTTGCCCTGTCCCGCTGCGGCCCGAAGCTTAAGTGCCGCAACCAACCGGTGCGTCACACGCCGCACCGCCCGCTCGCCGCAAATTCCAGAAAGCCCCGTAATTAATCTAATATCGTTGTGTTAATGCACTCGCAGTACTAACCCGCCGCGCGCCGCTACAACAGACCATAGCCGACGCTTCAGAACAGTGCAACGATTTTAGCGGGCCTTATTGAATCATTCAAGTCTTACTTCTATGGGCAAGTGGGAACTGCACTTATCATTTCATTGCTTCCACTTCCGCACTTTTAACTTATCTTTTAACCTCATTTAATTATTTTTTCTAATTAACATTGAATCATTGATACTTAAGGGAACTAAAATTGGATTTTTCCTAATATTTCATTTCATTCCGTCCTTAGGTATGATTATTACGGTTAGCATGTTTTTGCGCAAACAAACTATAACAAGGGTATTCACCACCTTGGGAAACCTATTGGTGAATCGTTGATTAGCACAACAAGTAGAGTAACGTGTATTATCTGCTTTAACACTGATGAGTAACGCCACCCGTCAAGCCAATGTCTATTTTTACCTTTATTTTAATTCTAGGAAAATATCCAGATAATCGATGAGTAGTTAGTACTAAACAGTCTACATGAGGGTGGTGAATTAAATAGCTCCCTATATGTTTCATTGGGTAGTTGAAAGTTTCCTTAACGTCCAAAAAGTACTCCAATCCTCAATTAATTGTATCAAGAACTATTTAAATTAACTCGTTTTACCTCATCATTTTGCTATCGAAAATCTTCTGTTTTCTCAAAAGTAGCAACCAGTTCATATCGTCATTCTTACACTGCCTAATGCATTATATTTTAATTATGAATCTAGAATAAATCTTCCTAAGCTATAAACGGCGCAATATCACAAAATGTGTTCTAGTACATTTCGCTAGGATTCATCGACGCACGAACAGTTATCAATGTAAATAAACTGTAAAATGTAGTTCTTTATTGTCCAAAGTTATTTACTTAATATATTTGGGTTTGTTTAATATGTGTTATTTTTAGCAGCTCGGTTGCAACAGACCTGTAAAAGTTAAGAAAATAGGGGATGTTTTTGTGGATCTTCCTATTTCTCGAAAGTGTTTTGTAATGCACCACTTCGCAGGGAAAGCAAGTAAACACCGGGATAGGTTTTTTTCGTGGTGGCTGCCAGTTGGGCTCGTCAGCTTTTTCATTTCCTTCGAAACCGGCGTGACCTCTTATCCGGCGCCTCACGCTTAACTTTACAAAAACATTGAAAAAAGTAATCTTCTTCCTGAAAGAGTAACTCTGGCAATGTCAAGCCTCTCGTCTTCGCCCAACAGTAAAGATATAGTGAACACAAAATATCTTTAAAATGGGGAAAAAGGTGGTTGAGATATAAGGTCACGATTCGCCTCTAATATTTTCAATCTTCCATTTGTACCCAGTTTCCATTTGTGAGGTCAGCTATAATCGAAATTATTTTCACTCCGTACGATTCACCCCGAAACAACTCAGCGGAACTGCATTAGTAACAGGCACATAGTTTTTGAAGCCGCGAAGTGCAACATCTTTTTTAAGACATCAGTATAATTTTAGACTTACGGAATTCAATACTTCGTAGAGTGAAAGCACTATTTTTTTTATTTTTATATTTATTTAATGAAAAGAACATAATTTTATGAATTTCTACGCCAATGAAGAGTACTAGCTCTTGAGCTTGGCGTAGGAGTTATTTTACAACTATTTCATTTTTATAACATACATTTTACTTACAGTATACAATAAATATAAACTATGTTGTGATGTTAATTTTTGATATGCCATGAATTGAAGTTATAACATTTTGATTGGTGTTGTTATGGTGGTTGAGTTTTTTTAAAGATTAATTGGACCTTTTTCTTGAATGACACGAAATCTGTTATTTTTTTAATTTCTTCGGGAAGACTATTAAAATATTTTATGCCTTTGTAAATATAATTGTTGTGCATTTGTTGTGTTGAAAATAGAAGAATTTGGATGTTAAATTTATGCCTTAATGATGAGTTGAGTTTAAATTTTTTAGTTGCATTATCTTTGAATGTTTGTAGTTTTGAATCTTTTTTATAGAGGTCTTCCATTTTTGGTACTTCGAAAATTTTGAACAATGATGCTGAAGGGAATGTTGGTGGTTTTTTTAATATTACTTTAATAATTATTTTTTGTACCACTTTTACAGGACTTACAATTTTTTCATATGCACCTCCCCATCCAATGATTCCAATCTTATCCAAGATTTTTAGTTCATATTTATTATAATTTATTTATTTACTTCTTCGTGTTCTCCGTAAAGCGGTTATACATTAATATATCCCGGAAAAGAAGACAAATTTGAGGTACACGTAAATATTAAAAGGTCATGGGGGCAGTTGTACTATTTTTTGGCATGCGTCGAAAGGTTTTAAATGTCGTTAAAAATGTCGATAGTCAATGCAAAATCGCAGTTGAGTCGCTTTGTTGATAGGCAGAAGTCCTCGCTGTCATAGCATAAAAAGTGCACGGGAGCTCTCTTTTGTTAGGTCCATATAAATTAACCTCTTTCAACATAGATAGGTTAAGATTATAATACTAAAATATTTTTCGGTGAGCTTCTAAGGATTTGAAATCAAGCATTCATGTAAACAACAAGCATGCATACAGGAATGGATGATGTCTACTAGAGGCAGTCAAAAAGTAATGCCTCCTATTTTTTCTCCCTTGATGATCGAGATATAAAAAATGCAATTGCATGAATTGAAAACTACACTATTGACGATTAATTTGTTACTTTTCAATAAATTCTTCATCCATTTCTACAGCTTTGGCCCGTCTTTTAACGAGGGCATGTATTACAGTGTTGTAAAAAGCAAGGTCACATGCAGAACGCCATCGCCATAACTTTTCCGGCCGATCGCACAGTTTTGATTTTTTTGGCCCTTGGTGAGTTTGAGGCAGTCAACACAATTCTTTTGACTGCCTCATTGATTCAGGATCAAACAAATGAATCCATATTTCGTCTCTGGTCACAATTTTTTCCAGAAACTAAGCGCTTCAAGTGTTGTGAAGCCATTGCTTTTATTGTTTCTTTACTCTGGCCCGTTAACTTTCTTGGTACCCACCTTGCATAAACTTTTGTTGAATAATCAGTTGTCGAATAATCGTCATGACACTGCCTTTATTGAGGGAAAGAATGCATCTGTAGTTATCTGGGGTCACCACGAATGATGTCATCAACTCGCTCAATGTTGCGTGAAGTCACTTTTTTGCAAGCAACGGTGTTTGTCCTTCAGCTTCGTTACAGTGACGAACCCATCGTCAAGCAGTGCTGACGTCCACTGTTACATCATGGTACACATTTTTCAGTCTTTCATGAATGCGAATGGGCGTTTCACCTTCTACAGTGAAGAATCAATTACAGAACGCTATCTAATACGAACATCGATGTAGACAATTTTGCAAGCAACTGTAGTTCTGCCACCAGTTGACGCAAAAAAGTTACTGCTGCAGCAGATTGTAGAAGAAGGTTTGAGGAATTGCACCAAATTCAAAATGTTTACCTAACTAACTTTATAAGTACAAAAAAATAGGACGCATTACTTTTTGACTGCCCCTAGAACAATTCCTATACAACATAAATCTCTTTCGTACTCTTTCTATTTCTAATTTATTTATCTTTCATCGTGATGTATAATTGGAGATTTTATTACTACGTTATTTCAGTAGGTACTAAAATGAAAAAAATCACCCATGAGAAATATATTATGTTATTACCTAACAACCTACTTTTATTCGATTTTATGTTGTAAAAATAATTATACCAACATTATCCTTTCAGGAATCCTGTCCTTTTTAATAACACTTTGAAAAGTAAGCGTTTCGTTAAATCTTGGAAAAATCCTGAAATTCATAATATCATCCTCTCAAAAAAAATGTTTCCCCTCGGTTTCCTTTGTCATAGTACATCGCTTCGTACATCAATCAATCGGAAATAGCCAACGAACTGTCAGATGGTTAACAAGATGAAAAGCTTTTCTTGTGTCCGTTCCAATAGCGTTTCGGTCCGCGCGTTCTCTACTGGCCGTTCTGATAAAAAAATACCCATTCTTAGTAATAATATTTGCTTTGAGAGGATTTTTATTCCATTCTTTAAATCAACTGATATTGTGGGAGGTGAAGAAATACCAGAAGAATGTACGGTGTTTTTTTTTTCATAAATATTTAATAAAAACCAGTCTTTTTACGTCGAATATTCCACGTGTTTATTAAAAAATGTGTTTCTAATAAAATAAAATGTTTGCTCGGAGAGATAATGTAACTCACGTGGGTTGATTGATTATTTAGGGAGAAATTTTATAGTTAAGAGCGTTTAACCAGCCAGCGGACGAAAATCCACATTTCGTCGAAAGTTGTTCTTACGATCGTGCAGGGCGGTTACAACGAGAAAGATTAATTATTCTCCGTACCAGCTTTTTTAAATTATAACTCAATATCGAATTTATTTCAATTCAAATTAGCTTTAATTTATACCTTATTCCAAAAATGCTGAAAGGCGTGATGATAAAACTATTAAAATAATGTACTTTTTGTAGTTATTTTTTGATTAGAAGTATTTATCATTTTTCAATAATGTCAAAATTTAATAAGAATGTTAAAAAAATCTGAAATATATTAGTTTGTAAGTGCGCAAATAAATACACAAACGGACCAATTTTCGCCAAGAAACACATGTACGTACATATTTTTAAATGATTTTATTGAAACTAAAATTAAAATTCTAAAACATACGTTTGCTAGATAATGTATTGATTTATTTTACTGCATGATTTTATTATTTGAAATGGGTGTGGTATAATACAAAAACTTTTTTGAAAATTGAACAAATCTGCCAACGACCTATGGAATAACCCTATTATACTAAAAATTTAAAAATTTTCTCAAAATTTATTACATTACTTCACTAGATAAAAGAACAATCTTTCGAAATCCATTTATAATTTATTGTGGAAAAGAGTCAATACGTCTAAAAACTTTTTTGAAAATGACGTATTTCCGGTTTTCTCTGTTAATGCCCTCTTAAGGTGTATAATTTTTAAGAGATATGTGTTTAATGTAATTTTCTTTAGAGACCAGGTACTCTAGACCACCACGCCCGGGAGATTTTTCAATCGCCGGTTTCTCATTTGGAAACCAGTTGTTCTAAAAATAAGAAAGCTACTTCTAAAGGTACCACAGTTGTCCCACTCTGAATACTATGGTACAATCTACTCCTCCTTCCTTATTTCCTTCACCCTTAATTTCTTCTAGCTTTACATCACTCTCCCGACTAGGGATGTTAACGTCTCTAATTTTTACTGAAGAAGACCTGGTTGGGAGAGATGGCCAACGCATATTACATGAGCTCCACACGTGAGGTCTTGAGGAAAAACCCTCAGGGCCTTTGACATCATCGGAGATGCTATGTGGAGGGAATTTTTAGGGAAAGGAAGGAGAGGAAGTTTTGGAAAGGAAAAAAATATGAGGAGTGGATAGGAATCTGGGGGTCAATGTTTCCAGGAGTGACTGCTTAATTTTTCACCAATTTTCCTTTACTTTTTTTAATTGTTTTAATTGTTTTACATATTTTGTTAAGTTTGTCTGTTTTATTGTTACTTCCAATTTTTAACTTCCTCCCTTCTCTCTTCACATAAATGTAATAATCATGTAAATAATAGTTTCTAAAATATAAGGGCAATATCTCTACTTTGGGGTTCATTTCTTTTGGCATATACTCACATTTAGTTTTTCAAATGTACAAATTATTTTGCTTGTCTGAATAACTGATGAAAATAAATAATTGTTAAAAATAAATTTGAAATAATGCTGTCATCCCGTGGGAAAATATTTATTTCTAAAAACTAATTCAAGTCTGTCGGACTCCGCCTCTCCGGCAAAATATTTTTTTGGATAGAAGGCCATATTTTTTGTATTTGTTTTCTTTACTTCAAATATATGTTTAGAATAATGTAAAGAAATATTTGAACCAGGTTTGACCAAAATCATTTCATCCATTTTCAAACCAGTGTGGATCATCATAGATCGTAGTTACCTATTCGAATATTAAAAAATACCTTGTGTTTGTATTTAAAAACTATTTTGATACAATAATTTCTTTCCCTTCAAGTATGTTCTAGGTAAATTTTAATAGCACACCGCCTAAAGCCCTGCTTTAATATTCCTTTCTAATAAATATTGTATGCTCGTTACTACCTATGAAATCAGTAAAAGATTTTCGATAAATAAATTTTCACATGATTCAAGAGTTTTCGCATGTTTCAGAGATTTCAAGAGTTCATTAGATTGTTAAATAAAAAAAATACTGGATTATTTATCATTATCGAGCACTCGCCACTGTTTTAGTCCCAGTGGAGCCAATATCTTTTTCTGATTTTTCTGTCTCCGGATTTTCGATTGAGATTCTCCGAAGCAGGATGGTAACTAAGCAATAGTTTAGTTTGATTCAGGAAATCATCCGAGAGAGTGATTAAAAAATCATGAAACTGTATGCCATTGCTAAACCTACTTTTCCAACAAATGCTTTTTTTGTTTTCATTACATTCTTAAGGAAACCTAAAGCTTAAAGTATTCTATTTAGTATATACCTACGTAACAAGTTTCTTTGACGGCTAACAGCTGGACACGAAAGGCGATGAACAATAGATCCTGATAACCATCTCGCGGGGAAAGAGAACACCGTTGTTTTCCCTGCAATGGGGGAATAACGCTACCAGGGGTGAAAGTGGTGCATGTATTAAATGTTCTAGGGTCAGGGGAAAGGTTGAGCATTAAATAAATCAACAATTTTTTGTACATTTCACGAGTTTTATGATACATCACGCACGGTGCAAATTGTACGTCTGAGACAGAGAACATTGAACGTTTCAACTTTTCTGATCGTTTTAATGAAATTCTTTTCATACAGGGTGTACCGAACACTCGAATATTATCAAAGGTGAAATATAGAGAAAAAAATTGTAGGAAAGTCACATTCAATATTCACCTTCAATCCAAATTCAATCTTTGCCTTATTTATGAAGTAAAATCGAAAGTCTTTTTGATTTGCGTGCTAACTTTAGTAATCAGCTTTGTCAGAGTGACAGACTCCTCTTGTTGAATAACTGAATTGTGTAGGCTCACTTGGCCGAGGTAAATTTAATATGAAATTTGCTTGTTTTGGTCCTTATATGTTGATTCACGAATTTTATTAATAGCTAATAATTAAATCAATAAATGAAATAACTTAAAAGCACTTGAAATTTGAAAATCCGCAAATAGTATAAAAATATGGTCTATTGAATAACCATATTAATTTTATTTTTAATTCTGTTCAAGATATATTTCCAGTAAACCGCTCTGTTCTTGCCTTAAATCTCGTAATTACCTCTTCCACTTTATTCACCCACAACTCAAACACATACAATTTTTTATATGCGTATCCGTCAATAATTTGTATCGTACTTAGGGTAGTTTTAATAATATCCTGATGAAGGAAGCGTTCTTCCAAAAACCGGTGGAGTGTGAATATAATTAAAGTTGTCTGTGACAATTTTTTTTGTATTTTATTTTGTATATTTTCATTTTCATTTTTTATAATTACGAATTATGGCGAGCCCCAAAGTTAGTGCTTTTTTGCTTCGACCTGAAAATTCATTATTGCATTGACCTAAGAATTCAATGTTCCAGTGTTTTTGCTACTCAGACCAACAAATATTATATGATTTAATTTGGATCTAGTTAAATTTATCGAATATTTTATCTTTCACGCTGACATTATTCTGGATAATATTGTTGTAAATTATATTCGTAAAATCCAATGGACCACACCAATATAATTTTAAAGCTGAGGTAAGAGATACTGATATTGAATTTTTTCTATGTTTTTATAATAGTAATAATTTATAACATGAACATATTTTGACACCTCCATCAACTCATTTACGGAATTTTTTAATCGTCGGCGTCGGTTGTGTTAAAGACCTGAATTAATAAAGATAAGTGCATCGAAATACATTGATGGGTAAACAATTATTATGCTCTGAATTATAATATATACCACAATATTAAACATTAACGTTAAACACCCTGTTCTTAAAAGGTCCGGTCCATTGGGATTGACAACACTATTCAAAAGGCCGGTCCAATGGTAGGTGGGTAGCAGCAGCACACAGGACAGAAGGGAGAAGGGAAGCTGATGACATTAAAAGATAAACACAATTTAGCATCTGACCCTTGGCGATCCTTGTAATGAATCGAGGGGTTGTTTGCGAATTACAAAGCCGAATCAAACGGAATTAATCAGAAATCGAATGGTCATTTGGCGAATTATTTTCATCAAATAATTTCGCTTAAGTGGTTGTGATTCTGTATTTAACTTACGTAGCGAACACCGATGAGGAATTTAAGAATATTCTTAGACAGCTCTTTTGGGGTCGATTTTTTTTTCACAAAAAACCACGGCGTTCAAATTAACCAATTATTATTATTAAACCCTAAATTAAGAAACGTTTTAATGCAGAACAAACGGTGATGTTATTAAAACGGTCTAAAACATAAGTTCTCAACGTGGGCATTTGAGATTTCAGAGGGGCAGTAGAAGACCCAGAGAAAATTAGGGGGCGCTGAGATGACACAGTGAGGGCGTGGGCAGGTTAAAAAAAAAGTTCTAAAAAGAACAAATAACGCTTATCACATACTATTAAAGAAAAGTACACTTTAATATTGGTTATTTTTTGTTATTGTGTGTATTGCAATAATTTTTTATCACGTGTGCGAAAATGAACATATTTTGGTAGTTTGGGAAGTGGATGAAAATTGAATTGAAAGATTCCATTACATTCAGATCTACATTGAATTGGATGATTTGAAAAGTTTTTTTTAATGTAGTATTATCGTCTTATGTTTATTAAGAATACTATATCATGAATACAAGAAGGAAGAAGGTAGCAACCCTGTACTTAAAATACAAAAGAAATACTTTTTTAACTTGCCAAAGAATAAATAACAAATAATTTAATATATTTTTATTCGAATTATTAAATCCGTGACAATTGAGCCCCCCCCCCCCCACACATAAGTAAAAAAATGGGGGCTCTAGAAAAAAAAAATTCTCATAGTAAGGTAAGGGCAACAAAAGCTTGAGAAACTATGGTCTAAATAAATCTCTATAAAATAACCTAAGTTGGCGCTTGCACAAATATATTATTGAAAATAATGTTGCAAAAGCGATGTAAGTAATATTTGGTTTGATAACACATACAGATTTACCCTATTATATATTATAATTATCATCACTCTTGGCTCTACAACCCCTGGCTGGTCTTGGCCTCCTCAAGAGTCTTCCTTCACTCATCTCGGTTTTGTGCCAGCTCTATCCAGTTTAGAAGCTCCAAAGTAGATATATCTTTGAGGACGTTGTTGCTCCATCTTAATCTTGGTCTTCCCAGGCTCCTTCGTCCTATCGGTCTTGAGTTCAGCAGTGACTTTGGTGTTTGATGCTCGTTCATTCTCTCTATAATGACCCAGCCACCGAAGTCTTCCCAGTTTAATAAATTTTGTGACGTTTATTATAATATTTTCCGTAAAAATAATAATGCACAATTATTTAAATTTTACAAATAAAAAATACTTACAAGTTAACACAAGATATAAAAATATATTCAGCCTTGTAAAGTCTTGTGTTTGTTAGAATATTGTTGATAAGCGTATGTATGGATTTAGAATAAGCAGAGAATTTCTTAGAAAAAACAACACTTCGTACGAACAAAATCATTTCAAATTTACGTCTAAAAGCTTCTTACAAAATCATATTCTTTCATGGTAGATAATAATATAACACCATTGTTATTTTTTTCAATAATCTTCCAAAAATAATAACTTTTGAAGGTTATTCCCTTCGATGTAATATATTATTGAGGAAAAATCTTAATATAATATGTTAAAAACATATTATCTGCCAAAAATATGGAAGAAAATTAGTCGAAGATAATATAGTGAATTTTGAATTTGAAATATGATAAGACTTAAAAATAAGGGTTCAACCTTTTTGAGCCGGCACGGCGCGGCGTACCCCTCGTCTCTCACTACAAATTTGTAGTTCCCCGTACCCTCAATCTATCTTTTTTACATGTGTAATGAAATACGTGTTTCATTTGTAACTTTTAATACACTAATTATTACATGAATTTAATAATCAAGTCAGAGTGTAACAGGACTTCAGGCATTTTAACCAGTGATTCTACAAGCGTGCCACGTTATTGCGTACCACAGGTTGAAAACCACTGGGGTAAGGCATTCGATCCGGTAAAACGAGAGATCACGAGTTCGAGTCCCAGCGTTTTATTTTTCTGTGTCTTGTTATTTTCATATTAGATTTATTAGAATTATCTTCTTCTTCAATGATGTACAGTTTCATTTTATTTTAAATGATGCCAGAAAGTAATTTCGCAATAACCGAAGAAGAAATTGATTTGTCTTTCGAAAAACATTGCCATCAGATTTTTTAAATGAAACTTCTTTAGCGACGTTAGTGATTTGAAATTCGGATGAAAGGAAATGCGTCACAACTCAGTTCTACACAAATACTCGGTTCTAATATAATGCGGTAAATTCACGTTTTGGCGCGTGCCTTCGACAGCGCAGTGGGCAAGCCTCAACGGCCAGAGAGACAGACATTAAGCAAACGGATGTTCGAATCATAAAGAATAAAAATAAAAATATTTTTGTGAAATCGATATCCAATCTTCGAACCACTTTAAAATAAACAGGCAAAAGAAAGCGACATCCAGCGACTTTCTGGTGTCGCTTCTACCGCGTGTGAATTACAATCTGAAATGTTTTTTTCTCACAAAAATTTACTCCATCTTGCATTAAAGGTGAACTTCTTTCAGAGTAAAATAAAAAACTCAATATTATTTTTTGGTGTTAAGCTGAAAGGTGTTCGGTGTGAACCGCGATAGGAATCACGGGCGCGGAGTGACGGCTCGGGGCCGGTGGTAGTGAGGGACTGAGGGGAGGGACCTCTTTCAGGGATTTGTCTCCAGTCCTCCGACGGACGAGGGTCGCTCGACAAACTAATCTGCCGCTGATTTATCATATGAACACACTTCGGCCGCAGTTTGCGGTCCGGCACTATCGCGACCTACTGACGTGGCCACGCCACTTCTATCATCAAAATGTTATTATTTTCTTTTACAGAAAATTTTCGAAGAAGGTGGTAAATACATTAGCAATAGAAACATTCGAACTTCGATGGGATTAAATTTCTTCAAAAATACCCTTTTTATACGCGGTTTGGTGTTGCCTTCTTCTTCTTTAATACATACATTTATTTTTTCATTCTTTATAAACGTCCCATTGGACTTTATAAAGAATGAAAAGTGTGGAAACATGTAGTTATTTTATAAGTATAAAACGAAGAATATAATGGTAAGTACACTTGAGGTAATCCAACCGCTTTCCCGCCCTGGTATAAGTAACAGATGATTACTCCTTCAGGGCTCTCACAAGGACTCTAGTTTTTTTTTAATAAACGAAGCTTCACTTATGATGCACGAAGCTAAACCAAACTCAAATGTCCCTGTAAAACAGGAGTTAGTCTGAAAATGAAAAAAAAAAATAGTAATGGTAACTTGAATGTGAAAGGCTATTTCTTACTCTATTTGTACTTGTATTTATATTCGTATTTGTACTTGTTTTTCTGTTTTTTTACATCGTATATCGATCTTTTTTTATCTTTGTCATCTCTGTATTTTATCATCACTATTTTTGTTATCTCTTTTTATACCTCTGTTTATATTTTGCTATTTCTAATTTCTGTTAACTTCTATGTATACATAGCCAAAAACAACTATTAAACTGTGCATTTTGTGAACATTTTTAAGTGGACTATAACATCTACGCTTTTAACAATGCTAATCTAATGACTTTTTCTATGTTAATACTCTGTAAATGTTCCAAAACAATAAATAAATAGATAAGTACATATATATTTTTTTTTTGTGTTATTTAATACTTCCCTTTTTTATTCCCTGATTACCTATATTCTAATTTGGAAGGCGGGTATGGGGCCGTCGCCTCGGGAATATATTGAATAACCGAAACTTCTGCCATAGGACACCCAAGTGGTTTACTACGTTTGGTGACTTTATGAGGTGATGTTTATTTAGGTCCTTATGGCGTATGCGATTGCTCATCTACTGCGTGGCGGGCCGGATTGGGAGAGAGTGATGGAGAGAAAACTCTTGACCTCTTCAGCAGGATTCTCTCGTCCAGATTACCCATCCCTCTTATTATATGGACAATGAATATGTAATATTGTAAACATGGATAAGTACCTATACGTTAAAGAATAAGCTGTTATACAGTTGTGATAACATTATATATCAATGTCCCAGTCAACATTAGTGTTTAACTAGACAATGCACTTCTTCTGAAGCACGTTCATTTCTACGGATAACAGAATGTGAATACTTTACCTCAGTTCGACCAATTAAACTTTCACGGCACCTCGTAGTTACGAATTCAAAAGATTTATTTTCTCCAAAAATCACGTTTTAACTGTTTCCATGAAAAATTTAATCTCAATACCACCCAACACTAATTTTATCCACTGATTTTTTCCGGCTGAGCTGTATTTTTCTTCCATTAATTAATCTGTCAGAACAACGGCTCTGCTTTTAATAAATACTCATTCCAAATAATTTTGATCAGATTTAAAAATGATTAAAAATGGAAAAACAAGAAAATTACCACCCCATTTCGTCACTGAGAAATAGTGCACAAACCTAGATACTACAGCACTTTTTCTTTTCAACAGAATGACACCTTCGGCCGAAATTCGATAAGGTGACTTTACTTTTAGTACGCCATAGAATAAAATAAAGGTCCCTTTTTTCCTATTATGGTCTATTTTTTTGACAACTAGGGACTATGGTGGAACGTTTGAAACGAGGAACAAGAGTTTAACACGTCCCCAAATCGATTAACAATGACATTTTTTCAGAGGTTGTGTGGTAAGATTTACTGTTAAGAGTGTTAAAGCACCAATCAGAAAGGCTTACAGAGTCTAGGTTCTCGTATACATTTCTTTGTAATATGATTTTTTCAAACGTAACTTTAACATGTTATGATTATCTCGTCGTGTAAAGGATGTCCCAGAGGAGCAAATAAGAGTTAATACAGGTCGGCAGGTGGGACAACGTGACAGGGACAAGGGGTATGTCTCTAGGCTAGGGTTGCCAACCGTCCTGTTTTCCCAGGATATGTCCTGCTTTTTGGGATGTCCTGGATAGTGTTTAAGCATCGTCCTTTTTTTATTTTTTTAATTCATACATTTTTTATTAGTAACAGATATTTGTTTTTTTTTGGCTACCACACTAGGCTAAGTCCGTGTTGTGGTAGTCGTACATTTAATATTTTAACATTTCAAAAAATATTAAGGAATACTTAAAACTAAAGAGAAAAAAAAGATCATATTTTAAAGAAAAGTAGAAATAAAAATGAAAATTCAAATTCAAATTTTGAAATACAAAAATTAATAATAAAGATTAAATGTTAAGAACTCAAGTGTTCTGTATAAATTAAAACATATAAGTATATAAATCAAAATTAAAAACATAAATAAATGTAGTGAAAAAATAAGAGAAAAAAATAACAACATTTTAAAGAAAAATAGATATAAAAATGGAAATTAAAATTTTGAAATGCAAGAATTAATAATTAAAATGTAGTGTTAGAACTCATGAATTCTTTAAAGTACGTTCGTCCCCTTTCAAAAATCCAATGTTGTACACGTGTTATAAAAAGAGAATTAGAATTACTTGACTTTATGTCAGTACTCAGAGCATTATATATTTTAGGAGCGATGAACCAGAATTGTCATTGAGCGAATGAGGTGTTAGTTTTTGGGACCACGCAACCCAGGTTTGATGAAAAGCGGGTGTGTGCTTGATGTTGAGGAGCGATTAGTAGATTATTTTTTCGTATATAACAAATGCTTGTTTTAGTAAATAGCTGTCGAATATCTAAGACCCTGATTTTTGCAAAGAGTTCATTTGACGGATGGGTACGTTGACATTTAAATATAATTCTCAGAATTATAAGTCCTGAGTTTTTAAAGAGTCCTGTTAAGGACCTATGTTTTAAAATTCGCGCACCACTAATCTCTTCAATCGTTTCGGCAGGTACTGGGCTCGCGCCGCGCGTATGAAGGTCGAAGTTTTTTTTACTTCGACCACAGCGGTCAACAGAGAGAAATCAGTTACTTCCAGCACAGTTGCTGCAATAATCAAAATCTACAAAATGAATATGAACCATGAAACATTGCATAATTATTTGTTAACTCAACCACACATGTTGAGGGACAATTGTGGAGTTGAAAAATACAAAAAATAAAGAATAAAATAATGAAAGACTAAATAAATTTATAATAAAAAAATCAAATAAAACCCAAGAATTCGTCCTATTACATTACTTACGACTTGATTATTTTATGATTAAAAATATCATTCCTCCATTTGGTTCGCTAATTTAGTAACACATTAGTTAAACACTTTAATAAAAAATGTGATTTGTATTAGTTGTTTATTGACCCTGTTTTCCGTGCAATATAACTCTAACAATTAGTTATTATTACACAAATATAGTCCTAGTTTTAAAGCGAAATGTCCTGGTATTTCTAGCTTCAAATCCTGGATTTCAAAGTTTGGAGATGGCAACCCTACTCTAGGCGATGTTTCGTGAAAACCAAAGTGGGAGATTCTCTGGTGCAAGACCACCAATCGGAATCGAAAAATGACTTGACCGGTGTTTAGCGATCGGATTTGAATAGCCCAGTTCTTCCAGATCCTCCAATCCTTCCTCACTTCCTTCGGGATGCTCAATTTCGGGATGCCATAGTCCCACTAGCTCCGGCAGTTGGGATCATTGTACGGTATTCACTATAAATCTTATAATAGAGTGAAGAATTCCTCGTAGGAGCAAAATATGATTAATTCAGTTGACATAATACAGGTTAAGGCGGTGATTCGTAGAAACGTTCAAACGATCTTTATACTTATTTCATTAGGTCTTCTTATGCATGCTTAAATATGAAGATACCTGCGCCATCCCGTAGATTGCGATTTTATTTGATATTTATTTATTGAACTAAAATTAGATCGTCTTTATTTGGTCTAAAATAAACGTTACATTTTAACTTATATTTCTGAAACTTTTTATTAATTTTCTTGATCTGGGTGTATTTTTATTTCACTAAGCTTTGCATTTGGATTCCTTTATTTATACAGTAAACAATTCTTTTGTTTTGTTCATTATTTGTCTCATGTTTTCATTCTGTCTTGTTTGGTGTATGTGGAAGTCTTTATTTTATTGTACACTTCAATACAAAAAAGTACAGTTGTCTCATTTCTCTGTTCTGGATTATTTGGAGTATGATAAAAGGTTAAAACCGACCAACAGAAAGTTATATATATATAACCAAACTAACGAACCAGTGGCGGACTAAGCCCGTCAGAGGCCCGGGGCGGCAAAGCTGAATGAGCCCCCCCCCCCCCCCCCCCTAGTAAAAGTTGATGTAATTTTACAAGATTTCTATTCAGTTCATACGGGCCTCTGGCCCTGGGGTCCTCAAAGCACCTCCGTGTTCCCTTGATCAAAACCTAAACAAGGCTTTAAGATACTATATAATTTATTTTGTTTTATTTTTTATTTCCTTTTTTAAAAGATGCATCTGTTAATAATGCTATCATAAAACTTTTTACGGAAATTCGAAAAATTTACGGAGATACACCATTTTAAATTAAACCGTTTTAAGATGAATATACACGTGAAATCCTATATAGATACTATTTTGATTAATCTTTACCACGAATAGGCTTACTTACTTATTAAAAAATATGCTACTGATAAATCGAAGCTTTTACTAGCTTTTCTATGTATTGGAATTACAATAAAATTATTATTTACGTAACAAAAAATAAAAGCATAAACCACCAAAAAAAATGTTTTTTCATGACTTAACTATGAAGTAATACAGGAAACAATATTTAAAAAATACCCCTTTATGGCTAAGACTATTTTTGAGGTTTTCCATGTTCTAACTTTTTTCGTTCTTATAAAATTATGCACAAAATAAATAAAAACTCCTTTTTCGCTTACTAACCTCGTGCAAAAAGACGCTCTATTTTAAAATTTTGCAGGCATGAGATTCGAAATATTTCTAGCGTTTATATTCCTCTTAAACAGTGTGTATGTTGAATTATCCTTCAGCAAAACTTTGAATGCGTTTTTCTCAAAACTACGTTTTTTAACCTGGTTGACAACATATTAGAAAAACTACATTTTCTAGATTTTAAAATCATGTATACCAGTATTACGTATTGAAGGAATCGCCCCCTTTACCACAGTAAAATTATCCAGGCCCCCCCCCCCCAAAATTTATTTATAAGAAAAAATTTGTGGTTCTTTAAAACTTTGAAATTTTGTAAATTATAATTTTTGACTCTTCCTACTCAAAAAGTGGCCGACCCCTGCCCTAGGGTAAAGGGGCCCCGGGACGAGCATTGCCTAGGGGCCCCGACATGTTTAAGTCGGCCCTGGCAGGGCCCGATTGTCCATAAGGCAGTGTAGGCCATTGCCTTTGAAAATCCAGTAACCATAGCCAGTGCCGTGTTGTCCATAAGACGTGTAGGCAACTGCCTAGGAGCCCCGCATCCGGTAGGAGCCCCTAAGGGTAAGGGGCTCTGGAAACGTGCATTGCCTAGGGGCCCCGACATGTTTAAGGCCCCTGGCAGGGCCGTATTGTGCACAAATCAGTGTAGGCTACTGCTTAGGGGCCACACATCGGCTAGGAGCCCCTATGATAAAGGGCCCCGAGACGTGCATTGCCTAGGGTCCCCAAATTGTTTAAGGCCCTGCTAGGCAGGTCTTCGAAAATCCAGTCACTATAGCCAGGTACGTATTATCGATAGGCAGTTGCCTACATAAGACGTGTAGGCAACTGCCTAGGTGCCCCACATCGGGTAGGGGCCCCTAGTGTAAAGGGGTCCCAACATGTTTAAGCCGGTCCTGGCAGGGCCGTATTGTCCATAAGGCAGTATAGGGCCTCTGCCTTTGAAAGCCTTGGGCCCCGTATCGGGTAGAGACCCCTAGGGTAAAGGGGTCCCAAGACGTGCTTTGCCTAGGGGCCCCGACATGTTTAAGCCGGCCCAGGCAGGGCCGCACTGTCCACAAAGCAGTGGCCACGCATAGGCTAGGGGCCCCTATGGTAAAGGGGCCCCAACATGTTTACTCCGGCCCTGACTATGACATCACGTAGGGATTGTTTTATAAAGAGCCCCCTTCTATTTATTTTTATTTTCATGAACGATGAAAATTTACCATAAAAAAATGAAAATAAAATTCGCTGGTCCGCCATTTTTATCTTTGTTTTAGATATTGAAATTAACATGGTGCCGTAGACACTGGATTTTCAAAAGTTTAAGAATTGGTGAATGTAAATCGGATGTATAGTTTGTTTAATATGTTGTCAACCAGGTTGAAAAATGTGTTAAAAAGTTTCGAGAAATACGCATTCAAAGTTTTTCTGAAGGATAATTGAAAACTGTTTCAAACGGTTTCACATAAAATGTTGTATCTCCGTCAATTTTTCAAATTTCTTTAAAAAAATTGGTGAGAGCATTCTTAACAAGTGCATCTTTCAAAAATGGAAAAAAATTCTAATTTTTTTTTACAGTGATCTGGTGCCTTAAAGGCTTATTTAGGATTTGATCATGGGAACATGGAGGCGTTTGGGGGCCCCCCACGACCGAGGGCCCGGGGCGGGCCACCCCCCCCCGCCCCCCCTTAGTCCGCCACTGTAACGAACTAACCATCATAACATTCCACAAAACTATGTCACGGCATAAACTCCTCGTTTAATTCACATTCGCCTCATCGCCTCATTATTTTATTCACGATCGCCTCATGTATACTTTTCCTTATCGTCCTATTTGTTTCTCGGGCGTCCCCATTCACTTCTGCTGCATATTTTACTAATACTATTTTCATGATTCGTCTTCCATATTTAAAAAAAAATCTAAACGTCTATTTCTTAATCCAAAATGAAAATGAAAATATCCAGTGTGTTCGAGATAGTAGAACCAAAGGCATAATCTCTTACTTATCCCTTTTTCTAAAACAACTTTTGGCCAACGAAATTTTAGATACTTTGCAACAAAAATATACAATACACTTCCACTGGCCATTAGACAAAACACAATGTACCTTAAATATAAATCTGACATCAAGTCCTGGATTACCATCCAAAACAGATCCAACGTCAAAGATATTATCAAAACCAATATATGTTTTTTTTTCAATGGACGATGATGATAATCTGTTACTTCATTGTGTTATTTTTACGACTTTTGGGTTAAATCTTCCACACAGGAAAAATTAAACACTTCCTCACACTTTTCCAGAAAAGATCATCTGGTCAATCCATGCTATGCAAGTGCACTATATAAGTATAATAAATACAAAATAATACGAGAACAACATATCAACCTACCAGAGACCAAATAGGAAAGTACTTCGACTCCAGATATTTTCATATCAGAGGGTTCGGCTCGGTAGAACTCCTGCCTGGACCGATAAATCCTACTGATCCCTCAATACACATATTTAAAAAATCTTTCGTAATCCTACAATGTAGGATTACGAAAGATTTTTTACCTACATGTATTTAAAATGACTGATTTTTGCATTTTTATGATATCAAGATTTTTATATATAAATTCTTTGACAAATCTAATAAGCCTAAATTCTGAATGAGAGAGCTGGGTATAATGCCAGTAGCCGAAATAACAGATGGTAATATTTTTATAGTCAGAGAATGCCAAATTCTTTTAATATCATTTCCCAAATCTGTATATTTTCTTATTTATTACAGATTTTTTAATATTACAGGAATTTGGAATAGCGACATCAATGATATAAGTTATATTTTTTAATTTTGTCATGGAAAACTATATCGGGTCTACCATGACTAATTGTCTGTTAATATAGTTTTATCACAAAATATTTTAGGAAATTCATTTTCTAAAAATGAATTTGGTTCATATTCATAATTTGGTACTATATTGTGGCAGTCAATCAAGTTATGTTTAGTTACGAAACTTTTGGAATTATACTTGGACGGCGCTAACACCGAACATCCCGATATAATATGTTCTATAGTTTCCGGAAAAGCCAAAAATTTTCTAGATAAATCATCAATTTGATTTGTATCTTTGTTTATACACTTCCGATAATGTTTAGTATTAATGACTCTATCTTGAATGGCAAGCATAAATCCTTCTATTTCTCCACTCAACTCTCCAATTCTCAACCATTCGTGTGACGAAAGTTTGTCAACATTCATTTGGTTGAGATAATTGAAGTGTTTTGCGTGAATAATTTTAGATGGCCAGGAATCTAATAATTCCTGGTTGATATTTATAAGAATCTTGGCATTCTCGTCAAGTAAATTTAAAGGTGTAATGTTTCTATCTGCCTTGCAAAATATTTTGTGCATTTCTGAGCTATTAGCTTTCCCATAGAAAAAAAAATAACATTTCAACCTGATTGTATTTCAAAGAAGTTATTTTGACTATACCTCTACCTCCTAAATTTCTAGGTAAATTAATTCGTTCTATAGCTGAATTTGGATGATGGCAATTAAAATTTGTTGATTAATCGTTCTAAGCTATCTAAATCTATATTGGATCATTTAATTATGCCAAATGAGTACGTTAATAGGGGTATTGCATTTTTATTTGTATTTTTATTACACGTATTAATATTTGTATTTTTACTATAAACGCCTCATGTTTTAAAGCGCCTATTTTCAACATGGGTTTTCCTAGTGATACAAGCACAGGACATCACAAATCGTAAGTCTAGAATAAATAAAGATGAATTAATTAAAAAAATCTTTTTCATTACACTTACATCAATCTTGCATTCTTTCCGGATTTAAACACTATGAACACGGTCAAACATAGTTTTACCACGCCTCAGTAACCTTATATATTATATAACCCACTTGTTAGTACGTTCAGATACCGTCAGTAGGTAGTTACAAGTTACCCAACCCGAAGATATTAGCTACGCCCGATACCGCAGCGGCATATCCCACTAATACGAATCTACTAAGTGTTAGTACCAACCCAATGCAGGCTACGGCAGTAAACACCAATTTGCAATATTATGCACAGGTCAGCGATCGCAAGGCGACCTCTGGAATCAAATTAATACCCCGAGAGACTCATTTGTACAAGGGTCGACCAATTCGATCTTGCGGAATTAATTGTCGTAATCGGGATTTTAAATAAAATTGCACCCCTGGTATTTCGCAGTAGAAGTTTGTCGGTAGTTACACAGTTGAAAGAGTAATATTATGTGATTTGTGTTGTAAATTTTGGTTTCTGACTTGTTTTTACTATTAACCATGCGAAAATCTTGTTCCTTTTTTTTAAATTTATGCACTGATGATGCTTGTGTTAAGCGAAACCGGTCGGCATTAAAAAAAATAAGTCGTGGTTATAAATAAAGTTTATTGTTTTATTTCATTAAATATGCCAAACGACAAAGTGACCGTTTTCTACAAAAAATAATTTATTTGTTTTTATCCCTTCAAAAGTGCTCCGTGTCGTTAAAAGCGAAGACAAATTGAAAAGTAGATATTATGTCAACCTTTATTATCTTTGGGAACTTGGTTGCAGTAGGTATGTCAAAATGATTGGAATAATGTATTTATCGCCATTTAAACCATTATTTGTGTAACCACTACCGCTTCGGCTACTTTTGGTGACTAAACAGGTGTGCCCGGGTTCACGGGGCGAAGTTTTTCGACGTGGCGGATAAGTCTGTACAACAGCTGCGTAGCTGCGAAGAGGCGGGTTGGGGGAGACCTTTTGATATGTGATGACGTGGGAGGGACGTCACTCCTGGACACACCATCACCAAAAATGACATTAGCCTTGAGGGAAATTATTTTTCTCAGAGCCTCTTGTACGGAGTTATTATAAAAAAGGAGCACTAAATAATTGTACCTACTCTACGACATTTAGCAGAATTCAATCAATACAATAAGAGTGTAAAGGACTGTCTATTATTACAATTTTACACATATTGCCTCACTTCAATATACTTCTGGGAGTGCGATGTGATCGCCTTATCCATGCCAATGTCAAGAAATATTGTGATATTTTGAATGATTCAGTCAAAAAATTTATAAGTATTCTTGTACTGAAAATCATTTCATGATACAGGCGAATTATTTTATGGAGAACCTTGCTTATCTAAAGGTGTACAGTAGTGGTGAATACAAATAATGATTATATTTACCTTTTTCGATGCACGTTTGTATCCTCCTTCCTATAATATGGGTCTCTTCAAGACTAACCTAGCATGGTGGTCGAAAAATCCAAAAATGATGTAACCATAATATACAATAAATTAAAAAAAGAGAAGAAAAATTAAAAAAAAAACAATGTTCACTCCTTCCATTCCTCGAAAAGACCCTCCGCACAGCATCTCAGATGACATAGGCCCTGAGAGAAATTATTTTCCTCAGGGCCTCCTGTGCGGTGTTAATGTAAAAAATGCGAATTAAAACTCAAATAAAAAATCGTTAATGTACCTACTACGCCAAGAGGTGTAGTACAGTTGACGGCCGGCGTAGTGCAGCAGTAAGGCGCTTGACTAGCATTCCGAAGGTCGCGGGATCGAATCCCGGCGTGGCAAATAAATTTTATTTAATTAATTAATGTGTTTCACAATTTTTCATTTAAAATAATATATAGTATATTTGCGACACGTTCCAGAGTGGAAGATACTCTCAGTATAGCCGTGGTGTAAGACCACCATTCAGAGCTGAAACGTTGCCTGAAGTGGCTTTCGCCGTGTTTGGTGACCAGATCTGAATAGCCAGGTACTTCCCAACCTTCCTCTCCCCTATCTCCTTCCCTCCCCACTACCTTCAGCCTCACATCATACCCCAATTGGGGATGCCACAGTCTCACTGGCTCCAGACGGGAGCAGTTGGGACTCTTGTGCGGTATTCATGTAAAAAAAAAAAAACACTAATTCCTTAGGATTAACTCAATGGAAAATACGTAAAACATGTATACATTCGAGCAGTGATGCTAGGTTGAATAATTATTTTTAATTCAATTATGATGTTTTTAATAAATTTAAGAACTGATTATTGTCGCTGTGCACATATTTGGGCATTTACTGGGGAAGAGGGGACTGCGAGCTAATTTTCAAACTTGTTCAATCGACTTTCTATTTCTAACTTTCGTTCGTTCATAAACGTTAAATGTGTCATTTTTAAAATAATTTGCCCGTACCTAAGCGTTGAGTTTCTTGCAATCGTTTTCAGCGAACAGGAAACTTGGAATGTAGTTAGTTACTAGGTTCTCCCAGCAAACTGAGTTTCCGCAAGCGACATAACCGAAGAACCTAATACACCCGGATAGCAGGTAGCAAATACCCGGAACCAGGAGCTCAGGAGGTAGCAGCGGGTAATGCTGGCTTCTGCATTTGCCAAGTGGCTTCCGCTCGTCGGATGTCGCATAATAATCGTGTGACGCGTTGTTAATATAATGATAAGGCCGTGCTACTTGCCTGGTGTGTAATTAACCCCGCCCAGTACGCCCTCGGATAATATTTGCCTTATTGACGTCTAATTGGCCGATGTTTGATAATAAATTGAGAAACCAAACCAATAGTGGTGACATTGATCGATCCGTATCTCGTTCATTTCACCATATGTTATTTTATTATACCTACATGAATTAAGAACCTACATTTAAGCATATCATTAACGTTAGTTGTAATAACTAGTGGTTTTTTTCGTAAAAAATATTAGGCAATTCACAAAAATTACAGCAAAATTTCCTAACGACATGTTTCCAAAATCGAAAAATCAGAACTGAAATATGCAAAAATTCTACAACGATTAGTGTCCGACCGAAAGCCGAAAGTCCTGGGTTCGAGTTCCAAGTGCCAATACCTTTTTTCTGATTTTTCTGTTTCCAGATTTTCCAATGAGCTTCGCTAATATTGTCTTTATTTAATTTATTATTACAATAAACGAATTATTAATTTATCGTCTAGAAAATCTGGTGCTTACCGCTAAATTTATAGTTGAAAAACGTTTTATAAAATTTTCAAACCGTTTACGATAAATATTTTAATGGTAAGGTACTGTTTTTATTAATCTTGAATATAAAAAAATTATTTAATTAAATGAAGACTGAATCGTGCACAATGCACGGGGGTTTAGAATAACCTGTGGTTATTCCTTGCTAAATAAAACGCTTATGGATTTCGATAAGAATTATGCCCAATCACCAAACAAGATCCGGTATACACAATTAAGCAATACTCACTGTTGTGTCTCGTAGCTTGATCTCCATTCGGTGACGGTCATGGGCGGTCATAGGTGTATCCAAGGCGTACGGTAAGATTGTTCGGTTACTAGAACCACGATATAGTTTGAGTCACGATACGATGAAGCGGTTCACACAAAGCATTCGATAAAGACGACAATATTATAATACTTTTCGTTACACGCTTCCGATTGATAGAAAATAACATTTCAACGTAGAGCCAAATGTCACGTTACGATTTGTTTCGATGGTTTTTGATAGACTGACGATATTGCGGTACTTGACTTAGTCCGCCGTATAGGTAAGTACACTTAACGTGCTGAAGTCCAAAATCTGGATTCCTCCGATCTGCTTGGTAAATTGGAACACAAATACGTATAAAATCCATCAGCGTTATGAAACAAAGACAATATTAGCGAAACTCAACCAAATCTGAAAACAGAACATTCAGAAAAAGATATTGACACCTCTGGGGCTCGAACCCAGGACCTTCGGATAGCTGGTAAGAATGATACATTTAAAAATTACCGAATCGGATATCGACACCTTGGCCAAGTGGTAAGCGCAGTGGCCCGGAAAGCCGAAGATCCTGGTTTCGAGTCCCAGAGGTGTCAATATCTTTTTCTGATTTTTCTTTTTCCAGATTTTCGACTGAATTTCGCTAAATATTGTCTTCATTTAATTAAAAAGAAACTGTTTTGTATTTTTGTATTTGTCGGTACATTCTTAACAGTTTTGTTGTAGTTTGTGTGAGTAGTATACGGTATTTTCCCTGAACCGGTTACATATTATATATACGTACGCCGGGGAGGCAACTTTCGGAGATCAAATGTCATGGAAATGTTTTTTATACTTTTAATAACGAACGCGATGTCATATACGACAGAGAGATTTTTGTGGCACATATTAATATTTTAAGCAATAGTGAACAAGAATAATGAAATTGCGGGTATCATACTAAAACTTCAGTAATTTTTATGAGCATGTTAGTACAGTTAGTAGGAATTTACATTAAAGCAATTTCTGTTTGAAATTTGGTATTTTCGTGGTAGTTATTTCATCTACCCGAGGCGTTATTAGACTTTCGCTTATTGAAAGTAGGCACGCACCCACATAATATACTAAGATGTTAAAAGGTCACATTTGGGATGAACAATTATATTTGTCGCTCATTATCTTCAGAAAATGTTTAATCTCGAAGAAAATTATAAAAATAGTAACCCTCATATTGCCTTAAAAATTTTCACCTGGAAAATTGTGATTTTCTGTTTAATGAATATCTTCGTGAACTTACCTTGAAACCTTTAGTACCTACTTTTATATTTTTACACATTTATCTTCAGACTTATATTTTGTTACGATGGATGTAGGTTGTTTGAATTTAACGTAAATTACAGAAAATTAAACGAAGTAATGAATTTTTTAAATCGTTTTTGTTGAAAAATTCAACCAACATGAAAAAATCTGTTTAATCGAGAATTAAAGTTGTTTTTTATTGTTTTCTTTTATTTGTAAACAATAAAATTATATTTGTACTTTTTATTTTTATTTTATTGTTTTTTTTTTATTTTTAAACCATATTTCAAAATTTTAATTTTAGATTACTTGTGAAGAAGCGACCGACGTCTCAAGAAATAAATCTCTACTATTAGAGAAAATATTCATTGACCATTAGACCCATGAAATGGCTAATTTATTCATTTTTCCTTTTAACTTAATAAGTAAAACCTCGAATTGTAATATTTAATTATTCTAAATAACGTTGGTAGTTCTTGGTCGAAGAATGATGCAGTTAAATATGACCGAATCGGATTGGGACACATTAGCTCAGTTGGTAGAGCACTGACCATATCTTTTTCTGGTTTTTCTGTTTCAGATTTTAGATTGAGTTTCGCTAATATTGTCTTCATTAATTAAAACATTTTTCCGTTATTTCTCTGATTCGACCGAAAAGCTTTGCATTTTGAAGTGAAACTTCTTTAGTGCCGTTAGTGACTTGAAATTCGGGGGATACGAAAATACTGTAAATTTGCACTTCGGCGCGTGCCTTCCATAGTGTACTTGGCAAGGTGTTTGACAAGTCTCAGCGGCCAGAGATACAGACATTAAGCGAACGGGAGTTCGAATCCTACGAAATCAAAAAAAAATATATATATATATATTTTGTGATATCAATATCCAATCTTCAAACCACCTTAAAAAACAAAAAAAGGAAGCGACGTGTAGCGACTTTCTAGTTTCACTTCCACCGCGTGTGAATTACACACCGCGTGTGAATTACACAATTTTTTTCTATGGTAATATTTTCAAATGTATTAACACCTTTGACACTGGTCGGATTAGGATTTAACATACTTGCACCATTGAATCGTTTTTTTTTTTTCACGTATATTATCGAGATTCTATCGTACTTAATGTTGTCGTACATAGTAATCTTCGACCAAGTATACCCATAGTAATCGTTAAAATATGTAACAATAATTCAAATGTTTCCACTAAAACTCTTTTTCAAGTGATGTAAGCGAGTATGAAAGCATTCAGAAAACATACTTTAGAAGATCAATGAATCAAAACCATCTAACTGGGATAACTTCAGAATTTGTTGGGAAATACCCATAAAAAGAGCTATTTTCAGAAATTGAACATCCAACTTAATTAAAATTGTATAATAGGTAATAATTGTTTATAATAAAACTAGCTGGTTCCCGGCGTGCGTTGCTATATCATTTAATAAAGAAATTGTTTTTCCCTGCGCGTCCTGTCCCATTCTTCCCGATCCCCTTCCGCCTCCCTTTCTTCTCCCGCGTCCCCTTCCCCTCTCGCGTTCCCACTCCGCCTCCTCCACCTTCCCTCTCCCCACTCCACTCCCCCCTTCCCCGAACCCCCTCACGACTTCCACTCGCCCTTCCCCCCTCCCGCGTTCCATACATTCATTCCCGGTACATTCAGCTTTCAAATAGCTCGCATGCCACCTATTGCACTTTTTTATACAAATTTCATAATGCCAGAGCTCACCAGTAGTTTTATACAAACCTTGTCCTGACAATAACGAATACAGAAAAAAAAGAATTATTCGATTTGGTGCAGTCGTTCGGAAGTTATGTGCGTACACATACATTTCGGCGATTCATTTTTATTTATATAGATAGGTAAATAACTTAGTTTACAGTATTTTTATTTTCATATCATATTTATTTTTATTTTCTCAATGCCGACCGGGTTTCGCTACAACCATAGCTTCTTCAGGGCAGTTCTATACACTACTATTAGCTTAATACTCTACTAGTTATTGTTTTATTTAAAATTATGATATCACGTCACGAAATATCTCCTTCATATAAAACAAATATTAATTGTCTTGACGTGGTAAAGAAAAGAAATTAAGCGAAGCATTTAGCAAACATTAAACGATTTCTACTTATCTTTTAATAAATGTAAGTAAAACAAATAAATATCCTTTTTCTTCGAATAACAATTAAAACAAATTGTTTGATCATTTCGTCATGAATGATACAGCCAAATATTTTTTTTTGTTTTAAAAAAAGGAAAACAATCTCGGGTTACAAAAAACCTGACAATATTTGAAATTCTCCTACTACCACAACATTGAGCGGAAATGTTGCTTGCGTCGTAAAGGAGGACTTAGCAAAACGAGGAATTGAACTCAGAACGCCTGGGTGGGACCCAAACGCGATGCCAACTCATCCACCGACCGGACATAAATAAATTGAATTATCCTTCTTGTAAAAATCTTTTATTGAATTTATTTTCTGATTTCCCCGTAAGAGGGTACAATGACATGATTCGTCATAATAAGGGTAGTTCCGCATCCAGATTCGTTCTTATTGTACCCTACGTCGCCAGTTTAGTACCGCCCCTAGGAAGGGACACCCTAATACGTTTTGCGGTGAAAGGATAAACTCTGATATTCGAAAATGTCGAGTATCGTTTCCCAAGTTTATTAAAATATCGGCAATAAATCTCCTCCGGGAGGAATATTCGCTATAATCTCGCAAATTTAATATTGTATCATTAGTCGTTAAGCCGATTTGACCGAGCAGAAAAACCTTGATAAAAAATAAATTGCTGCATCAGAAATTGAGGAGCGTTATCACAAAGAGAAATATCTACCGCAAACATTTTTTTCTTTTATTATTATAATTCTCTATATATAAGGTGTTAACGAAATGGTTAAAACAGATTTTCAAAAATCAATATATTATTTACCTGCTTTGTGTTTAGAAAAGGATAAATTTTCACAAAGTGAAATATTTACATACCTATAGGTATCTATACAAAAGGGAAATAACTATACACGTATTTAATATAAAATATCAATTATTTTCTTATTTCAATGTATCTGAGTAGCCCCCTGCTTATATAAAGAAATGAACTTTAATTCTGATTCTCGAACACATTTTTTAGCTAGGTATTACTTAAGCGTTTTTTGTATTGACGTAACAACGTTCGGTATTATCTACGTTTAATTTTTTTTTTAAATTTAATTATTAATTTATAATATTTTTTAAGTATGGCAGGTACTTAGTATGATAAAGCATGTATTTTTATTTTTATTAGAAAATGTGTTTTATAACTAAAATGTTAAAGTTGATAATTCTCGACTTCTTTTTAAATAAAGATGGTTTTTCACAAATGAATTGAGTTTTTATTTTTATTATTCGCCATTTCTAATAGTTAATCAATTATTTTAACATTGACCTCGAATGATTACTATTGGTTTTGAAGGTTTTTCTCTTAAATGAAATAAAACAATTACTTGTTTTTAACCACGACCTATTTATAAAAAATATTAATATAGATGGTTTCGTTTAACACAAGTATCATCAAGGTATAAAATTATGCTGATCAAAAAACACATTGCGTGAGCTTATGTATACATACAAACAGAAAATGTAGTAACATTGAGAAAGTATGAAAATAAAATCTCTCATGGTAATAGAGTAAAAAATTAAATAAATAAATCGGGGTTTTAAACAAAGCAATTGTTTTATTTCATTGAAAATGTCAAACCACAAAGTTACTGCTTTCCACCAAAATATATTTCTCTTTTTGAAAATGCTTCTCATTTGCTCCCCCGAATGACGTATGCTGGATCATTGTTACTATTTTCAACATGATAATATTTTCTTGAAGTAGGACGACATTATGCGTATCTTACTTTTAGTGTAACAGTGATAAAATCATACGAATCATAAGAAAAAATAACAAACTCAGTAATAATAAAAAATACACATAACAATATGCGTAAAACATTTTTCAGTGCCTACATTTCTACGGAGTATTCACAGAAATATCAATTTAGTACGTAATGTTAACAACTTTTCGATTGGATATTTGTTGATTTTAGACCTCCGGAACTAGCTGTGTAAACGAGGGCGTATTTGTACGTAGTTTTTTTAATAATTAATTTGTTGTGCAGATTGATGAATTTAGTGTAATGCATATTGCATTCACCATACAATAATTATCTTCTTTATTGTACAAATCGCTGCACTTTTTTGATTTGAATGTAGTTTTTTATGCAATTATTAATTTATTGAACCGATTGATGAATTTGGTACAATGCATATTGAATTCGGTTCCATGCCAACTCAGAATAAAACCAACTTAGAAACACCTCAGAAAGGTCATTAAAAGCCATGAAAAAATACATTCAAAATAGCCGATTACCCTAACCTAACTTAACCTATTTAGGGCCGGTTTTATAAACGAAGTACCAAATTTCAGTTACGTAACGAAGCGTTTTTCGTTAACGGACCGCTATCCGTTCGTTTTCTTATTTTACGTATTATAAACAATGTGCATTACTAGCGGTCATCGGTTATATTTAGTCCGAAAGTTTTGTTATTTGGGTCGCTCTCCGTATAACAATGCACTACTTGTATTGTTATGCGGATGCGTCGACTTGGAGATTCCTGTAAAATCGCCAGCTGCTTGCAGCATTGATCCCAGAGCTTAGAAACATAGTATTAACAATAACGTATTTATTGTTATTGAGTTTAATTTGTACAACCCCATTTTAATTTTTATTTCTTTTGTGTATTCTAATATTATTATTCAATTTAAAAAAAACAGTTATTTATAAACGAGTTCTTCTATGAAAATTATTAATTATTATACGTGACAGCTGTTTGCCTTCTGAAGGCATTATAAAACTAGGCGAAACAGCTGTCAATTGAATAGATAATAATATTATTGAATATATTATAAAAGAAATAAAGCTAGGCTGGCGTTACTGACTGATTTCGATAATAAATAAATAACAAAGCGCCGAGAACAACTTCCTACTCACAACTGTAAAAAAAACGTCAGCAAACGGATCGTTATCCATTTAACGGACCAAAATCGGTCCGTAAAGCATTAACCGCTACATAACCGACCGGTAGCCTTACGAATGTTACAAGCGGTATACCAAATATATACTTAAAAATGGTATCAAGCGTGACGAACGGATGGTTATAAAACCGGCCCTTAACCATTTTTTAAATATTTTTTATCATCACTCTTAATTACCTTTCTGAGGAGCTTCTGAGTTGGTTTCATTGTGAATTGGACGGACACCATTGCATTCAACATACAACCATTGTTCTGCTTTATCATACAAATCACTGCACCTTTTAAAAAATAATTATCAATGTAATCAAAACTACACATGGATATTCTACTCAGAATTTAAATTTGTATTATAAGAAGCAGTAGAAACAATGTTGATTATGGTGACTGGCCAACTCAGAATGAAACCAACTCAGAACCACATCAGAAAGGTCATCAAGAGTTTTGATTAAAGGTCATCAAAAGTATATTAAAAAATGGTTAAATAGGTTATGTTAGGTTAAGGCACAGCAACAGCTATTTTAAAATTATTTTTTCATAGCTTTTAAGGACTTTTCAAAGAGGTGTTGAGTTGACTTGATTCTGAGTTGGCATGGAACCGTTGATTATTATTATTTTATTATTATTATTTTTTATTTTATTATTTACTATTATAGATAGATACAAAAGAAAGTACAAATTACATTTTAGAAAGCTTTGCTTGTCCAACTAGGAAAGTTTCCCGTTCCAGGACAGACAAATTGACAGGTTTAGTTCATATTATAAATTACATAATTACATACTTAACAAAAAAATAGAAAAAGAATCTGGTAGCATATATTATATTCGGATTTGTCGAATTAACCTGGTAACATATAGGTAATATATTCAGATTTAAATGTATGAGATAAGTAGGTAAGTAGAATTATTGATAGTGTAGACCAAGTAGGTACCTGACAACAAGTTGGAGGAATTACAATGAGATTTACAATATAAAGCAATGAAGTTATGTCTTTAGATGTTTGAACTTAAAATACATAATACACTTATAAGAGAAACAACATCAAAATTTACAAATTCAGGTATAATTTATGTATGCAATAATATATTACGCATATTTTTATTACTATACCTCAACTTAACCGATCCCCCCCATCCTACCCCTTTCCTATCCCCACCTAAATAACTCGTCTCTTGAAATGTAATTTTTTATTATCTCTGGAATAACTACACAAACTGTTGGTCTCCCAAATAAATAAAATAAAATAAAAAATAAAAAATAAATGTTGTTTTTTTATATTTATTTATGCGCTGTAACTACAATGTGTGAACAATATGTGCAAATATGATTATTTTTACTGATTTTAAAATATGTTTTTAGTACTTATTATGTTGTACGACTATAAGAATATTCACCGCGCTCCTGTCTTGAACCACTCCTGCTAAAATATGCAAACAATAACTATAAATGTAGATAGAACTCTGAATATAAATAAATAATACCTGATTTAGTGCTACTTTGGTGAAGGTGTAGTGAAATTGGTGCATTATTTTGTACGTCATACAAGTTGTGATAATTTATTATCAATGATTATAAGTATATTATGAAAATGTATACAATTGTTATAAAATTTTTTGAGTTTGACGTTCAGTCTGCCTGTTTTTACTGTCTTTAGGTACTAAGTATCTGCTAATAAATACTTTGGAAAGAGTTGAGTAATTTAAACATTTCAATATTTACTTTAGTTTATTTAAGATGGCTTAAAAGCACTTTGGATTTTACTTTTCACCAACTTATTAATTTTGTCGATGTAATTGGTATTAGTGATAAATTATTTATTATGGAATCGGTGATTAATTACTTCGCCAAAATTTATTATTTACTTGCGTGGGCTTTTTTAATTACCTGCGCCAATATTACAAACGGGATAGCTCAAAGTTAAATCCATAATACCAACGATAATCTTGATGATGATCCAGATCGTAATTATTTTCGAAAACATGTATTCAGCAATAATATCCCTTGTTCACAAAAAAACCAATCTACGAGTAGTATAAGACATTTACACACAATCTAATATCATTGAGTTACTTATTAGGAAACATTGTTTTACAAAAATAACAAGGTGCCTGTGGAGAATCAATTCCCGTTCACACCGTTATGAATAACCATTTTTTTAAATAATAGAATTTGTTGCCATTTTATTTGGAAATGGGTACAAATGACGTAGTCGCACGAGCAGGCATCATTATAAAATTGTCTTTTCAGTTTCTAAAAAGGTATTTCTTTTTACTCCGTCAAAAATAAGATGTACATACAGGGCAGTGTTTCTTAACCTTTTTGGAGGTACAGAACCCCGCCAGTTTCATATGCGCATTCACCGAACCCTCCTTAATTAGAAAGCAGGGTGTGACATCAGTGGCGGCGGATTACCACAAGGGGGGGCGTAATGGGATAAGAATGGGGCGGGATGGGAGAGTGACAATATTCTTCGTAAATTTTTTTGGGGTGTGTTGCCTTCCACCGAACCCCCGAGACTAGCTCACCGAACCCATGGGGTTCGATCGAACCCAGGTTAAGAACCACTGATGTAGGGCACGACACACTGAATGCGTCGAGCAACAACCAATGGAAGCTTAGCTAGAGACTCGAAGTTGTGATGAATTGCATTAATCAACAGTGAAAATAAGAAAATATCGTAGCTTCCCACTTTAATTCAAAAAGAAAATACCAATTAATTATAAAACAGACACACCTGCGACATCTACCGGTTCAAAGTAAATTGAATTCTTGTTGACGATAGGGATCTACAATTAAGTAGATTGAGATGAGTATTGATGAAAAGAACACAGAGGGTGCTAGAAATCATCATTAATCAGCGTAATAATAAATAGTTGAAATCAACAGCCAATCAGGTCTAAGCAGAAAGCTATAAATAACTAATGAAACCAATCACAGAATGGAAGGCGTAGCCAAATTTTGAACAAAGGAATGGACTTTGAACTAAGCAATTAATCAGAGATTTATGAGAAAGAATATCGTCACCGACCGAAAGATCAATACACTATAATGTAAACAGGGTCTCACGCCCGGTGCATTAGATACAATGACCCCAGATTTAAGATAAACAATCAGTACAATGAAGGTGTTGGCAACCGCCGTTAACGAACAAATTAATCCATATTATGTTGGAAAAACTAGGCAAGAAAATAGCTAGAGATTTATGATAAGAGGAAAATTAAAGAAAAGACGTGTAAAACGTAAGAAAAGTTACTGTAGGGTTATTCAGTCGTATAACGAGTACATAGAGGGTCAGGGAAACCAGATTAAAAGGAAAGCGTACATTTTACATTTAAAAGGAAGAAAAACGCTGGAAATTTGGAATGTCACTTTTGTCACGTCAGAAAAAAACGATTTGAAAAGGAAATCTAATGGAAAAACTGGACGTTTAAACGGAAGTGTTTATTGAACAATATAAGATTTCGACTTAATTTTGCGTTTTCAGACGAGTTTAAATAGATATCGTTATATATTTGGAATAGGGAGGTCATACTGGTTACATTGCGTTAGGTAAATCAAACAAGAAGGAATTGTTTTCCGTCAATTGTTTGACGAAAGTACTATGGAAGATAGGAAAGTTTGATGATAGACGTAAACATTATTTGAGTTGACGACCCCACACGTGATTTTGTTATTAAAACAACCAGAAAACGGACATGGTTTTAGGTGATTAAACCCATTTTAATGGCTTTTTGGACGATAAAAATTATCATTGGGCATAGGGACTGTTTATTCAAACTAAAAACGATTAGATTTTATGACCCTCGAATAAACGCTGAGTTATCGGTCGGTACATCGAAGTCCAGACATAAACAGATGTCAAATTTTAAATTAATGTAGATTTAGGGGAGAAAGGGACGGAATTTGGGGGAAGATCCATATGAAGTAATAAAAATTGACATATATTTAAGGACCGAAGTGGAAGTTTCTCCTATGAAAAATGTGAAAAATAACATAAAAAGTAGTAGTATATAGAAAATGAAATTTTCTAAGAGGTGACATACATCGGAGGCAAAACGGGGGGTAGTAGAAAAGAAAATAAAAACAAGTAAAAGATGCTTCCGTAAGGAAAACTCATGAAAATTCAGAAGTATCGATGAAAACAATAAATTTGGCTTGGAATGTAACTAATCATATAGATGTGGATAATAACATAAGGATAAAAGAGGAAATTCGTAGGAAGAGTGTTGTGAATACAAGAAAATTCTAGGGGAAAGGGGAAAATTCAGATATACTACGTAAATAGAGAAAATACGGGTTTTAATGAAAAAATTCATACAAGTAGCAATGAGATAGAGTAGAATTTATAAAAATTGCAACTCAGAATTGCATAGTAAACATTTCGATATGGAGATAATCATGATTTGTGATAGGTACGAAAAAATCGAGACGTAAAAATAGTTATCGAAGACGGACCTTTTACGAATTGAGAAAAAAAATAACAAAAAAATTATGAAATTTGAGCTAATTTTGTATGACCAACAGACAAAAGGAATGAGGGGCATTTTGACGTAATATCGCCGGTCCGATCCTGGAAAAATGTTTAAACGAGATAGGGCATGAACAAAGTCATGAAAGGTGGACCTAACGACAGTTAAACAAAAATGACAGAATCGATATATGAAATCTCGAGTTGTTAGAGATTAAATTCGTGGATCAAAGATAGCTTAGATAGGCCATTCTAATCCTGAAAGGGGTTTAAAAGACAGGACTTAGTGATTTTTGGTTAGTCATCGGGGGTTTTTGAAAAGCGGAAGTTTGTGAGACGTGACGTGACGTTTAAAGCGGTTATTAATTGAAAAATTGTCTAAGTGTTAAAAAAAATTTTTATGATTCTGAAATAATTGGAGTCAAGTCAATAGAAGTGATTTCGGACTTAGTATAATCTAGTGTTAGATAAAATGCATTTTAACAGAAAGTTCTAAGTGTCTAAAGTTTGGTATTAAATTCAGTGTAAGAAATTAGTACCATTAATAATAATTAATTAGATTCAGTGAGGTGATTAAATCATAAATTTAAATTGTGAAAAGTTAAAAAGTGCTGCAATAAATACAATTTGTGTAGTGAAAAGTTCGGATCTTACAATCATTAAATATAAACATTTTGAGACTTAGGGAAATTGTGAAAAACAAAAATCAGTGAAATAAATAAATAAAGTTATGTGATAATTGATGTAATGCAAATAAGTGATAATTAATTATATGTGTCCAGTTTAAACGGCGAGAGTTATAGCAAATATCAAATATTTAAATTAATTATTTTTTTTCAAAACAGTGCAAATTGAAAAGAGATAATAAATAAATAAAGTGCAAATCGAACATAATAATTTATCACAGGATTAATCTAGTATTAGATAAAATAATAATAATAAATATGGACTTTAGAATAAATAATACAAATTATTAAGTTGTTGTTAAATGAGATTGTGATAACTTAATAATAATAACTATTTCGGAAAGCTTAAATAAATAGTAAAACGTTATCTTACTGCAAAATAAATAAAAAGGGTTCGGTGACAAACAAAAATAAAAATAATAAATTTCTTATTTCGTAAATAATCGTGAAGTGGATGTTGCTTAAAATTTATAATTTAAACGGAATACATTTTGATTGATAAAGATTAGTCATCAATTAATTCAGTTTAGAGTCAACGCAATAGTGAAATAATGAATAAAGATGATTAATCTGGGTTTAGTTAGACAATAGCTGAATTAGGTAGAAAAAAATATATAAAAGGTTTGTCGTGTTGAACCCGACAGGAGTGGACCTTTTGGGGTAAGTCCTTACAAAGTATAAAAATTTCTAGAGACATGAACGAGGCAGAGGGCAGCTGATCGTCGGTATAAAATTTTATATAATTATAACAAAATATTATTTGCTTAATATGTGATATGTACCTATATTAAAATATTATATATATAAAATAGATATATTTATATATATATATGTATATATATATATATTCCAAGAAAGTTTAATCAAAAAGAAACACACTTATATTAAAAAGTAAAGGTTTCGATTTCGAATGCCTATCTTTGCATTTATCCGTAACTATTTAAAATAGTTATGTGTTCGACAAATTTCCAAGTCAAAGTTTTGTATTTATTTAGTATATATACTATTTATTATAACTTCAGCTAATATAAAATGATCAAAAAAATGAGTTATAATATTAGAATTTACCTCAACTATAATGCAATTGTATATATATATATCAGTATATTTATTTATTGAGGCAAAATATATATGTAAATATGTAAATTATAACTATATTTATTTGGGATCAGGTTAGGGCAATTGAAAAAAAAAGAAATTACCATTTTTGAATTCGGAGTGTTTTAAAGGTAAACAAATGTCACGCGTTCTTGGATCTAGGTCACGAGGCCAGTGGGAATGTTGACATAACTAAAATTGTTTATAAAACAACTCGGTCAGTAGGGCACTGTGTTGAATGCTTTAGGAAGATGTCAATCTTAGGATAGGGCAACACCATAACGTTGCGCAATTATATATATAAAAAAAGGGGTTAAACACAATCTTTAATTTGAACTTGAAGAGATATTTTGGATTGAACAACTTGAAGGTAATTAGATTTATTATAGGCTAGTCAAATAAAAGATTATTGAAGAGTATCATTGAACATTTGAGAAAAATTTTATGGATTAACTACTCTCCTAGGTAGCTAATAGGTACATCAAACATTTGAAAAATCACGGGATAGTCAAATAAAAGAACTTGAAGAGTATCATTGAACATTTGAGAAAAATTTTATGGATTAACTACTCTCCTAGGTAGCTAATAGGTACATCAAACATTTGAAAAATCACGGGATAGTCAAATAAAAGAACTTGAAGAGTATCATTGAACATTTGAGAAAAATTTTATGGATTAACTACTCTCCTAGGTAGCTAATAGGTACATCAAACATTTGAAAATCACGGGATAGTCAGATAAAGGATTATTGAAGGACTACATGAAAAAATTCGGGGAAAATTTATGAAATAATTGCTCTTACAGGTATAAATAATTTACATGAAGCAGTTGAAAAATCACGGGAGAGTAAAAATTTTACCAAAAGTTGAACCTTGGGGGAAAATTTAGAAAACAGTTCAACAATAGGAGGCAGTGGTCGCTCCTTAAAAAATCAAGGACCATTAACCAAACACATAATAGAGATGGCAATCTCTTAAAGAAAATTGTCAACCAAATCAATCAAAAGCTTGGAATTTTCGGCACTCCAGAACAAACCGAGATAATTGCTTATTATACTAGTATCTATTAATATTTCCCACTTTTAATATGTATATATTCGGTCATCGGTTAAGGTTTTGTGCAGAATTCCTTTCCACGAAATCCGAGCTCGGGATTTGAGACTGGCTAGACTCAAAATTGCGAGTTATAATCCTACCCAAACGTATGTTTACATATATATCTTTCTATGTACTGTACATTGGATGATGTGGACCCGCTTACAATTAGCGTTTTAGACTCGACAGAGTTACTCTCACATCATTTCTTGTACGTGGAGGGAGGATTCACGACCCGTAACTCTACACAACACCGTGAGTATATGATTGCAGATAGGACGAAACCGGTTCGCCCTAAGTAAGTAGTAGACCTTGGAGGAGTAGGAATTTGGGGGTTTCGGGACTTAGGGAAAGACCTGAATGACGTGCACGACGACATGGAAGATTGACAGAACAAGGTACTAAGACCCTCTGGAAAATCGCGTCGGCTGACTGTGCGAAGTTCTAGTTGATCCTTGACCATCCTGTTTACTTGCAGGAGGATAGGAGCCAAATTTTCGGCAGAAAAAGGGTATTCTGAGTTCGTCTAATATGCAATCTATTAATTACATTAACATACTAAATCCATCTTTATATGTACCTTATAGCAGCTGAATCATAGTGGAGGGGAGTCAGGCAGACAAAAACAACCATGATCAAATTTACTAACAATTAACCATTTGAGTCATACTTAATTATCTGTTCAATTAAACATGTGTAATTTCGATTAGTACAGTTATTTACGAGTTCGTTAGGATGTAGGGAATCATAATAAGCGACGGAGGAAAGTTAGCTCCTTTAGAAAAGTATTTAAAGTTAGGTTTGCAAGAGAGAGACCAATGAAGTTTGAAACTCAACGCTCTGTCCAGAATCAAGAAGTTACCACAAAATGAAAGTAATTAAAGTCCCATATCATAAATCAAAAAAATTACACAACGTTTGATGGAGTTTAATTACAACATAAATACGAAAATATTTACGTTCAAGGTCGTAAATAACGTATTAATTAGTTAAGTACATATATCTCTAAAGGTATATAGTGCAAGGGAGCTTTAAGTAGCTTTCTGTAGTTATCAAAGAAAATAAGGGTCCAATTTTCATGAAGGCTTGTGTGACGTAGGGAAGGAATTTTCCATCCCTACTACACACATGCAAAGCCTTAAAAATTTAAATATCGATCAGAGCCAAAAGAAAAGTTCAAGAAAACTTGAAGGGATGAAAGAAAAATAAAATAAATCAAACTCAGCATCGAAAGATAGAATTATCACAACTGTCTTGCCGATGACCAGGAGAGTTTTATATATTTAATATTACACCAAGTTAAATCTGGGGGAGGAAGACAGAATTATCACAAAGTTAAATCACGCGATTTCACGAAGTTACGAATAAAAACAATACCCTGGGCTACATATGTAGCCCACGCGTGTACTCTAGTGTTAAGATACATTCGAAAAATTCCCTGAGAAATCATTTAAAAAACAAGTATATGAGCAGATAAACTACCCTCTTTGGCTTGATGTTATCTTTCCAAGAACTATTTTATGTCAGTTTCTAATTAATAAGGTTTTCACATACATGGTCGTTTATCGTTTCATTAAAATATTCACGAAGTTTTTTGTGCGACGTTTTCTGTACGACGTTTTGTTTTTGGCAAGGCTGTCAGTATTTTACGATATTTTCTATTTTCATCCGTTAGTTTATCTTATCAGATATCGTTTCGAGAGCTATCGCCCCTATTACCGCCCACCTGTAACACTGATCTGTTATTCTCACTATTTTAATACATGTTTATCACACCCGACCCTCTTTCGTGAAATACAACAAAGCTCAAACAATGCCCTATATTATCCCGTATAAATACAATTTAATATACATCACCGCGATACAATACACGTTCACGTGTGGTCAAACGGCGTGGGTTGCCTCAAACTCATATTCAAAATGGTTGATTATTATGTAAAGGGCCTAGCGCCTACTCCCGAATACTCTGTCGACTTGACAAAGCTCTCAGGTGGTGTGGCAGTGGTCTTTGAGCTATATTCATGAGGCCCTGACACGGGTTCCAGTATAACGTTTCAAAAGGCTGCCCCTAACTTTAAATATCGTTCAGTTATACACAACATTACGCTTAGTATTAAGAGCCAGACATTATAAACTAGATTTTTATCAAGAGCCAAATTTTATAATCTAGATTTTTATTAAGGGCCACTAACCAGCCAGCGGCCGAGAATTCATATTTTGTTGAAAGATGTTCGTACAGGGTGGTTCCAATGAGAAAGATAAATTATTCTCCCTACCAGCTTTTTAAAATAATAACTCAATATCGATTTTATTTCATTCAAAGTTTGCTTTAATTTATACCTACATTCAAAAATGCTGAAAGGCGTGATGATAAAACTATTAAAATTATGTACTTTTTGTAATTATTTTTTTATCATAGGTATTTATAATTTTTCAATAATGTCTAAGCAAAATAAGAATGTTAAAAATTCTTAAATATATTAGTTTGTAAAACCGTAAATAAATATACGAATGGAGTATTTTTTTAAAATGATTTTATTTAAACTAAAATTAAAATCCTGAAACGTAGCTTTCCCAGATAATTTATTGATTTATTTTACTGCATTATTACATGATTTGAAGTGTGTATTGTATTATAAAAATTTTGCTTTACTAGATAAAAGAACAGTCTTTCGAAATCAATTTATAATTTTTTGTGGAAATGTGTCAATACGTCTAAAATTTGATTTAAAAGTGACCTATTTATGGTTGTGTCTAGTTATTTCCTCTTAATAGTACCGTACATTTATGAAAATTTTATTTCCAAGACTTAGAAAATTATATTGCCAAAGTAAGACAGTTTTAGTCGAATAAATAAATAAAAAAAAACACCTGCATCCATATGCAGAGTTTCACCTGTCCCAAGCAGAATCCTGTTCTGTCCCAAATAGAAACAACTTGATATGATATAACATGAACGTTAAAGCATGCATGATAAAGGATCGTGTTAAAGCATGCCTTGGTATAAATTATCAGATGTCATTCAATCATAATATCAAAATGCTCAAACAATAGGTTGTGACCGACAAAAATATTTAGATATCATCAATGTTTCACATCCCAAAAACAATAAATTATTAGCTCAAATTGCGTACGCTATACGGAATAATGTAGCAAACTTCCGTTGATGCTGCAAGCCGTCGTTAAAAGCCTCCGGTGCGCCGCGTTCACGTACCCCGAACCCTGAACCCTGAACCATGCACCGAGTGCAGTTGGTACCTCTGCCCAGACGATAATGCAGCCAGATAACTCGCTGTCACACACCATTACAGCTCTATCGACCAATTGCTAAACAGTTGCGGCTGTACGCGGTACCGTATACGGTATACCTTCGGTGTATATTTACACTAACACTCGCAAAGCTAATCGAGAACGCTGAAGTAGATGCATTGGAAAATATGATACGTATTTTTGGTCAATCAAAACGTATTGTATTGTGCCTTACTGATTCGGGAATGACATTCAAAAAAGTATTACTTGGATAGTTTTTACAGAGGTTTTCCAGGAATATTGTATTCATAGTGCAAAGCCATATTTTTTTAAGTGAAACCTTCTTCAGCACCGTTGTGATTTGAAACTTGATTAAACGAAAAAGCGACACTAAAAAGAGAAAAACACACATATCTATAGGATTAAGACTGTGAGAGAATGAGATAGAATACTCGGTCTCTTCTTTGTGTGGTGCTTCGTAGCTTCCCCACTCTTGCCTACTTTCATTTTCTGAAGGTTTCACTTAGACCGCATGTGAACTGCACACTTGTATTTTTTATATGAATTCGTTGAAAAATCTTTGCTTTTAATAAAACAAAAATATTATCGATGTTTATATCACACTTATATATACAGGTATCATTTACTTTACAGATTTTGCATTCTGTTGTAAGCTATCTAGAATCAAAGAATCAGAAAGGCAGAGAAGTTTTAAATTTACAATTACCCACGGGAGGAGCTATGACGTAAGATTTTTTTTTCTCGGGTGAGCTCCTTACTCTCAAAACAATACTTTGTTTCTTATTGCCTTTTGATACGATGATAATTTTGATAATTAACATATTATACCTACAAGAAATAGTCTCCAATATTAAAAACGCTCAAAAGAAACATTGTTATTTTGTGATAAATCATTTTGGGTAATCTAAATGTAAATAGTCTACATTCTCCATGATTTTGTCATAGTGGATGCAGATAGAAGACGTTCACAAAGAAGACATTGTTCTATTTTGCTCCTTTTCAATGATCAATATTTAATGAACTGTATTCAAGTATAATGTATATTTTGCATGCAACTAATGTATATATTTTTTTAATGTGAATACCGCACAAGAGTCCCAACTGCTCTCGTCTGAAGCCAGTGAGACTATGGCATCCCCAATTGGGGTATGTTGTGAGGCTGAAGATAGTGGGGATGGGAAGGAGATAGGGAAGAGAAAGGTGGAAAAGTACCTGACTATTCAGATCTGATCACCAAACACGGCTAATGCCATTTCAAGCAACGTTTCAATTCTGAATGGTGGTCTTGCACCAGGGCGATACTGAGAGTATCTTCCACTCTGGAACGTGCCGCAAATATGCTATATATTATTTTTAAATTAATAAATTGTGAAATTACACAAATTTATCTAATAAAATTTATTTGCCACGCCGGGATTCGATCCCGCGACCTTCGGTGTGCGAGTGAAGAGCCTTACCGCTGGACTACGCCGGGCGTCAAATCATCTTTTTTTCTGAAAATAAGCTATAAGAAAAGAAGGTAGAAGATAAGAAAAGAAAAACTAACAGCAATTTTAAAAAACCTTTTGCTAACAATAAAACATGCTTTTGAAAAAAATGTTTTCAACAACAAATTTTCCACGTTGTTGAAAAGAATTTTTAATGGCTGCAACTAATTAACAACTACTGTACGTGCCTACATTGTAGACTGCAAATGATTTTTGTTTTGAAAATAAACATTAATCCGCTCATAGAAAGCGCGAATAAATAATACGTATTCTAAGGTACTCCATAGTTGATGTTGCCGTAGCCGAAATTAACCCATGAGGGTAATTCCTCAAACATCGCGTTGTTGTTCTTTGAATGTGCGGTCAAATTTTATTTTGCAAATAAACATCCCCTCGACTGGCTTGGCTTAAATATTAATATGTGCTGTAACATAACGTCCGGTGCATGCATCCCTTTAATTTCAAACCCTTTCAAACGTTCGGCAACCAACCACCCCACCGAACCCTCAAACAAGTCGGAAGCACCTCTCAAAAAGGGTGATATTAAAATCATAACAGTTGTTATAGAATCATTTCGATTGTTGGTGTTTTTGATAAAGTGTTTGTAATTTGTTTGCTTGATTGAATGTGTTACTGTGTAGGCTGCCGAAATAGTGTTACCTCTGACTTCACGGTAGGTCCCGCCTATAAGGTTTGGGCGGTTGTGAAGTGGGTGGGATGGGTTGAGTTGGTGAAGTGGGTGGAATGGGTGGAGTGAGGGTGGAACCCGCAGATTCATGCGGGGCTGTCTGCGGTTTGCAGCGGCTGATGCCATACGAGGCCCTGTTAGGTACCTATCGAGAAGCAGAATTATTCTCCTGTTTTTTAACAATCGCGTTGAAATAAAATTTTAGTCAAAAATCGAACTGCAGAAAACATTTTACACACCCGTTACTTTTATTAGTCGTCGCCTTAGTTCATATTTGTCCAGTAGACCATTAGAAAATTTTACAGTAAGAGAAGATTGTCTTTCATTATTTCAATGAAACATTATGATACGTGTTTAAGATAAATCTATTTCCGTAAAGGTAAAGGTCACATTAGTTTAAATAACTAAGTTAAGAGATTAACTATATTTTTTTATACTTTATTTTTAATTTTAAAGTGGAGATTCAACAAAAACTGAAATGGTCTATTGGACAAATAAGAACTGAGGCGACGGTCAATCTCTACGGAATGACCATTAAATTGAATTCGTACAACCAATTAAAACGAACTCAATTTTTGGGCTTAAATAAGTGTCTTGTAAATATTTTGGTCCTGCTGCTGATGGCTGCATTGTATTTTATATATTTCTGATACGAGACGTTTACAAGAACGATTCAGATATAAGAATGCAACACTTATGTCAACGTACCTTTAGTAGACGTACCTTTAAAACATACCTAACATAAGCACTTCTTTTAATTTCTACCACATTCAAGGTAAACCGAAGATAATTGAATGCTGCATTCAGTAACATAATTTGATTAAAATAAATATTTAAATCCTATAGACATCGTGATTTAAAGTTGGTATAAATATCTGAATACGGGTGTCTATATAGTATACGGGTTGGCCCCACGAAAACCTCTTGTTTCCGAAATTGAAATGACGTTGCATCATTCCCAATTGGGTTCGAATTTTAAACAATAGCGGGGCTGGGTATAAAGCACCCTCTATCAATATTTTGATGGGATGGGGGCTATGTTTTTTCTATTTTCAATTACGATATCCGTACACCATAATACAACTAAGGTTAGTTCGAAATTCCCTGCATCCGAATCTAATCGAAATCGTTAATTAACGTAACTGGGATGCGAGTTTAAATGGATGAAAATAAATTTATTTCAATGGTCATATCGGTTTTTAATATTTTAGGATGTAATAGTACCTATATAATATTTGAAATATTTCACTAAAATATAAAATATTACTATGCAAGTTTCTTGTGGTAGACAAACTTGTCTTGTAGAGGTAAAATCGTTACAAAACAAAAAATAAGTCGAAAAAAAATATTATAAAAACGGAAACAAATTGTTAAGGAACAAAGGTAAAAACTAAACATGGAGAAAAAAGGTAAAAACCAAAAATGGAGAAAAATATAATAGGACCATAGGTATTTATTTATTAACGTCATGCATTAGGTAAAACGAAAATGCAAAAATTGCAGAATTAAATTCTTTACAACTTCTTTCAAATAAATTTCTTTCTATGATGAATATTATGGACGATATGAAGGAATACGATTTTAGATTTTCACGGCCAAAAATTTTTTTATTATTAGTTTTTGGGGTATTATGCCGGGTTGCGCTATAGGGCAGATGTGTGATGCCTGATGATGGACACTGCAACGCTGTCCGAAACGTTGGCTAAAGAAGGAGGTAGCGCAACACGGCATAATACCCCAGAAACTAATAACAAAGATATGAAGGAATGTTAGATGAAAAATGCGATAAAATGATTTTTTTTGAAAATGTCTACATTTGTGGAGCGTGTAACTCAAAAACGGCTGGGATTTCGTAAATTACGTATAGAATAAAAGTTGTAGATACTTTACAAAAATTGTGACCTTCCCCCCCCCCCCCCCCTTGCTCGCCACCTAGACGTCAGGACTTTTAGTATGTTCACATCCTAAGCACCCTAAACAAGTTTTTGAAGGAATCGCTTAGGTTTCTGCTCACGCATTCTACACCTCCTTCCTTGACTGGACTATATTATGACTGTTCAGATGATTATGTGATGTTATCAGCAAAACTGTTTTTCGTTCTATCGGCGAGGCAGCATACCACAATACTGAACAGAAAGGTTGATAAAATACAACGAGGCGTAACAACCGAGATCTCTAAGATATAAATATCTCAGAAACTTTTTTGGGTTTTCTCTATAATTAGAAAGTTTCCAAAATGCTTCGTACTAAACTCTAGTGTGGCACACTAAGCCTGGAGTTGTTTTGCACAAATCTCAGCTCAATGCTCAGATCAATCTCAAAGCTTTGCTGCGTTTCGTTTATATGTGGACATAAAATGTTAGGTGCGTATCAAACTAGATTCCCAAATCTCTGGAATTAATTATAGTGTTTCAAAGTGATATTGTTAAAGTGTTAAAAAGTGATTGTGTTATAGTGTTACAAAGTGTTTTAATTGTCTTTAGAACATAAGATAATATGCATAACATATTTTATAGATACATTAAATCATTTTGTATGTTTTGGCACATAGTGGAACATTTATTAAAATTAAATCCTATTTTATTGGTGTAACTCTATTGGACGATAGAATTTATATCGCTTTATAGCTGTTTTTTCAGCTGTTTTGAAGGTTTTTATTCCAAATAATAGTTTAATGTCATCCGCAAATAAGAGAAATCTACTTATAAAAATTTATGCGATGATAAATGTTGTTGATAATTAGTAAAGGTCCAAGATTTGACCCCTGTGGAACTCCAGGGGTTGTTATAAATGTTGTATTGTTGTACGAATTGTTGTCAAAGATATGAGTGTCATTGAAAATCCAAATTGGTCGAGGTTATTTAGGAGAATAAACGGATCCACAGAGTCAAAGGTTACTGCGAAGTTATCGTATGATACCTCTATTTGGTTGTTTCTATCAAGAGCTTGAGTTGTGTACTCTGTAAAAACTATTAAATTAGACACAGTAGATCTACCAACCCTAAAACCGTACTGATGGTCCATTATGAAGGATTCAACTTGGGTATAAATGTGAATATGAATTTATAAACAATTTCAAACAATTTGGCTGGAAAGAATAGGATTGCTACTGTACTGTAATTGCAGACCGAATCTCTATCACCAGTTTTATGTAATGGTGTACGGTAGATACCGAACGTTATTTTGCAGAGGTATTTATACATTTTAGGTAGATTTTAAAAAACAAAGTTTAAAAAAAATTGCAGAGAAGTGATAGAGATAGGTATATATATTTGTAAATAAAAAAGACCGCTAACTTTACTTTCTGCTGTTTAATTATTACTATGCGTGACGGCCGTATCGCCTTCCGAAGGCATTATCAAATCGTGGTGAAGTCAGGTCTGTAGACTGTAAGTGGCTTCACCATTTTTTTATAAACCCTTTGACAGGCGAATCAGCTGTCACGCGTAATAATTAAATGTTGGCAAATAAACTTCTTTTTTTTATTAACTGCTTAATAATATTATTTCTATTCGGGCTATTGTGCCATATTGCACTACCTCTTTCTTTAGCCAACGTTTTTTTAAGAGTGTCTTTTATCAGAACAGATATGTTAACTAGTAATACAATGTGTTTACACATCTGCCTTCGAATCGCTTCGACTCTGATTCGCCGTAAAATCCTTTGGGTACGAGCTATTAATTGTAAATGAAATATTTTTTGCTGTTCACCTGTCCTGCAACATTTGAAAACAACAAGTATTAATTGCATTGTTCATACATTTTACGCACACTGAACAAAAATGATTGAAAATGAATTAACCAACATAATAAATGCAACAAACAGCCATTGATTCGCCTTTTTTGCCATTCGCGCGGCAGGCATTGGCGGGCGGGGAATCCTGAAAAATTTCCCTTGCTATTTTATTTGGCTGCCCGCTTTTTCAGGCCGGAAATTCAATAGTGTTTCTGGCATTTCATCGAATTACAGTTTGACAATTTCATCCACCGGGGAAAAGGGTACAACGGCGTTTCATGCCCGCTCCCGCTGTTCCCATTAATGCGTTATATTCACACGTAAAGGTTAGCGTAATGCACCGTGTGCCCGTGCATAACTAGCATCAGAGGACGCTATGTCCTCTGCACTCACTATCGGCAGGTCGGCAGCCATTTAAATACGGATGGCTATTGGTTGAAAGAATTTTTAATTTTGAAAACAGACTAAAATGTTTAATAAAACTGTCGACACTGTTATGTCATATTTATAGAAGGGTCTAGTTCGTACTAATTATTTAAACTTGATTTTACTTTTAAAAACTTGAGTCTTGACTTGTACGACGTATGAGGTAAACGATCACTTTTCTTATATCGTCGTTGGGGGCGCCTCCAATGGACTTATCATATTTGCTGAATCATTGCAATTAAATGCAATAAGACTTTACCTCCCTGATAAAATGGTCTGAAGTGATGAAATGGTCTACAGGCCTAATCATAAATACAAAAAAATAAAAATTGATGTACATACATACGATCTCCACATATGCTTCAGTTCAGATTAATACTGAAAAAGTATGTCATAACTTTACTTGTGTTAATCAAAACATTATTCAGCCCTGCATATGAGATGGTATTGAACTGATAAAAGAATACGTTTATTTGGGAGTGACTGTTGATTGCGACTTTAAATGGAACATTCGAATAAATAAAACGTGTTAAAGGCTGAGGGCGATAGTGGATGGAAGGAAGTGTTTCGTTTTGTAAACCAATGGTTCCTGAGTCAGGAGAAAATTAAAATTAACAAAAATGACAAAAGACAAACAACTTTACACAATTATGTATGTAGGTAACCCGTCTGCTTGTTTAGGAAAAAATGCATCCTAAAACACATAATCGCGTTATACGAGTACTTTCATAAGACCAAAAACGTCCCAGACGCTCTGGGATGTTTTTGGTCATGAAAGTACATTTTAAAAGCTATATATCTCTCTTCCTCTCATGCAAACATATGTATTTTTCTTTTAACCAGAAAGTGAACGAAATAATGCTTCTTATTGTCTTTGAAATATGGAAGCTATCTTGCGTAGATATTTTGCAATCTCGATTCAAATTGATGGTTTCAGAATTTACGCGCGAAACCGAGGCTTCCGGATTTTTAGGTGCGAATACATTGAACCAAGCAGACGGGTTAAAGGTATCATAAAAAACTATTATATTAAATAAAATATAAAAACTATTTTGGAATAGGTAATAATTGAATTTATATATTAAAAAAAACTTTTATAAATTAACACATTCAAGTAATCAAAGAGTAACCAAGTTGTGTTGCAAAAAAATAACAATGGAAGAATTATTAAGGGGCGTATGCGAAACATAATTTTACCTATATGAAAAGATATTTTCATCGTAACTTTAAATGATATAATTTTTTAGTTGGGTACTCTCATTAATTTATAAATCCATACTTACGAATATTTTACTCAAAGTTATAACCCATTAATCAAAATAATTTTAAAAATCAGTTAAGTGTATGTCCGTAGCCAAAAGAAACCGGCCGAATTAAAAAATGTTTTGTTATTCAATCATGAAATAATTTAGGTAGTACGTAGTATTTTTTGTGTTTTTTCGGATAATTTTCATAAAAAATATGCAACATTTGTCTGTTTCCTATAATCCGTTAAATATAAATACTCCTCGATACTATATTGACGACCTCCGTAGTCCAGTGGCTAAGACTCTTGACTCACATTCCGGAGGTCGCGGGTTCGAACCCGGCATGCGCAAATAAATTTTATTTGATTAATTTGTGTTATTTCACAATTAATTCATTTAAAATAATATATAGTATATTTGCGGCATGTTCCAGAGTGGAAGATACTATCAGTATCGCCCTGGTGTAGGACCACCTTTCAGAATTGAAACATTGCTTGAAAATGGCTTTAGCCGTGTTTAGTGACCAGATCTGAATAGCCAGGTACTTCCCAACCTTCCTCTTCCCCACCTCCTTCCCCTCCCCGCTACCTTCAGCCTCACAACATACCCCAATATTGGGGATGCCATAGTCTCACTGGCTCCAGACGGGAGCAGTTGAGATTCTTGTGCGGTATTCACTTAAAAAAAAAAAAAAAAAAAAACTCCGCACTCTATTCTTCATTGATATATTTCTTTCCACATGTTTAAAAAAATGTAAAACCGCCGTTATGCCAACACCACCAGCTAACAGCTAACGGCCAACAGGCGTGTTGGAAGCGGATGTCACAGTGATAAACTTGACGTGAAAAGCAGTAGTTTTTACCGACTCTCACGGGAGGCAGGAGGTAGCGTTTTGGGGTAGTTGACACCCCGACTGGCGCCTCACGGACAGGGCCCTCCCCGCAGTCCGTTGAGCCTTCTCTTCGCCAGTTTTTAGGGTACCCTATAATAGGAATAAAGGATGAATGTTTACACAATACTTTGTTACGATAGCTCCTTAGTTAAATACACTATCTCACTATTCTACACCTGAATGCAGCTAACCGTTGGTATTCCAAGTCCATTGACGTCATTCATGAATAAAAAAGAAAAACAAATTATTATGATCAAGATACCTGTTGGTCTGAAACTGGCGAGAATCGCGAAGAATCGACCAAAACTGAGACATTTTATGGAGTACATAAATCCAAAATTGAACGAAATAAGGCTTACTAAGAAGTATAAGATGACACATTATTTCAAAAAAGATTCAATGACATTACTAATTTCCAGTTCCTTTTACCTAAGGTGGCGATATAATATGATTTATTTATAATATCTCTCCACGTTTAACTCGTTTTAGCAATTGGGCCGCAAATATCATCCAGATATTCTTTCACTTACAACATACATTATTATTTAGTTTGAATTCGTATCAATGTCTCGTGTAAATAAAACAGAAATTGTTTAGTTAGTATTTTAATATTGTAATGCGGCCAAAACTGTAAATAACATTCGATTATTCATTATTTGTATTTAGAGACAATGTGAACTACGAACGGGGGAGAAAATGCAAGAGGATGCGAGAAGAACCTAGACAGGCTAAAAGAGGCAAGAATAGACAAGAAGGATCGGTAAGAAGTAAGAAGATGCGAGAAGAGATAAGACGAGCCAAGAAGGGGGAAGAAGATTCAAGAAGATGCAAGAAGAGTCGAGAAGATGTAAGAAGTGTAAGAAGATGCAAGATGAGGCGAAAAGAGGCAAGAAGTTTTCACCTCTTCCTCACACTCGATAAATGCTGGCGTCCCGCAGGGATCGGTTCTGTCTCCGACTTTGTTTTTGTTGCACATCAACGACCTTTTGTCATGTGCACCAATTCACTGTTATGCGGATGACAGTACAGTTCATGATAGCTTTTTGTTTGACAAGCCCCCAAAGGGCTCACAAACTCCAACAGCTCGTAGGGCTTTGAAGCAAAGAACGGACGGTTACCTCGAGAGTGTTTTCTCTTGGGGTAAAAATAATCTCGTTGAATTTAATGTTTCGACCCAATCTTGTCTGATTACGTCTAAAAGGGATCGAAATGAAAATTTGGTCTCTTTCAACGGAAGCAATCTTCCGAACAGGCCCTCCATTGATATGCTTGGTGTAACCCTAAGTGACCAGCTCAGGTATGGGGGCTCCATCGAAGCCAGAGTAAAGTTAGCCTCCCAGAAACTGGGCGTACTGTATAGGGCCCGCAGATACTTTAATAGTGCACAACTGCTAACCCTGTACAAATCGCAAGTGCACCCCACGGTTGAATTTGGCAGCCACCTCTGGTCTGAAGCTCCAAAATACCTGAAAAATACCCTTGACTCTGTGCAGAAACGGGCGGTCCGTTTGATAGATTCTCCCATCTTAACAGACGGATTGAATTCTTTAGAGCACAGGCGTCGGGTGGAAATGCTAGCCTTGTTCTACCGGTATTACAATGGAAGATGCTCCGAGGAACTAGCATCATTGATCCCTTCTTCGGCACCAGTGCATAGTCGGGAAACACACCAAACGCGTGCCCAACATTTGTACACGGTTGACATTTGTCACATGAGAACGGGTCGTTTCTTCGACTCGTTCTTATGTTCAACAGCTCGGCTGTGGAATGATTTGCCAGCCTCTGTGTTTCCTCCTTCCTACAACATAGGTCTCTTCAAGACCAATGTTCATTCCTTCCTCTCCTCAAAAAGACCCTCCACACAGCATCCCAGATGACATAGGCCCCGAGGGAAATTATCTTCCTCACGGCCTCCTGTGTGGAGTTAATGTAAAAAAAAAAAGATCCAAAAAGAGACTAGAAGAGCTAAGAAGTGACCAAAATAGACTAGTAGCGGCGGTAAGAAGTACACAGATTCAAGATGAGCCAAGAAGGGGCGATAAGATGCAAGAAGAGGCAAGAAGAAACAATAAGTGTCAAGAAGAGTCAAGGAGAGACTGGAAGAGACAAAAGGGGACGGTAAAAAGTAAGAATGTGCAAGAAAAGGCAAAATTAAACGGAGAACCAAGGAGAGCCAAGAAAAGGCAAGAAACCAGAGGACCCAAGACTAGACAAGAAGACCCAATAAGAGATGAGAAAAACCAGGAAGAGCTAAAAAGATGCAAGAAGAACCAAGAAGAAAGAAGATATAAAGAAGAGAAAACAACGCTCAATCAATTCCTTTATTCCTGCCCATCCTATATTCCAATATTAGCTTATTAGGTTGCCATGTATATCGGTCGATTAAACTCCTACCTCCTTCCCACCATCAGAGCACGTGTTTCAAGTCTTAACAAATCAGTGTACCTTGGTGTAATGGTCTCACCGGAATAGGAGCGCTCCATCTGCACTTTTAACAAGCACGAATATAATAAAATCTAGATTTACCCTGAGATAAAATTGTTTCTATCATTTTTAATTTCCATCTGCACCCCGCTTCCATTTCAATATTTGCACCAACACAATTAAAAGATAACTCTACTCTGAAATCCGTCTGTCCATTTTTTCCTTTGTTTTACCGTTATGTATTATCACCCTCTTTTACTCTGAGCACTTCTCACGTTTTTGCAACATGTTTTCCATTCAAAACGTAATTTGCGTAATTTATAAAACTTTCCGCGCCCCGACGATGGTATTTTTTGAGATTTTGAATTTAACAAATTCGCGTCTTGCGATAAGAAGCAAGTTAAATTTATATTCCGTTCACCAGACACTAAACATAAAAAAGCTGGGACTGAAACATTAATTTGTTATGAACTTTGTAAATTGTATTTCGTAATTGAATAAGTTTCAAAGTAGCTATTACGAATTATTTCTACGTAATATGAGCAGCTACCATATTCAACGAGTATGTTAACAGATATTAAAAAGGAACAGTTGCTTTTCGTTTAACTTTTAAATTATATTCAAACATTCCCAGAAAAATGACTAACAATATTTAAATTCCTTCTACTATATAATTAAAAGTAGAAAATATTGCTGGTGCAATGATGGGGGTCTTAACTAGGCAGAGAATTGAACCTGCGACATCTGGATGGGAACCCGACACCTTGGACCACTCAACCAACTAACCGATCTAACATACACGGCATTCCGACATTTTATTTTGCTGTTACTATTGCATCTGTTTTGTTTATTTTAATAATAACAACTAAGACCTTAATGGTTGAAGAAGAACATATTCACGAGCGAGTACTGGTATCATCAAATTTGTCTGAAATTTCTAGACCAACTATTTTTGAAATACTTTTAATTTGCAATATAATTCCATAACCTGTAAGCTTTGATACGTCATTATCTCCTTAGACAAGACGCGATATTTTAAAAAAAATATTATGTGCAGTTTACACGCGTTAGAAGTGGTATATTTTATCCATATTAGCTGACATTCAAAAGGCCTTTGATACAGTTAGCCATGATATACGCGTACTTCTCTAGAAACTCGAGAAAATTGGTGTAGTTAGTCCTGCTCTTAATCTATTCAAATTATGTCTAAGCAATAGAAAGCAATTCGGTTAGCATTAACAATCAAAATAGCAACTACGTCCCAATAAACTATGGAGTTCCGCAGGGATCCATACTAGGTCCACTACTGTTCGAAATTTACATCAATGATATTTCGCAACTAATTTTAAATGGTGAAATCTTTTAATATGCAGATGATACTGCAATTTTCTGATGGGGTAAAGATTTAGATATCTTACTGGAAAATGCACAAAGAGACCCAGAAAAAATCAACAGTTGGCTTTAATCAAATATTTTAACAATGAATGTAAAATAAACAGGATACATGATCTTAAACTCAACCCGTAAAATAATTCCTCCTTATGTACCCTTAAAAATCCACTTAATTAGCGTATTTAGCCGGCTATCACATCTGTTGCCAAATAAATTTTAAACAGGTTTACATTATAGTCTCGTACACTCACATTTAAATTATTTGATTGAAATCTGGGGAAATGAATGTGAAACATACATAAATGAATACAAAACAAGGTTATCAAAAAACTGTTTCACTACAAGCCAAGAACATCCACAAAAACATTATATATGGAAACAAAACTATTAACATTAAGAAAACTATATGAATACAATATATGTCTCCTTATTTAAAATTAAATAAAAAAACTCGTACATACAAACACAGAATTTATTAAGACGTCTCAGGTACACAAACACTCTACACGACAACACGATAACACACATTTCAACACCATCCACACTAACTATGGTTAACAATCCATCGGTTACGAGGGGGGCAACTTATATAATTGCATCCCGGACATTAAAAACGAAAAAAAGCTGGGTAAATTAAAAAAAATTATGAATTATTAGTGTCGCTATTTTTCGTTACATAGAGTTTCAAATCACAACAGTGATAAAGAAGTTTTCACTTCACAAATTTCAATGATAATATTATTTGTCCTGCGGCTTTGAAAACAACATTTCTATACCATCAATTCACAGGTATAAATTTCAAACAAAAAAACATCATACTATAACGAAAAAACACACTTTACCGATGTGTTTTCCGTTCAAAGTATGGAAATAAACACCCACTTATCGCGCGGTGATTGATCGAAGTACTCGTATCTTTCCAATTCAATCTCGTGTAAGACTTCTCTGAATCCGAAAAAATAAAGAAAATTGCATCCTGAGTGTATTCTTAGATTCACTTTCAGCGAAACACCTCTTCGGTGGGTCCCACTGAAGGTTCCCCCGGGAGGAAGCGGTGCCGCCAGATGAGAAGGAAGCCGGATTTATAACAAAGTGGTTCCGTGGCGATAGAAGCTGCGGCGTTGGAGGTGCATTCTGCTTCTCGATAAAGGCTACACTCGGCTAAGTGATTGAAAGTGGAATAAATCAAATAATGGCACGGAAAAGAAAAGAGATTTCTTTAACACGAATTGTGTTAAATAAATTGATCTGTATTGAATTATAAAATCTGTGTTAAATAAGTGGGTCAGAATACTTACTTGTAGCTTGTAATTTATGCAGATTCAGTTGTAAGTCTGCAATATGAAATAAATGATATAATATGTAGACGAATTACAGTTAAAAAGATTGTTTTGATTGTTTTGATTTTTGATGAAAGGAAGACTTATCTGTGATACTTTATTAAATCTGGATGTTTCACAATTTGAAGATGGTTTATAAAAGTCTGGAATTGGATTTAAAACTGAATAGTTCCACGTGACTCCAGATACTAATATCTACAGTCTGTATGTCGGACGAATATCTACAGCTCATATGTTGAACTAATATCCACGAACTTCAGAGTGTTGACTAATATCTACATAGCTAAGGTCGGACGAATATCTACAGAGCGTAGGTTGGACTAATCAGCTAAATGTGTCCAATAGTCCGATATTAGGGATTTTTACATACATACTTACATAAATTAAGTTTTTTAAACTGCATACGCAATATTACGTTATTCCAATATGCTATACATAATTGCAAATCCAACCTCTGCCAGTGCTGTAGATATTCGTCAACACTTTGGTTCTCATAGATATTAATCAACAGTTTGAGCTGTAGATATTCGTCAACACTTTGATTCTCATAGATATTAGTTCGATTTTTTCAGTTTTTGAAATTCCTGTAGATATTAGTAGACGCCTCCGTTCCACGTACCATGATTTGTGGTGCAGTGTTGAACAACTTGTCGACAGATTGATTTAATGACTGGTTAAGTATTTGAACATTTTAATATAAATGTAAAGAGACTGTCGGAATTGTATTTAAAACGTACGGTGGGATATAACTCACCACGGTCGGTTTTATTGCTTAACCCTTTCAACGAATTTTTTAAACATCTAATAAAAATATATTTATTATGGTTTTCCATTCTATTTTCGAAACCTTTACACTTTATTAAACAGTATTAACAACCGATGTGACGTCTTGTCTTATTGTTTGACAGCTAATTTGATACAAAAGTTCCAAAGTCGATGGTGAAAATGAAGTAACGAGTAGAGATAGACACAATGCTAGTAAACCTTTTTTCTTTCACAGCACGAATTTCAAACGTGACCATAAACGTGTACTCTTGTGGATGAATACCTACCAATTTTTACTTCTATTTTTATTTCTTCTTCTTTAAAATATCTTTTTGTTCTTTATTTTTCAGCTTTCTATTAGTTTTTACATTTGTATTTAGTTTCATTTGTTCCTAAATGTGTTTTTTTTTCTTTTCTCTTCTTACTACGACACGGGCATTAGTATGGTATGTACCTACTAGTATGGTAGTTAAAAAACGACAAAAAACTGTAACATTTAAAAATCAATGAAATCATAAAAAATAACTTTTTTAAAATTAGCTCCACACAGGAGGCACCGAGGAAAACAATTTCCCTAAAGGCCTATGTCATCCTTGAGGATGCTGTGTGGAGGGATTTTTAAGGGAAAGGGAGGAGAAGAAGATATGGGAAGGAAAAAGGTATGAGGGGTGGGTAAGAATCTGGGGGTCAGTGTGGCCAGGAGTGACGGACGTATGAATCTATCCCTCACACTGCGGTGCAAGGCGAAGGGTCGGGAGAATCCGGCTGGAGAGATCAAAAAGTCTCCCTCAATCAGTCTCCTCCGATCCAGCCTGCCACGCAGTGGTTGGGCAAACATATCCGCCACCAAGACCTAGACAAACCTCATCCCATGAACCTGAGCACCCCTGCTAAGTCACCAAACGTAGCGAATACTTGGGGTGACCTGTGGCAGGGGTGTTGGTTGTCCAATAAATGGTTCCCGGGGCGGCGGTACCCATACCCGCATCCCAATTTTTACTAAAATCTAGGCAGGAACACTGCTACTCAAATAGCTTTTTGGTCGTTCTCTTTAATTATGTAAAATTGCTTCTTTATTTTCTGCTCATAATTTTGAAGATGGATATGCATATTTACAAAATGCATTTTGAGAATCTTATATTTTAAAATAATTCATGTATATTTAAAAAACGTCGACGGTGATAAAAAATATTTAATATCGTGTCACATGTCAATAAGTTTAGTGTTATCTTTGAGCGTTCCAAATTGAACACAGCTTTTAGATAAATCCAGTGCAGTCTCCCTTGCCTAACGTCTGACATGTAGCAGTATAACAGTGTAACCACTCCGGAGCGAGTCGCAGTAGCAGTTAGTAGCTGAAGCTGAGAGTCTCCTCGTCTGGGGATAAGTCCCCTCACCGGTTCCCGTAGATTATATTGGCTCAAGCGGAGACACGGCTTTGAAGCGTGAAAGATACAAGACTATCGCAGATACCGCAGTATTGATGAGAGATTTGGGAATGCCGCTCGCCGATTTGCCTAACAGTTTGCCGGCGATGTATTTTGACAGGGTAATCTGTAGTGTTCGAGGCATCTGAGGAATCTTCTGTTCATGGCGGTTTACGGTTGAGTTATTTTGCTGTGACTACGACAGTTTAGTCAATTAATATTTTCACTTCTTCAATAATTGAAAATTGTTTTGGCAGCATTTTTTTCTTCTTTTTTCCACTAGGTTTTCCACAACTTCTTTAGCACCGTTGTGATTTGAAACTTGATAGTAGATAGACTCGAAACGAAAAACAGCGACACGAAAAAGAGACAAACGCAGACATCTGCAGGATTTAGCCTGCGATAAATCTAATGACTAATCGGACTCCTCTTTGTGCGGTGCTTCGTAGAATTGTGTGAACTGCACACTTGTATTTTTTTCCTTCCGGGCCTATATTATTTTCTGGAGATGCTATGCTGAGAGTTTTTTTTAAGGAAAGGAAGAGGAAAAGTTCTGGAAATGACAAAGTTACGAGGGATGGGTAGGAATCTGGGAATCAGTGTGTCCAGGAGTGAAGTATGAATCCATCCCTCTCACTACGGTACAAGGCAATGGATCGAGAATCCGGTTGGAGAGGTCAAAGGGTCTTCCTCAACCGGCCTCTCTCGATCAACCCCGCTAAATAAGTGTTGTAAACAACGTTTGACATTTTCACAGATGCATCTAATCAGCTTTGTAGTAGTCTAGATTCGGATTTGTTTAATGTTTATGTACTTTTTACCCAACACAATTGTCGTAAAAGTTTTAAAGCAAAGGTCTGATATTGACATATTTAACTACCACTACTACAAAATTATGTTTAATGCCAACTGGTTATTTATATGTAATACAAGATTATACATTTATTGTACATTATTTCTAAAATATTTTGAATGCCCAACTAGGAGGCCTCCGGTTTTAGGATAGTCAAATTAGGGTTAGTATGAACACATGGAACATATTTTGTACAAAGAAAAAGAAAATGTGTTATTCAACAAATAGTTGTTCCTGGAGTGACGGTACCCATACCCGCCTCCCAATTGCCAATTTAGCCGTGTTATCGAAAAACTGGCAAATGGTTGGCATTCTTTGAAAGGTGTATGATTTGTGTGAATTTAAAATAAAGTTTACTTGTGCTGAACGAGCTACAAGCAATAACCCAACTCATAAACATGTTTAAAAAATTCAAAACCATGACTTATGTCGTTTTTTCCAATATCATAAAGTTATATTCAAATGTGTTTAAAATAACCATCACCGCTATGCTTTCGGCAGGTGTGAATTAAGTGGACACGTCCACAGATTTCAAAAGGTAATAAAATAAATAAATCACCGCAGGTACTTGATAAGGCTTCGTTTATTTTAATGGGGCTTTTCACTTTCAAGAACAATATTAATTTTAAGTTCCTTTGATAACATCTTAATGGCAACACTCAGCACTCAACAATAATATCTTATTACTTTTTGAACATCACGACATCGGATTTAATTCATGGAAATAAACACCAAAGTACTTCGGACATTTTACAACACGATCTACATAAAACCAAGTTACATTTTTTTCTTTATTGATCGTAAAGCGAATCCATGATATCCTTTTTACATACAGAGACACCGTTAATAATCTATAAAACCCAAAAAAATGTCGCGGCTGTTGCACCGGTAATATACTTTTTTAGTCCAAACATTTAATGACCTTCCAGACCTCCCAAAGTGGTCGTAACTTACTGGCCGCAGGGTTCAAATAATTATTTTTTCTATAGCTTTTGAAACCTTATATTAAAAAAATATGTATAAAACTTGGGTTTTACGCGTAATTTTCTCCACCATACTACAATTTTGAAATCACCGGATGACAATGAAAAAATTCAATTACTTTAAGTGCGAAGTTATGTTTTGATATTTATTTTTTATTGCTTCGTTTACAAGTCATAATAAAATGAGGATATCTGGAATGGTGGTAATGTAATAAATGGTGTGGCGTCGATTAAAACGAATTTTAGAAATATTATTAAATCTGGTAGGAGGGTATCGGACCTAAGTAAAGCTGACCTTCTGCCGGGAAATTTACATAGGATTCCGCGTTGAACTGGCTGTAAATCAAATCAGGGACAGACAAATATTCGCCCTCCCCAGTTAGGCAAATGTCTTCCGAGGCGCCGGTCACTCCAATTAACCTCAATGGTGAAAGTAATATGGCTGATTCGGAGTTGGGTGGCATCTCGGGCATTTGTCATGCGGATCACACAGACCTCCCCCACCCACTACCACCTTTAACCCACCTCACCCTCCTGAGGGCTTCGGCATTCCCAACATAAGTTTGTTCGCTGGTCTGCTCACTTCATCCAAAGAATTATTTATAGAAATGGTTCGGGTATTAATCTGCCCTTATGTTATCAGACAGACTGTTATTTGAGGCAAAAATTGACTTATATAAATGGTTTTTATATAAAACAATTATTTAAAAATACGAATTTCGGTTGTGTATCTGTAACTCCAGTATAGTGAACTCTAGAACTCAGATTTGTTTTGTTTGAAAAATTAAGAAAAGCAATATTGTAGGTACGTAGGAAATATTTTAAGAGTAATGTTGGTAGCTCTTAGTTGGAGTATGATACAGATAAATATGTGGGGTCGAATAAGCTCAGTGATAGAGAAAAGCCCCTGCAAGGCTTAGGTCCTAGGTTCAATTCCTAAATGCGACCCAATCTTCTGTTTCACATTTTTCATTTGAGAGTCGTTAATATTGTCAAAATTATTTTAAATGAAACTTTAAAAAATTAAATACATCTTTTTGACAGAAAACCCAAATATGTGCTGCATAATTGTATAATGCCCTTCCAAATTAAATTAAAAATACCAAGGAGCTTAACAAACTAAAAGAAAGAGGATGAGAAAATCATTAAAATTATGATGTAACTCTAAAATAACCTACAGCCAACAACATGAACATCTTAACATCATGAAGATCTGAAAATCAACAAACATGAAGAGGAGGAAATCGTGCTGTAAACCGACACTGTTGCTTACAGTCTGCCTCGGTACAGGAATCCTACTGAGGAAGGTTGTGATTCAATTACTACACTTTGAGTTTTTAAATAGCCATTATTAAAAAAAAAAACTTCAATTTATCATAACTTGATATTGATTTTATAATTTCCCATCGACAGACTTTCAAAAATCAACCTTTTAAGGTATTATAATTAATAAACCTCGCAATTAATAGCTCGCATAATGGCTAACCAAAGACTTACACATTTCAAATTGAGAGTCTAGTTAAAAGACGAAAAATAAAGGACCTCTTCATGCTCTATAACATAGTGAATAATTGTGTACACAGTAACTTAGTCAACCAAATCAAGTTATACGCCTGGCCCAAATCTACATGAACCCTTAACATATTTTGGACCGAAATTTTTACCAATAATACTGGATATTTTAATCCTATATTTAGAATGTCTCGATCATACAACGATCTTGTTAAAATACACACTTTCATAGATATTTTGGTAAATAACATAACATGTTTAAAAAAACTATCTCCACAAATTGTGCACTTTAAAAAAAATGTTGTTTTATTACTTTTCAGTAAATACTTCATAAATATTGTAATCAACGTTATTATTATGTATTTCAATTTTGTATTTAAGTTTTCATGTTATGTGTAAATAATACTTGCATTTTTTTCATGTGTTTGCTTCTGTGATAATGTGTTTATAAATAATGTTTATAAATATCCTATTAGTGTCTCAAATAAATAAATGAATAAACCTACGAGAACATAATCTTAAAAACAACAATTTGTGTAAGTATAATATTTTGTTCAAAAAGTATAAAACCCAAAAGCAACCTTTTAACCTCAACCCACCTTCCTGTTCTTATCTGCCCTAAAAAGTTGCCGTAAGGGATTTGTTAAATTGTCATTGTTACTTAAATTAAGCACGAGTTTTAAATTTTGCCTCGAAGACAATGGTTATGACAAAAATGTGTGAAGATCGAACTTTGTCAAGTTCCCTCCCCAATTTGTTGAAATTGCTAAAGTTTCCCAGAAGTAGGGGAGGGTGGGTGCCACGGGGTAGTCACGTAATCTAGAAAGGTGTTTTACCGGCTTAATTGTTCCTATTAATATGTGTTTAACTAATGCCGCGGAATTCGAAACGATTCATTTGCATATTTTACGGATGTTAATTTCACATTTTTTTTGTTTAATTTTCACTGCCCCGCGACAAGGGTTGTATTTTTATATAAAACATGAATGAGAAGTGTTTCACTTTAATTACTATTGTAGCCAATAAAGTTTATTCGTGTCGCGTATTAATTATTCTGAAAACATTTCGGGTCCACAATAAATTGCTGTGAAAATTAGCGGCCCCTTTTTTAATTACCTAACAATTATGTGAATGGTCTAGAAATAATCATGGTAGGTAGGACAGGTGCCAGTTGACTTGCGGGTCATGTTCGAATTTCACAGAGTGTATCGTCTAATTTTCTTATCGGAAAGGGGGTGCTTTCTGATAAAGTTTCAACAATTCTTAGAATTTATCAAAACTAAATAATTTTTTTTTATTAACCTTAGTTTATAAATAACATACATTAGTAGATCTGTAATAGTGGTAGACTTAGCGTCCAATAATAATCTAATTTAATAAATCCAGACTAATCTTTCCTCTGAAATCATAAAATATACTTAATTATAAACCATTTATGTGGAACTACATATTTTAAAAATTCTAATGAAGAATTATAAAATATGTACAAAAAAAATATATTCTCAAAATTTTTGTTTTCAATCGTTTTTCAGGCAGGTAGGTACCATAGTATTGAAAAAAAAACGTTAACAAGTAAGTCCAAATAAGAAGGACGATTTAATTTTTTTTTAATTAATCTTAACTGAAACATTAAAAAGTCATCATCCTGAAACAGAAACGATTGTTCAAATAAATTTTCAGACAGACTAAATGCAAAACGGTCGAATTAAAACAGATCTTCGCTACGCTGAGTTAACTAATAGGCCACTTGCATGGATTTCATAACGACTTGGAAAAAATCATGTGGATAGATCTTTTTACTAAGATTAAGATGGGATTGCACTCTCCTCCCCACATACTGGAATAAACACTTATTTATTTATTTATTATTTAAGAAAATGTTAGTACAATTGTTTAGAAATGTACAGATTTTTTTATTTTTAAATAAATAAATCCATTATTTGGGCTCGTGACATCACTACATGAAAATGTCCCGTCTCCGAAAATTTTCCTATTATTTTTTTAAAAATCCACACTGATTTATTTTTTTTTATGGCATCACTTTGATTTCAGGCGAATTTTTTAATTCGTTCACTAGATTTATTGTTTGTTCTCTGCGAACTTATCATTTGGTTTCACTTTTTGACAGATGCTCTGAAGAGAACCCCGTACTTTTAATGATCTACGGGGTTCTCTTCAGAACGTGCAGATGATGTCGGTACGTGTTTTAGAGGTATAATGATTATGGTGCTGATTTTAACAAAATTAAATTTTATAATATTCTTATTATTATTATAATTTACAAGTACAAGTATATTACATTGAATGTAGTAATATAGACGCTGTTCATTATAATGATTTATGATCAGTAAGATGGATCAAGGAAAAAAAATATTTATGAGATGTAATATTTTTGGTATGCCTCGCTATTCTGCTGTGCCATTCGTGTGGAAAACGTTCTTTTTTTTTTAAATGATTTTCGGCTATGTAATTATCGTTTTTTCACACCTATAAAATTATGTCCCGTCTTTCCTGTTTATAAAAAATGGTCTGATTTATCGGATTGAAATTTTCAAAAAATCCCCAGGGTTTCAAAAATACGATTAAAAAAAAAAAAATACAGAATGTCTTAGAATATTTGCCTAAACCGGAAAAATTTTTAAAAAAATTTGATGCAAGTGGCCTATTAAGGTAGGTAGTCACAGTGAACAGGGGGCGACGTAAAAAATCAACTAAAAGTGTATTTCTACTTATTTTCGATAGGTTCGTACTCTAGAAAAGTATATAATATTTACTACGATGTTGTTGTGTTCTAGAATAATAAAGTAATAGAAATTTAAAAGCACATTATTTTTCTAACAAAATCAATTTGTTATTTCGTAGTTTGTTCAATGTTTGCTACCAAGATATCCATTAAGTCAATGGGGGAGACTTTTCAGACCTTTTCAGAGCGTCCATCGAATATTCAACCCTCATGTGACTAGTGATTAATCTGTCTAGGAATTAGCCAATTACTTTGCATCGTTAGAGTAGGTGCGAGCGTCTACTCTATCTGGCCAATTGCCTACAGATAGGGTTACACAGTGGCAGGGTTCGTTCAAACTTGTGATGGGCAAAACCAAAATATCTTAGATTTCAGCTTTAAAAGTTTAATCCCCGCCCTCCCTTAGCCCCCTTTTAATAAGCCCGTCGCTAGTTCAAATGGAGTTTACGAACAAAAGTTTTCATATATTGCATTTTGTAATTGGGTTCTAACTAGTTAGATAGATATTATAGTTAGTTCTTACTATATTATAGTTAGTTTTTCATATTTTATTTATTTATTTATTTATTAACGCCGATTATAACGGCTTTTACAAAAGAATTACAATTATTTTACATATGAATACAGAATATACATAGATAAAAAAAAAAATTAAATATAAAATTCATAAAAGAGAACAATAGAAATTTTAATATCAACATAAAAAAAGGACAATGAGTAGGTTATCATAAATACAATACAACATATTATAAATCCCGGATATTATGTATTAAGAAATTAATACTTTAAATCTGTATTTGATTATAGTCAAACTGATAAGCGCTGACAGACAGTTTTAATTAAGTAGTGTTTGTATGAGGTTAAACTAGCAATGTTTATAGATTCATCCAAAACATATTTATTTCCAAGTACATGCAGGTGATTCATTATGGAATTGAGTTCAGCGTTCGATCCTGTATTGTTGCAATGATAAGGTAATTTGAAACTTTAGAAGGAACTTTATTTTAAATTTTAGAAGGAGTAGTACAAGTCATGAGTGCAGTATATATTCGTGTTGTATAATTTAATATGTACTGAAAACATATTTCAAATCAGTGTAAATAATCATGTTTGCACATAATTTGTTACACATTGTAGTTACAGCATATAAATAATTAAAAAAAAAAATTACATTTTTACATTCATAAGTTATATCTAATATTGTCAATTTTAATGTAGATTTTCTTATAAGTGTACATGTATTATAAGTTCACACATCTAAACACATAACTTCATGTTGTAAATCTTATTTTAATTCCTCCAACTTGGTATCAGGTACTCGGTTTACACTTTTCAATACTACTTACTTACATACCTACTTATCTCATACTCTGTAAATCCGAATATATTATATGTTTGCCCTTAAAAAACCTCAGTTATTTACTTTTTGTAGATATAAGTAAGAATATACACTTTATCAGAATAATTTATATCAGGTATAGGTATTGTGTATTTTTTCATTACGGTTCTAAATTATTTGTCGTTATTTTATTGGTCTATGACATACTTATTTTTATCACTGTCATTTATGAATTTTGTACAGACTGTTTATAACGCTAATAAATAAAATAAAAAATAAAATAAAAATGTTACCAGGTTAATTCGGTAAATCCGAATATAATATATGCTACCAGGTTATTTTTCTATTTTTTTGCTTTTGTAATTATGCAATGAATAATAAAAACTAAACCTGTCAATTTATCTGTCTTGAACGGGAAACTTTCTTAGTTGGACAGGCAAAGCTTTCGAATATGTAATTTAAAATATATAAGATGTCATCTATTCATTTTATATTCATGTATCGCAAATGTGGATGATAGAATAAGTCAGGGACGCCTGAAAAAGACATGGCTTGACCAAGTGGAACAGATACTTGAGTCGGGCCATGCCAAGAGTCAGAATAATAGAAGAGTATGTATGAGACGATGTATTGATGTGAATACGGCAAAAAGAGTGTGCCAAAATCGAATTGTTTGGCGGTCCGTCGTCTCTGCCTACCCCTGCAAGGGAAAGGCGTGATGGCTAATTAGTTAGTTATATCATCTATCTATTTGCTACCAGCATTTTTACGTTTTGTCTAGGATTTTGTTTCCTGTACAAAAAATTTAATTTTTTCAAAAATTTCACCGAAAGAGGGAAATAATTCGATGATCTCTATTCCACGAAATCAACGGTATGGATAGTCAACATAAAATGTTGTTTCAGATTTTATTTTTTCACAGTAATATCAATATTTAAAAAATCCGAAGCGCATGAAAATATTTGCATTGCCCTATAAATTTCTAGGAGTAGCCTTGTCCACCATGAAAATTGCAATGGGGGTCACAATCCTTAGCAATGAGGCACAGACTCTAAGATTACATAAGAAATAATCTTGGATTTTGTACTAAATAACATTTGGAAGAAGAAAGGACTTTATGATTTACTAACAGCAACATAATTTTTTTTAAATAAATGAAACAATTTAACTTTGTTTGAACTACTTATATATTTGAGTAAAGCCGACCGGTTTCAGAACGATCGTTCCTTCTTCAGAGCAAGCGTATACTAATTTGACTGTTTCGAAATATGGATGAGAGCAATGTATTATTATGGCAGGGGCGGAGCCGTTGCTAGGTATTAATGAAGAGTGGGTGGGTAGGGGAACATATCCATGATTGGGCTATAAAAACAAAAAATATTGTCTTATTTATAACGAAAAATATTGTCTTACAGCCCAATCATGGATATGTTCCCCTACCCACCCACTCTTCATTAATACCTAGCAACGGCTCCACCCCTACCATAATAATACATTGTTCCCATACATATTTCGAAACTGTCAAATTAATATACGCTTGCCCTGAAGAAGGAACGGTCGTTCCGAAACCGGTCAGCTTTACTCAAATATATATAAGTGGTTCAAACAAAGTTAAATTGTTTCATTTATCTATAATGGATAACCACAAAGTTATAGCTACATTCAAAAGTATAAAAATGTTTAATCACTTAACATCTTTTTTTCCGGCCTTGTTTCCGGTCGTCCGGAACAATTTGTTGAGCTTAAATTACTTCAACTTAATACAAATTAGTAATGATGACTTTTAATTATCTAATACAATCTAGTAGAGGGTTTAACACCTCTGCACACGAGGCCTTTGCAATTCCGCATACTAAATCATCTGTTTGGCCCGTGTTTACCCTCGCCGGGAGTTTGATAAAAACACCGTCCTGCGCTGATTCTCCCTTCTACTCTCGCCTCTACTTAATCGACTGTGTGGATGGAGAGAATGAATGGAGGAGGATGGGTCGAATGTAAATTTGGGTCGACACCACGTGACGCGTCGTTTTAGCGGAGGTGCGAACCCATTTTCATCGGGGGGTGGATTTTCATCACTTTGTAACACGTACGATATATTACTAAAATGTTGTCGGAAAGGATTACACCGTTTTGTTTGTCTTACTTGTTTAAAAGTTTCTCATTTTATTAAAACTTACCCGAAGGCGTTCCGTGTAATGATATTTAACTTTTGAATATTTGGGAGTTCGGCAAATACACGTACGAGTATGTTCAGAAAGTGTTTGTGGTACAATGTGTATCGTAGATACATACAATTACTGCTGAGTACCGCGCAAGAACGTTATCCAACGTCAAGTAGGCCAAATATCATTGCTTCAATTTATTGGTGGAAAATTTACAATAATGTTATAAAACAAGTGTATAACAACAATAATAACTGTACAAAGCTACTCGTACAATACAATAGGGTTGTATTTTCAGTTTTATTTTGTTGTATCTATAAACTTTTAATTTTAATCTGAATGGAGAATGTTGTTAGGTGAAATAATTTTGGGAAAGCAATGATGTGGAGAAGAGGATGGTCAGTAAATAATTGGGTGTTTTAGCTATTGCCAATTTTGTCTTGTCAAGGCGAGTTGTGAATGGCGGTATGACTTTAAAATGATACTCTGATTATCTTGGACTCTGAAAAGAGGTGCAAATAATAACCCATCACAGGTTAAATTACGAAATTAATCAGGTGTAAATTTCACGTACCACTTTTTTTTTACATTAGCTCCACACGGAAGGCACCGAGGAAAACAATTTCCCTAGGGGCCTATGTCATCTTTGAGAATGCTGTGTGGAGGGTTTTTTAAGGGAAAGGAAGGAGAAGTAGATATGGGAAGGAAAAAGATATGAGGGGTGGGTAGGAATCTGGGGATCAGTGTAGCTAGGAGTGACGGACGTATGAATCTATTCCTCACACTGCGGTGCAAGGCAAAGGGTCGAGAGAATCCGGCTGGAGAGGTCAAAAGGCCTCCCTCAATCAATCTCCTTCGATCCAGCCCGCCATGCAGTGGTTGGGCGAACGTATCCGCACCAAGACCTAGACAAACCTCATCCCATGAACCCGGGCACCCCTGCTGAGTCACCAAACATAGCGAACCACTTGGAGTGACCTGTGGCAGGGGTGTTGGTTGTCCAATCATTGGTTCCCGGGGCGGCGGTACCCATACCCGCCTCCCAAATTGTCGGACCACTGGGCCTTGCACCGCGAGGAGGGATGGATTCATTACTCCTGGACACAGTGACCCCCAGATTCCTATCCATCCCTTATACCTTTCACTTTCCCAGACCTTTCTCTCCGTCATCCCCATAGATGACATTGCACCTAAGGGATTTTTTCCTATGTGCACCTGTGTAAAAAAATGACTTCCGGACAAATTGTGCATCAACAAAATTACACATGCAGTGAATTAATGCACCTACATATAACATCCTAGCATTTAAACCCATTAAAAATATATTTTTTACACGTGTAATTCCATTAGGATGTATGAATCCACTAATTTAAAAATAATGAATCCTCTACTAGACCGTGTATTCACAACACTAGATCGAATAAAAATGATACAAAAAATATTCCAAGTTATAAAACCACATTTGGACAAAGAAAATATACATACTTTGCAACAAAACCCCATAACATCCTTCCCCAAGACATAAAACTAATAAAAAATCCAATTGAATACAAATCAAGAATAAAAATATGGCTTAAAGAGGTCAATGAGAAAACCCTAGCGAAGACGCTAAAATAACATAGAAGACAAATGAACTTTATTTAAATAACATTAGTCCGCCTCGGCACAGGACCCCCTAGTGAGGAGGACTAAGAAATACAATACTTTATACTTAATTTCAGCATTACAATTTGTATGTAATTTTTTTTTTATATAGTCGCTATAATAAAAAAAATGTATATTATTGTATATTGCTATTTGTAAATACGTTCATATGTAATTCCGTCCGAGTGTAATTAATTCTGGTAGTGTAATTCACGGCTGTTTAAATTCGTCCCAACATCCCCGTCACAGATGTATTTTTTCTCACTTCCTCACAGGATTCTGCGGCTCTGGTATAATATGATGATATTTATACAATATATCGATGAAAAAACAGAAGATAAAAAAATATTTTATGAAAGGCTTTTTTAACAACATCAACATCAACAACATCAACAACATTAAAGTCGGCTGACATACTCACAACGGTATACATTTCGAGGTTTACTGTGGAAACTACAGAGGAAAACATCAATAACTACCTAACAGAAAAAGATCTGGAATGTACCAAGATTGAAAAAATCAAGCCTTTTCGACCTACGCCTTTTAACACCTTTAAACTCACTGTTAAAGCGATCGAAGTAAAGAAATTCCTGGCAGAAGAACTTTGGCCGGAGGGAATTGTATTCCGAAGATTTATAGAACCGCGCATATCTACTATCTAATGATGCCTACTACTTTTTATTTTATGTTTTATTTTTTATTTATATGTATTTTTTTATGTACTTACTTGTGTTTTATGTATGTACTTAATCTATATAGGATGTGTGGGATTGCACTCACCTCCCCACATTCTGGAATAAAGACTTATTATTATTATTATTATTATTAACTCGTCACTGCCGAATACTGCAAGCCTCATTCCTGTAGGGGTAGCTTTCTCCCTTTGGCTGCATCATCTTGTAGCAATTTCTCATTGGATGATTCTGTGCAAGGAATTGATTGCTTTGTTTCAGAACAGTGATTTGAAAGGGCCATACATAACTCACCCCAAGGAAGATGAATGATATCACATTCGTCTGCCAGTGTCTGGAATTTCACACCATCATTATATTGAAATTGAATAACTCTATCGGTCATGCTCGCATATTCAATCACTGCGCTTAATTTGGTTTTGAATTGAAGGCTCTACCTAGTCCAGATGATTTAAGTGAAATTTAATGCGTTAAAATCTACCCAGTGAAATAGTATTTCATACCCAGTACCTAAATACCAGTGTTATGTGAGAACACAATCTAAATAATTATTGTGCTCAGCACAGTGTGTGACTTAAATTAAATTAAAATCGAACTCGACTTTTCTTAAAACTTTGGTAACCAGATCTGATTTGTCAGGTACTTCCTCACCCTCGTCTCCTTCCGCTTACAAATACCTGCACCTTCACATCGTACCACAAATCTGGATGCCAAAGTCTCACTGGCTCCAGTTGGAACTTTTTTATTTTGTTTTTAAATTAGCTCCACACAGGAGGTCCTGAAAAAAATAATTTCCCTCAGGGGCTATGTCATCTTAGGGGATGCTGTGTGGAGGGTATTTTTAAGAAAGGAGAGGATAGGAAGCTCTGGGGAGGAAAAAGTTGTGAGGGGTGGGTAAGAATCTGGGGGTCAGTGTGTCCAGGAGTGACAGACGTATGAATCCATCCTTCCAACTGCGGTGCAAGGCGATGGGTAGAGAGAGTCCGGCTGGAAAGGTCAAAAGGCCTCCCTCAACCAGCCTCTCTCGATCTGGCCCGCCACGCAGGCGCATTCGCCGCCAAGACCTAGACAAGCCTCACTCCATGAAACCGGGAACCCCTGCTAAGTCACCAAACGTAGCGAACCACTTGGGTGATCTATGGCAGAGGTATTGGTTATCCAATAAATGGTTCCCGGGGCGGCGGTACCTATACTCGTCTCCCAAATTAAGATATTGATGTGATGTTTAGGTAGAAACAACAATTTACCAAGGGTAGGTATTTTTTTACGTCTGCACATTTTTCGTTGGTTGTAGATTGTTATAGGCGTATACTATAAGATATATTATGTGACTTACGATATTACCTGTTATTATCAAACTGACGGAGAAACAACAAGCCAAATACCTCAACAAAAATAACGTCTAAATATTATTGTCCACGCTGGAATATTTATAGTCTTTCATGGAGCACAATATTTGCCTATCGACAGAATTATTTACCACGAGATGAAATATGCCAGAAGCCAAAGACAGTAGGTGGCGAGGACAAGGACAAGTTTATCGGAAGGCAGCATGGGTAACATATAGTATATTTGCTACGTACGACTATTCCGTGTTCTCGCATATTCATGGCCTGCTTAACATCTTTTAATATAGAGTGCTTTTTCCACACCTCCGGGATGGTGCAGACGGCGGGAACAACCCATAACTACTTATGTAACTACCCTTGATAAAAACGATCGTTCATAATTCGTATGACGCCGTTCGCGCCCTAAAGTAGAATGTTATGTAAGATCGTTTTGTTTGCGTTTTTCAGGCGAATATTCAATTTCAAGATCGGCAGGAAATTTTTATTTTTACAGACGCGGCTTTTAAGATATACGAGCATATGAGCAGCGAGTTTGACAACATCACTTAAGGCTGGAAATAACGAACGCATACGAAGACCTGCGGTCCAGCTAGTCATGAATACGCCGTCCGTCGACCGACTGTACTCGCGGCACCATTTCCAGCCTAAATGGGCCTAAATGACTTAAGTGACGACCTATATCAGACGAATAATAATAGTAACATTTTTGGATCAAAATATTGTAACCGAAATATTGATGCAAAATGCACTGCGTCTTGTTTTTTAGTGCGACCTCTGTTATTTTGATAATATCAATCCTAAAAATAATTACATTATCTGTGCAGTGTTTGTGAAGTTTTTCAGTTAGGGTTATTTATAACAAAGATGTAGAGATAAATTATATTTTCCGTAATGAATTGTAGGTCCATTTTTTTACGATTATTAATAAGTTGCCAAAATGAATTTTTTTTTGGGATTTACGGCTTTTCTTAAGTGTTTTCTTAGATAATAGTTATGTATAATATAATTATAATGTCTAAACCTTTTTGAAGTAAAACTTCTTTACGCACGCTTGACTTGGGGAGTAAGCTGTTGAATGCGTGACGAGAGCGTTATGAAAAGTGTGATCGGGCGAGGCGAACGGTCAGGCGAGGCGAACGGAAGCTGAGAGGGAGATATAAGTTTGTGAAGTTTTACTTCAATCGTGTGGTCTAAAGCACACTCGTTTTTTTTTAGTTTTATCACGTAATACAAAAACCTGGAGCAAAATATCATGTTATAAGTTACAAATATATTTAGTAACCCACATGCTGTTTTTACATCGTGATATACGATGTTTTTTGAAAACGCATAATTTTTCTAAATTAAGCAAAACGCAAAAAAATTCATAATGATAATTTTAGACAAAAAATATCATATTATCAGCGGTATGATTTTATAAATGAGCACTGTCGAATTCAAATTCAAATGTATAAAATCACCACCGCTAAATGGACTTTTTTTATAAATGTCTTTGCGCTCTAGGGAAGAAAATTAAAAATATGCTTTTTTGGATCTTCTGTTCATATAACATCTAGTTTACATATTATGTATGTCTACATCCTTCATGTTTGCTGATAAAATAACATACGCAACTTTATTCCCTGCACCACGAGTTCACGTATGTTGTGAAGGATATTTTTTGAAGAAAGAATATTAATATTTATATTATGTGTATTTATGTAACTATTATAATATATTACAAATTTCAACTAAGAAAATGCAAAAACATATATTTCTGTCACAAAACTATTACGATCATGTGTTAACTCCCACTCGAACTGTGAAAACCCGAAAAGATCTAAAATCTGGCTATAAAACGGTATTGTCTCGTTTTTCGCCTATTTTGTTTGAGCCGAACGAAGAGCCTACAAACTACATAAGCACCGTGGAAACATCGAGTGGCGGTACTAAACAGTGTTTGGCGCTAGCCTCCGTTAAAGATTAAACTATTCAGCGATGCGAAGTTTGGCTTGAGGTTGTGTCACGGAATCCCACTAATATGTCCCTGAAATACATCCCGCCAGCCAGGGGATTAAGACTAACTAGATTGGCCTAATTCTGCCATCCGAACTTTTGACTGTCGTGTACCAAAAATAATGTTTAACCCAGGTAGGTACTGGACAAGTATCAGGAATAGATTTTATCCGGGATGCTGGGAGGTGCAATCCTACAAATTCCTTTCACCATGTGCAATGTACATACTCCCATATATTAGAGACCAAATACAATGAACGTGATAAATGCTCAGTTCATTGGTCCAGGCGATCCGCGGCGCCGCCGTGTCGGCAATATATTGCACTTGACGAACAGCCCGCAGGCAATCACCGCATTCAGCGACGATGGCAAAGGATAATTAATTGATAGTCACCATTGATAAACCATTCGAAAATATTTTAATTGTGATGGTTTTAAGTAGGCTACATAGGACAGAAAAATGATTTCCATACCTGCGTCGTGGGATCAATAAATACTTTCCTAGCTAAGTCTTAGTCCTCCAACATTGCAGGAGCAAAATCGTCCGCTTGTTATAATTTATTTATTTATTCACGCCTTGAAGGCTTTTACATGTATAAGTTATTTATTTATTTATTTATTGTAAGAAACAAACAGCAATTTATATACAGGATGAGTTATACAAGAGGTTAAACATGAGGTAAGCCAAAACAGTTTCTTATGCTAATGTTGGTTATTATGATATAATATACAATTGTAATTGGTAATAACCGTTAAATGAAAATGAAAATAACAACAACAAAAAAAAAAATATATATATATATAAGTATATTAGAAGGAAGAAGGAAGAGGAAAGGGCAAGAGGCAGAGGAAGGTGGGATGGGGACAGGAGATGCTCATGCTGTACCTTTTCTATAGTTGTGCATTAATTTAATTAACATTTGTGGTCGTACGTTTAACTTCGTTTCGGTATTTCACAAGAGTTTTATTAAGAATATCGATATTGTTAAATTGCGTGTTATATTGCGCGCATATACGGGGGATTGGAGAATTTTTTTTCTAAAATTTTTTTTCTAAAATTTTTTTTATTAAAGATACGTAACTTTTTCAGGAGAATAATAATAAACGTGTAGTATATAACATAATAAACTGAACATTAAGGACATAAGCAGGTACAATACAGGTAGGTATGTAGTTTTATTAACATGTAAAGTTGTACAAAGGAGTTCAAAAAGTTTAAGTATAATAAGAGTAAAACAGAAGTGCTTAAGGTACTATGAAAGAAGTTATAGAGGAATGTTTAGTTACTATGTTAATATTATTATAAACTTATACATGAATAATGGCATGTAGTAGAAGCAATCCAAATATAGTCAAGTCAATGAGTACCCCGTGAATTTTTCTATCTTTAAATTGGAATCAATATAGTAATCTGATATTCTTGGATGTTGAAATCTGGTAAAACCTACTCGCCCTTCCAAGAATATGGAAAAAATGCTACTAATTTCTGGGGCAGGTATTTACTACCCGAAAATCAGGCGGTTGGTGTTGTTGTATTCACTCGCAATCATTCCATCCCACTTTTCTATTCTACCTAATCCTCGAGCGCTCTCAATAGTCAGTGGAGAAGCGCATTTACTCTTTGTACTTACTCGAATCAATATTTGAAAGGTAAATCACAATAAAAACAATGGAATTAAATAGAACTTTTCGCTGTGTACGGCTTATCTAATGTTTTCTATGTCAAAGCAGCCCACATAGTTCAGTTTTGCACGAGGCAATAGTTCCTTGAAATATTCGTTTGTGTACTCATCAGCATAGTTCTCCGGAGATAAAATGCCATGATTATTTTTATCACGTCGACTGGAGGTTTGAACCAAACACAGGCATAAAAATTTAGGTTAGGTTAGGACCGAGGTTGGCAGATTTTCATGTAAGTAGAACCAATTCGTCAAGGAAACAGGATAAAAAATGTATCAGAGAGCCATAAAATGAGGCTGGGGGTTGTTAGAGATTAAGTAAAGCGCCCTTGAGGTGATTTTTCACAAAAACGGCGCTATACAAATTATCCAATTATTATTATTATTATTAATTAGAAAAAAGAAACTGGTTTTTCTGAATATTTTCCAATCGTGGAGGGGTTGCTAGAGAAGTTCTGTGATAAAACAAGTATTTTAACACAGAAATAATCGGTTCCTTAGACAAATATCATTTTACGTGAATTACTTCAACATACAACAAAGAAATAGATAAGACGTATCATTGAAGAGGAAGATAACACTAATGAACGAAAATATGAAAGAGAACAAGACATAGAAAAATACAAAAGATAACGGTCGTAACTGGGACACGAACCCAGAACCTCTCGTCTTACCGGGACAATTTGTCATAATTGTCAAACTCATATTTAAAATTTTAGAATTAACAATATTATCTTCGACTGTTTTTATTTTTTTTATTGTTAGCACTACCCTTTTCATTGGAAACAAGTGTTCTAAGAACTGGTTTGTAATCTAGATAGTGTTTCGGATAAATTTTTCTGATTTCATATGGAATAACTATTTACCTTTTTGTAAAAGTCTAAATGAACATTTAATTTTTATTAAGTTTTATAACTTTTGACGGTTGTTCCATCAATATAACTTATTAAACAGATAAAACTTGAAAAAAAATAGCTCTAAAATACCTGAGTTAGTAACACTGATGCTGTTCGAGTCAGAGTTCGTTCGGCGGCTCCATCTCTCTCATAAGGCTGGTTGAGTGGAGGCGAGTGGAGGTGAAAATGGAGTTGGTATCTGAAGAGCCGCAGACGCCAAGGCAAAGAGCAGCATACGGCTCGCGAGCCACGGTCTGCCGACCCCAAGGTTAGGAGGTTAACATTCTCACACGTATGTGTATTGTAAGCCAGCAGGATCTAACTTACGAGTATGATGCTCATATTGATTTCTAAAATATTAACAGATTTTTGAATTAAAGTAGGTACTTAACGGCCTCCGTGGTCTAGGAGTAAGGCTCTTGACTCGCAATCCGAAGGTCGCGGGTTTGAATCCCAGCGTGGTCAAATAAATTTTATTTGAGCAATTTGTGTTATTGCACAGTTAATTAATTAAAAATACCTAATATAAAGTATATTTTCGACACGTTCCCGAGTAAAAGATACTGTCAGTATCGCTCTAGTTTAATACCGCCATTCAGACTTGAAAAGTTGCTTGAAATAGCTTGAGCCGTGTTTGATGACTAGATCTGAAAAGCCAGCCTTCCTCTTCTATCTCCTTCCCCTCCCCACTACAGCTAACCTCACAACATACCCCAATTTGGGGATGCCATCGTCTCACTGGCTCCAGAGGGGAGCAGTTCGGAACCTTGGGAGGTACTCGTGTAATAAAAAAGGTTCATAACTTATTGTACCCTTGGATGATATTGGCAAATTATCTATTTTTTTTCTTCACTTGTACTCTATGTAATAATTTAAAATAATTTCAAATCATATACAGTAAAATAAATCAATATCTAGGAATGTTACTTTTCAGAATTTTGTATTTTAGTTAAGGCACCGTAACCGGGCTTAAAAAGAAGAAGATTGAGAGATATGAAATTACGAATGTAAGAGGAGCGCGCTAGTTTTTAAAGCGACAAAATCGATGCGAAAATTGTGAAAATGTTTAATAAAACACGACTCGTTTAAAATAGAGCAAAAATCTCGCGGGGGTTGTCTTAAACAGCATTTCACCTACTTTGTGTCAATTCTTATATTTTATAAGGCCTATATATTGTTTCTAATACTTTTTGTTACCAATATTTTGTCAACTTTATTTTTATGGTAATTTAAAAAAAAAGCTGTACTGTATTGTACGTAAAAAATTTTTTGTGTCATCTGAGACGCTGTGTGGAGGATCATTTGAGGAGAGGAGGGAATGAACATTGGCCTTGAAGAGACCCATGTTGTAGGAAGGAGGAAACACAGAGGCCGACAAACCATTCCACAGCCGAGCTATTGAATACAAGAACATGTTGAAGAAGCGACCCGTTCTCATGTGACAAATGTCAACCTTGTACAAATGTTAATGTTTGGCGTGTTTTGCGACTATGCACCGGTACCGAAGGGATCAATGACGCTAGTTCCTCGGAGCATCTTCCATTGTAATACCGGTACAATAAGGATAGCATTCCCACCCGACGCCTGTGCTCTAAAGATTGCAATCCGTCTGTTAAGATGGGAGAATCTTAACAAATAGATCGCCCATTTCTGCACAGAGTCGAGGGTATTTTGGAGCTCCAGAGGTGGCTGCCAAATTCAACCGTGGGGCGCACTTGTGATTTGTACAGGGTTAGCAGTTGTGTACTATTAAAGTATCTGCGGGCCCTGTACAGCACGCCCAGTTTTTGAGAGGCTAACTTTACTCTGGCCTCAATGGAGCCCCCATATCTGAGCTTTAAGGGCCTTAGAAAAAAAAATCATTTTGGGAGGCAGGTGTGGGTACCGCCACCATTTGTTGGATAATCAACACCTTTGCCATAGGTCACCCCAAGTGGTTTGATGAGTTAGCAGGGATGCCTAGGTTCTTGGGATGAGCTTTGTCAAAGTCTTGGCGGCCGATGTATCTGCCCACCTGCTGCGTGGCGGGTCGGATCGAGAGAGACTAGTTGAGGAGGTCGTTTGACCTCTCCAATCAAGAATATTGCCGGAAGACGGGCCCTGGAAGAAGGGAAACCTCATGGCTGAAAAACCTGAGACAGCGGTTTGGCCAGTCTATTGTAGAGCTGTTCCGGGCTGCAGTAAGCAAAGTCCCCATAGCCAACATGATAGCCAACATCCGTTAAACGGACAGAGCACAAGAAGAAGAATCAAGAATCTCTCTGGCTAGAATCTCTCGACCCATCGCCTTGCACTGCAATTGAAGGGATGGATTCATACGTCCGTCACTGCTGGACACACTGACCCCCAGATTTCTACACACCCCCCCATAACGTCATACCTACTTCCTTCCCAGAACTTTCTCTTCTTCCTTTCCTTAAAAAACCCTCCACACAGCATCCCCTCAGATGACATATGCCCTGAGAAAAACTATCTTCATCAGGACCTCCTGTGTGGAACAAATGTAAAAAAAAATCCATGAAAGCAATACTTAATTCAAAAGAACACAAAAGGACAAGTTTCTCGAATTGAGATTGGTTGTTATTCGTTACAAAATATTTCTTCAGCATTTTAATTGTAACCACGATCAATTCAACGTGGGTACAGAAAAATCTCTAATTAATTTTTGCGGCGAGGCTAAAAGCTGCAGTCAAAGTATTTTATTTATGAAAAATAATACCAATAATTATTGCGCTTTCCGTTATCGGTTGAAAAAACGCTTCCCTAGTCGCTGAGAGCAGCAATTTGTAAATGAGAAAAGTTTAAGGACTTTATCAACTTTTGTTTCTATTGCGGTTATTTAAACAGAATATAAAATGATAAGAGAACTTTTTTGTTTAGTTAATTAAAGGGCGAGAAAAGTGGTATTGGAGGAAAATTTTCTTACGAAAACTTCACTAGGAGTATTAAAAGTTAAATTGAAACAGTTTGCTTAAAATCGTTCGGTAGAACCAGTTTGTATTGCGTTTTTTTCTAATTCGAAATCTTTACTTTACTTTACTTTAAAATCTAAAACGAAATTCGAAAGCTTTACTTCAATGTTCATTAGAAAATTGTTTATTTAAAATGTAAAAGAAAGCCAACTATACAATTCCTTCTCAAAATGAGAATAAAAAAAACGAAAGATAATCGGAATTATTTTAGTGAAAATTCTTTGAATAATAGCGACACTAAAAAAACAAACACATACGTCTATAGGATTTAACTTGCGAGAGAATGAGAGTGTGTGTGAATGTGTTCCCTCTTTGTGCGGTGCTTCGTAGCATATCGGTCTCTCTAATAATAATAATATATTGAATAATTTGTAGTGCGCCGTTCATGTAAAAAATCACCTCAAGGGCGCTGTACAATTTATTAATAATTCTTAGGTTCTATCTAATTCTACTATTTACAAATGGATACAGAAACATACTTACCTGGCAGGTCACTTCCGATAAACACACTTTAATTAGAAAGTTTATGCTTGGAGAAGATACGGCTTTGCACGCGGAGGACATTATATTTAAAACACTGGACATTGCACGATTTTACATTTGCTTCCCCCATCACTATCAGTATTACATTTATGAAAAGATTAGTGGCAAAATAGGTGCGGAGAGTAACCTCCCCACTCTTATATACTTTTGTATTCTGAAGGTTTCACATCTACCGCGTGTGAATTGCATACTCTGTTTTTCCCAATGCGTTTTAACGTGTAATTTTAAAAATATGAATACTTTATCACTCTGTCTTTTGTTGCAAAATTAAGTAGAAATACCTGCATCAGTAAAAAATTCTCGTCTTAGTGAAAGAAATCAGAAACAATGAAAAAGCTCCAATTTTAGTAGCTATTTACCGAACTTGTGTACCTACATACTGTAGTCGGTATACAGTTTTTGAAGAAAAATGAAAGCATATGGGTGACATGATTAGAAGGTAGTTGTAGCTCCTACAGTAAAAACAAAAATGTATCGCCATCGCCCGTACCTCGTCTTCACGTGTGGTATTCCAGCACACGAACCTTCCCAGCAAAATAATGCACAATTGCCTTACTCTCTTAATAAATGCAATTTCTATCCCTCTCCCGACTAAAGTGGCCCTGGGGACTATTTGGAATATATAGAAAATAAAACAATAATCTCAAATGATGTTGTGGGCTTACTTGACTACGTAATGCAATATTATACCAGTATTTGAAAAAACAAAAAATGCCGCGGTTTGTCATTAATTTTTAAAATATCTTAACGCCTTTGTTTTTTCATCGTTTATTTTTATTTAATTGTTGGTAGTCATTTAGGTAACAAGTAGCACGTAATGAAGTCCAGTCTTCACAATCAAGTTCGACGTCTATCCATTCTATCCACTTACAATGCTGTTTTTCCGGCGTTCTTCTCTCTGAAATCTCTCCCTAAACATTCTTATAAACTCACATAAGTTTCGAAATTTTGTAAACTTAGAAATCCGTAAAAATTCCTTGAAATAAATATCACTTGGGCTTGGGTATGACAAAAAACACTCCATGTCAAGTAGATATTTAATTTTACCACTCCCACCATTGCGGCATGTTGATTAAAACGTTTTTTAGGTCACAGTTATCACAAATAAGCAGAATTGACTTTGCTTATCAGTGCACATTGTATATAACATTTAAATACCATTCTTAAATGCCAGATTACTTATCAGATCAAATAAAGTAGAAGTAGTTGTCAATATACTGTAAACAATCCTACTTAATAAAAACTCAATCAGAAAATCATGTAACACATAAACCTAAAATCAATAACACGCTTCCAACAAATAGCAATTTACAGAAAGTATAAACCTCGTAGTATTCAATTACATATCAACGTCATTCAAAATGCAGCTTAAATATACTCCTAAATAAAGAATGAGAGGGGGTTTCGAGTACATAGAAAAGAAACTTGACAAAATGTAACGTAAACTCGCTGAAAATACATATTAACAATATTTGTCTGCAAGTAATTCAAACATTCGCACCCCATTTCACAAGTTCACCCTGCTGTGACCCCAAATACTATTTCCTATACCAAAAACCTCCTCGCTAGAAACGCAATATTGCCGGGGATAAGCGGGGAAACTCCCATTTTTTTGATAAATAAATAATATCGAACGGTAAATAGCAAAACTGCATATGTCTTGTATTTATGTGTAAAAAATGAGATGTCGAAAAAACATATCAACGCTGAAAGCTTCCGAAGGAGAAATGAACGAAATAAGGGATATGTAAACAGCAATATTGGTATTCAAACTTTAAAAGTTATTAGTTTCAGTCAGACCTTCGGGATACTTCTGGGAAAAGTACTAATAAACAATGTTAAAAAGGTCAACGAAAACTGAATTCGCTCAAATTCTGTGAATCACTAATAAACCAATATTATACAACCAAAGATTATTTCCGAGAAATATGTAATACAAAAAGTGATTTCTAAAGAGAATATAGAAAATAATTCCAGGAACGAGAAAGAAAATTTTTTCTCAGGCTTAAATGTAAAGGTTGTTTTTTTCTTATTATTGAAATATCACTAATATAGGCGACCTTTTATACTTATTCAGAATATTATATGTACGAGGGTAGGCTGAAAAGTAATGCATACATGCTTGTATTGCACAAACAAAAGGATCTTCAGAAGCGCACCAGGTGGAATATGAAGTGACATTTCTCCTCTATACGTACGCGCAAGTTTGAGATCGTTGAATTCATCCAGTGTATTTTGAGAAACGGAAGTATGGAGACGTATTTTAGTGTTATGTCAACGAAAGGTAAACAGCGTAATTTTTAACTACTGAAAAAGTGTCTCCTACTGAGATTCATCGTCATTTAAAGGATATGTATGGTTACGATACTGTTGATAGTTTATAGGCCTACTTTAATAGATGGGTAATAAAATTTCATGATTGTGAGCCTGGAAAAGCAATAATTGTTGACAAAACACGCAGCGGACGTCCGATCATTGATTCATACAATAAACAATCCAAACTCTTTCACGATTTGTTTCAAAATGACCGGTAAATCACTCATAAGCGTATAACAAACCATTTTGAATTATCCAAGGAATGTGTCGGCTTCATTGTTGAATAATCAGGATACGGTAAAATCTATGGACGACGGGTACCACGCCGTTTCACAGATGAGAACAAACTGCGTCCATTAGAGCCTGTGCAAAACATCAAATTTGATCCGATTCCACACCCGTCTCACTCCCCCGAACTTTCGCTTTGCGATTTTTATTTTTTCCTTTACTCAAGAGACACCTCAAGGGTTATCAGTAGGTACACCTCGGAAGATGAGATGAAGGTAGCTGATAATTCTGGATTCGAAAAATGTCGAAAGAATTTTTCAGTTACGTAATGAAAAACTTGTTATACGTTGGGAGAAATGCGTTAGCCTTAACGGTGACTATGTTAAAAAATAAATATATGATTTTGAAGCTTAAGAATTGTATTTTAATGTACTTTTTCCGGATCTTGCTATTTGTTTTTGTTCGGGTTTTACAATCTTGGGTGCATTTTTTTTCAGCCTACCCTAGTAATATGCATCAAATCAAATGAGTGAAAGATACTCCCAAGTATTGCACTGGTGATAGTCCACGTTTCGGGGTAGATAGTTGCTTAAAATAGTTTAAGCTGTATTTAGTGACCAGATCTACGTATTTATCACCGTTTCAACATACTTTTTCCTCCCCGGCACCTCTTTATTCCGTCACGCAACATAACTCGATTAAATATACTATTAATTTCACCTATTTTCAACTATCATAATTAGTTCAATTTAAAAAAATCCACGAGTGCCCAAGGATAACCGAACCAGATCCTAAATTATCAACGTTCAATAAATGAATTAATGCAACATGAAAACAGGAAAAATCATTTACACAATAAATCCATATTTTTGTTTTAACGATTCCATTGTACGGTATCAAATAACAACAAACCATTTCAATGAAGCAATTGCATTTCGAAATTATTGTGTTTTAGCAATTGTTTTATGATGAAATAAATTTGAGTTAAATTTATCATACAAGTGCGTAAGTACGTTTTTTATGATGGTTCCTAGCTGGAATTTGAAGTACGAGCTAAATGTAAACAGCGCGATACGACGACGTGAGTTTGGTACCTCCATTAATTCATTTATCCGCTTTGTTAACCGTTTGAGTGCCATGATACCGACCCCAGCGAATTGGGTGGCGAGGGAGAGAGGGGCGGCATTTCCTCCACGGGAAGTGCCTGTAATAAGGATGCACACTGAATGAGGAATACAGCGGAAGGTCATCCACCATCGGAGGGTTGGGGTGCTTATTGGATTGCGCCATGAAACATCCCCTGATTGTGGACAAATCGAATGAACCTACTCACTAAGTTGGACTTGGGTAATATGAATTTTAGTGCGAATTGTATCGCGTTCAAGCGGAGAATAGTGTGAAATGTTTGGTGGTCATCAAATGCCATTTAGGGTGTTTATGAAGAGTTCTATTAGTACTATTCCAAAACTCATTTTGATGATATTTATGTAATTAACAATCTATTAGTAAGGTGTATATTTTACGAGGAACCTTGTGTGGCCAAAACGCTTTTCTTTAATATAGGTACTTCACCCGAGTTTCGACACTCCATTTTGATTTCTTTGAATCTAATTGAACAATCCTTTGAATAGTTCTTTCATAGTTCAACGGATATTTCAAAGCTTCACGGTTCATAAATAAAAGTTAGTAAATTACGTTCCAAGCTGAAAATTGCTGCTTTGAGGTAGAAATGCATCCCGAAAAAGGTATACGAGTACCACATGTCATTACGCCAGAGGTTACCGTTCGTTCGAGTGATTTTGCTGCTTCAAACAAATTGCACTTTGAGGAGGTTTTTTTCTCATGATGTAGGTCGGTATTTAAACCTTTTTAACAAAGTTTATGTTTTCTAATCCAGGAAACTATCATTCTACATATATATATATATATAAATACAGTAGAGCCTCGCTAATCCGGACCACCGTTACTTCGGTGCACCCGGTAATCCGGACGGGTGCGTGCGGGTCACAACGTGTCACTATTCAATCATTTGCCGTCACTCGTTAATTAACTTTTAGTTTTTTTTTATTTCACATTAAGAACGCAAATTTCTTACTTGCTTGAATTTTTTTATAAGTACATTTGTACGTACATATATATTCTTGTTCAAATTGACCTTAAATTTTTACTTTAATAAATGAAACCCAGTTAAAAATGTGTTTGACGTCTATAAAAATATTGCATACTATAATCCGGATTCCTCGATAATTCGGAAGGGGTCTTGTTTTTCCCTATCCGGATTGGCGAGGCCCAACTGTACTACCATAAGCGTTCTTATCACATACCGCCTGCCTCGGCGAATGTTGCCAATTTTTGTGAAGATGTCTCAAGTTTGCTACTCTGGCTGTAGGACAATTACCTTCTAATGAATTAATCTAAACGCAAAGGTTTTAAATACATCGATAATGTGCAGTTATTTTGTTGGTTACACCTTTATTTCTCGGAGAGCTTGCCGCACTCGAATAACAATGTGTTTTTAAATCATTATTTATTTTAGATAGGTTTCATCTCATCCAATATTAATAAACAATATCACATTTCCAATATATAAACATCATGACGTTTATTTTTAGGTAGGAGGTGGTGGAGTGATCCGGGGGATGCGATGGTGGGGTCGCTAGGTTGAATATGGAGTATGGGAAGTAGCATAAGGAGGGGGGGAGTGGGGTGAAAGGGAGCGAGAGTCAGATAACAGAGGGATAGGACGTAGGTAATGGTCAGCTAAAGAGGATTATTTTTTTATCTAAATATGTTTTTCCGTACCGCTCCACAAGTTTATAGCTGCCATCACGGGGAGATTACAACAGGGTGGAAGTGGGGAGGGGTGGTAGAAATATTTCACTGCAGGATGTCTGTCGACGCAATTTTTACATTGTAAGGATATTTAATTTGATTTCCAAGCAACAACCCCATGAATGAATTTACAAAAAGGACTGCTGAAGAAGTACCAAATAACATCGTCTCATTTAATTTTTTCACACACAACGCACGTCCCCTGCTGCCCGGAACAAGAGAGACCAAATGCCTTTATTGGTAAATATTGTTAAATTAGGGAAGAGTAAATTAGTTATAAGTGGAATATAACTATAACCATTTTCGATTCAGAAAGATAGTCAGAATAGTTTCAGCATCTTCTCTAAAGCTAATAAAAATTACATCATAAGAACTGTATGTAGATATTTATGATACGAAGATGCCTATAAAATTATACCAATCCTTGATACGAAGATTACGATAAATATACCTACAAAATTTGCCTCTTCTTAATCATGTAAATGAGGATCTTCGAACGAACTCTAAAATAACTTTAGCTAAGGGAATTAAAAAAGCATGAAACACGCAACAAAAGTCACTAATCCCAACATACACGAATGTAAATTACTAGTGGTAGGTACCTAACGCGTGTTTCCAACATGAGCACCTTCACATTACTAAAACACCTGACATGCGTTGGGGTATGTTACCTCTAAATTATAGAAGAAGTAAAAATGATTTTACAGCAAAATGGAAAGTTTTCAATGATTTTTATTTATTTTTAATTTTGTCCTTTATAGGTATGGTCATATTTGTAACATTAGAAAAAGATGATATTTCAATAATAAGAGTAACAATGGGCAATTCTATAAGCGCAAGTTACAGCTCCATTCAAAAGTATGAAATTGACAAGTATAGCCACAAAAGCTAAAATGTGTAAAAATTTGATAATTAATACAAAATTATCCATTGTTTTGTAATATTGAGTTAGCATATTTTTCCCTGAGGGAGGAACTGTTGTTCCGAAACCGGTCGGCATATAAAAAATGTAATGGTTAAAATAAAGTAATCGTTTAACTTATTTATTCCGGGTACTCACAAATAATTTAATAGAACACATATGAAACTTATTTCCATTTAATTTATAAATTAAGTCAAAATTCTACCACGAATTGTCAGTATCAGAAATATTAAAAAGATACTCATAAAGTTATATCTACGAATATATTCAAAGGGGTAATGTTTCGAATTGCGGGTGACCACAATTTGGATTATAATGTGTTTATTTATTAGATTTGGTTTAATTCTATAATGTTTATACTAAAACTTCGTTGGTTTTATGCAACCCAGTAAACAATAAACATGCTATGTCAAAAATTGTATACAACAGTTTATAGTAACTTTATTACGTACATGCATTTTTTCGTTTGAAACAATTAAAATTGTGCTTACCTAATATCGATTTTTTAAACTTCACCTCAAATTCTAAATGCGTTGACATTTTCATGAAGGGGGCCGTCTTTACCCCTTTGTGCAAAGGTTTCTCATCCTACCCAAGAAGGTTTGGAAGAATCCCATAAAAAGGTTTTAATGATTTTCTTGAAAATTTTATTTGCCTATAAAATGAAGAACGCCGGAGGTTTTAATACTAACAGTTAAAAGTTTCAATTATGAAAGTTAAACTGATTAATTCAACGTAAAACGTGACATAAGAGAAATCCCATTATTTAATGATAAAACATTAATTTAAGATGGATTTAAGCCAAGATTAACGGAGAACTTGAGAAGAGAATTGATCACGGTTAATAGGAATTCGCTAAACTTTATTAATGATGGATGGCAGTTTAATTTATTTCAGTTATTTTAAGAAATGAGTTATTTGTCATAATTTAGTACTTACCATCAGTTCTAGTTCTAGGCTTTTAGTAATTGTTTTCTGTAATAAGCAATTACTTCAGCTTTATTGATCAAACAAGCTTTCATACAAGTATCAAATTTCATACAAGTATCAAATTTTATAGATTTTTTATGTAAGTTCGAAACGTTCTTCAATCAAAGGATTTGGATTGCATGCTATGTGTCAGAAGTCTTTAATAAAGGTCGCTGTTCGTCGATATTTCAAGTCTTGTTTTTTTGGGTTATCGTGTTTTACAATGAATATCTACTTAGCCACAAGCGACTGTCCCTAACGATTCTAGAAATGGTTCTGATGCTTATTCCATAGCTTAGCCATTGCTCAGCCGAGCTCGAGAACGTTCGATTACCAACGGAATCGATTCGGCTGTTTTCGTAAACGTTCGACCCTAGAACACTAGACCCGAATCGAGTGACATCTCTTGTGATAAGTCTGAACTACATTACACTACAAAGTTCTTCAATGAGACATTTGTATAAAGTGCCCTTATTATTAATTATGTTTATTTACTATATACATAGTGGTATTCAAGTTATGAATATAAAAAAATTGTCCTTTAAAAAAAAAGATATTCAAGTCCCAGCGAGTATCCACGTATCTTCTGTCCTTTTCATTTTCAAAGAAGACGCGTTGGAAGAAAGATTCAATAGAATCTAAAGAATGTCAATTGAGTCTGCACGAGCTCTCGCTGGGACTATTTTACATCGTAGTTCATACTGAATAATAAATTAAACAAGTTTTTTGGCAACCGTCTTTAAATCCCTTGTTTTTATCTTTATTCTTTATTTATTTATAATGGGTTATTACAGATATCATCATTTTCAAGAGAACAATCCGGTATTATAACTTAAATGAGTTCCTCATTGCTAAGGACCGTGAATCCTACTCCAATTTCCATGGTGGACAAGACTCCTCCACTCCTCGGGTTCACTGCTGCGAGGAGACCTGCGGACACCGACGTACCGGATGGCAGTGAAACTTGGTAACCTACCGATGTTCCTTCTGCGTGTCCTTCTGTGTCTAGTGTCTATGAGTTTCTTCATAGTTGGAGTCCTCATTTTGGCGATCAACGTGTCCAAATTAGGCGAAAGCCTGTTCTGGATGCCTAGCTCTTCCAGAATGGACACATTTGTGAGACAACTTGTGGTCTTCGTTGTGCCTCTGTCACTCCATAAATATTGCATTTTACTCATGGCGTCTTTTGTCACGCAAATTCTGCTTTTCACTTTTGTTTCACATCCTCCTTCGTCACTTATAGGCGAGCTTAGGTATACAAAGTCATTCACCGTTTCTTTGTCGTAAGACCATTATTTGTTCTGACAAAGGCGTTTACCCTGTCGATCACCAATAGTTTTATTAGGCCTAGATTGTTGATAGTAGTAGTCCTAGATTACGGTTTTCTTCCTCTGTTTTAGAAAGAGGGTGGTTAATTACTTCTTCAGACCTACTTACCTACTTAAAATTGTAAGTTATGAAAAAACTCACACAATTGGTAAAAACTCTCTCAAAAATTAGACAAGAGACACAAGAGAAGCAAATAGCGACCCAAGTGATACATAATATAATTAGTAACATAAGTTTTACCAATAGAAGGACTTTTTTCTTACAAACATATAAGAAAAAAATCTTAGTTTCGCAAAAAAACTTGATTTTTTAATAAATGGCCTTTTATATGATTCAACTTAATAATTTGTTTCTCTTGGTTGGGCAGTATTTTCTTCGATATTTCTCGTATTCTTCTACCATCCAATTCCAGAATAATCTCAACACTCCTGGTATAATCAGCACCTACCTACAGTGATACGGATAATAAATAAACTTACTGGATCTAATATTTTAACCTTTTTGATAAAATGTTATACTCTTTGTTCAATTTGTTTAATATCTTTAAAAGGGTAGAATAAAATTCATCACAAGTGGTTAGGAATAATGACTCTGGTAGTTAGTGTATGTAGGTATTATTGGCAGGTATGCGTGTGTCTCATTACTTCTTCCCCCTAGCACCAACTCAGTCGCAACTCCCAGCGGCCGGACTTAGCCCAGATTGGTTTTATTTCCCTATCTACGCCATCTCCGCTTAATCCCTCTGAGATTAAGACCTTAAACTATCCCTAGATTGGATGTGGAGTTAAATTTATTAGCTACGCATTAGTCTTCAACGAAGATCATACAACTGAAGAGGAACGTCTTCACAAATATTTAGAAATCACTCTATTTTACAGTTTTAACTTTCGACAAACCGGGTACTTATAAAAAAATTGAGACAACATGCATACGCGCCTCATTAGACAATGTCTGTTTTAGATTGTGAGCAATTGTTGTATCTCTTTCGAATAAGTCTCAGGTTCGTGTGATTACTAGATGATTTATTTAGTTTTCATAAATATGTACAATGAATATCAAACTGAACAGACGTCCTTATACATCCTAGGTTCTAAATAGTTCTGCTACTCGCCCAATTTGCCAATGCGCCGGAAACCATCGTAACCGTTCGTTCCTTAGACACATAGATGATTCCCTTCTGATATTATACTCAACTGCCATTTGTTGGGATTTAGCAAAACTCCGAATGACTAACTATGCTATCGACATCGAAGGAAGCTGAAACCACGTGACTATTCAATACACTACAGCAATAATCTATAGTATTTAAAAAACACCTCTTCACCGTATTTCGTTAAGAGAATCCATAATATGACTTCAATACGGCGTAGTCTTTAAACAAGTATGCCTAAGACAGCTCTAGTTCATTTCATTGTAAGTACCACTTGTATAGTGGAAGACTCTGTATAGTGTATATTTCCTATTATTTGATTCCCTGTCCGGGATCGGAACGTAGCTTGAAATGGCTTTGGTGATCAGCTCCAAATAGCCAGAAAATCCCAACCTTCCACTCCCCATCCCATTGGAAGGCAATTTGGAAGCAGTTAGTAGGTACTCATGTGCGGTAATCATATAAATTTGTTTGTCAAATGTTATATATTATATAATCCAATATTATTATCCGAACGAAGTTTCCCAAGTGATTATTGTGAATCCATTTTGGGGTATTCCCTCCTTTAATCTATAATGCTTAAGACAGCATTACAGTGTCCATCATCAAAGCAGATGTGTGATCCATCTTCAGGGTAGATGTGTAAAACATTTGCCCTGGGACACAGTAACGCTGTCCGAAACGTTGGCTAAAGAAGGGGGTAGCGCAACACGTCGTATTACCTTAGAATTTAATGACTATACGTAAACGTACGGCTGTAAAAATCTCAAATGAAGTCCAAATAATGGTATCGCTAAAAAAACCGTTACCACAAATCTTTTGAGGGTATCTGTATAATTCGGAGGCGTCTACTAATATCTACAGGAATTCCAAAAACTGAACAAATCGGACTAATATCAATGAGAACCAAAGTGAGGACGAATATCTACAGCTCAAACTGCTGACTAATCTCTATGAGAACCAAAGTGAGGACGAATATCTACAGCTCAAACTGCTGACTAATATCTATGAGAACCAAAGTGTGGACGAATATCTACAGCACTGACAGAGGTTGGGTTAGGTTAGGTTAGTTATTACGTAATTGAAGTAATTTATGCTTTTCCGTACAACCTCTTGCTCAGCTGCCCTCTGTAGATATTAGTCCACATATACGCTCCATAAATATTAGTCACCACTGGGACCGTCATAGATATTCGTCCGACCTTAACTCTGTAGATATTAGTCCTCACTCTGAATTTCATAGATATTAGTCCAACATAGGAGCTGTAGATATTCGTCCGATATACAGGCTGTAGATATTAGTATTTGGAGTCTATAATTCTTTTTAGAATTGCAATATAATTGAATTGTGTTGTAATAGCCCAGAAGGATTTTTGTGATGTTTGCTTTTAAAGTAGAAAGCGTGGGTGACGTGTTCTTTATATTTATTATACGTTTGGACTTTACCTTGCCCAGTCTCCCCAGAAGGAGAGGCATTTTGACTAAATGACTATCAGGAAAAGCTATCAACTGGGCGCGGTCGCACGAGAATATCCTATGAGACAGTACACTTAAGCGAAGCATTAATGGCTTCAGCCAAATTAAGGAATATTACTAATTTATTAACGGCTTAATCTTGAAAGAAAATGAAAGAATATCGTTTTCGATGATAGAATTATATTGGACATTAATTATTGGACATTTTTAGAAACTAAACCTGATTATACCAAGTTTTTCATTTCACCGAAGTCGTGTTTTGAAATTTTGAATAATAAACTCATTTCGAGAACGGTTTGATGTAATCAACTAAACAAATCTGACACTGTCTTCCACCCAGCAATGATGTACAAATACACAGTTTACTAAAAGCGAAGCACTACAAAGTAATGCAAAATCTTGTGTTTTTGGTTTGAAAATTTGTTAGTTTAGAAATATATTAGATGATTAGATTAAATACTGCGAGGTGAACATTAAACACATTTGAAAAAGACATTTTTTTTTAAATAATCGAGCATTTTTCTTTGTCTTTTTACGAGAAAAAATAAAATATCAGATCTATAAAAACTGCTTTAAATTTCAAAATCTTCTATCTACGAACATTTTTTTTACGTGAGCTCCACACGAGAGGCCCTGAAGAAAATAATTTCCCTGAGGGCCTATGTCATCTTTGGGGATGCTGTATGGAGGTTTTTTTTAGGGAAATGGAGGATAGGAGAGTTCTGGGAAGGAAAAGGGTTTAAGGGATGGGTAGGAATCTGGGGTTCAGTCTTTCCTGATCATCAAATCTAGACAAACCTCATCCCATGAACCCGGGCACCCCTGCTAAATCACCAAACGTCGCTACGTTTACCCCAAGTGGTTCGCTAACCACTTGGGGTGACCTATGACAGAGGTGTTGGTTCCGGGGCGGCGGTACCCATTCCCGCCTCCCAAATTGAACCTCTTTTCGGTTATTGATTAATTGTATAAAATGGAAAATTAAGTTTTTTTTTAATTGACGGTAAAATATTTAAATAATTATGCCTGAACTTCGCAAAATAGAACTTACTTTTTGGCAATGTTTTTTCTTGCATAAATCAGCTTGCGGCAGCTGTTGAGCAGGAATTTAAACCTTATCGCCATTTACATAAGGAGTGGTAATAGTAATGTTAGCTGCCCAATTCCAAATATTGTAGACATGATGACACCTTTGGTAATATTTTTGTGAAAAATCTAATTAATTAATACGAGATTTTTTTTATCTACCCACGCCGTGATCGAATGTGGGACCTATGCTTAGAGCTAACGATATCAGGGCTCTACTAAGTAGATCACTCTCCGCGAACAGACAATAAAAAACAATATTTGTGGAAATATGGCCAATGTGTATAAAGAAAACAAATTTGCTTCGTAATAAACAATTTCTTCTTTACAGAATTCACGAAGAATTAGGTAAACGGTACGAATAAGGTTTGATCTACCCGAATTTTAGTTGCAATTATTAACCAGATAGAACCTTATCGAGCAATCGGCATAATTATTCCACCCACAGATTGCCGCCCCACGATTCCGCCCTCGACCGCCGCCCGCCCCAAGGAATGCATTGTGAACACGAAATCCCTGAACCAAATGTAAGCGAGGGCGATTTAATAATTTAGGATATTGCATGAATTCATCGGGAAATATTGTTATTTTAATTAATTATAAATAGGTAGGTACCATTAATTGTAATTACTTGTTCCCTCAACCAAAGGTAAAGTGACATATTTATTTCAACAATTTGTGAGGAGGGTTTGGGTACCGCCGCCCCGGGAACTATTTATTGGATAACCAACATCCCTGCCGTAGATTACTCCAAGTAGCTTGCTACGTTTGCTGACACTTAGCTGGGGTGCCTGTGCCCGGGTTCATCGGGAGAGGAATGTCTAGGTGTTGGCGGTGAATGCGTTTACGGCAACCCGGTACATACCATTCAAAAGAATAGCTTTTTTTACTTGCTTCACAAAAAGGTATAACAAATAATTCAATATATATATTTAATTTTTTTATATTATCTTTTCTCGAATTATTGATTCCGTGATAGTTCCCCCCCCCCCCCCCTCCCCAACTAGGGGCGCCACTAAAAGTCCTCAAAAAGTCCTACATCCAGGGCTGCTACCTTTAACCTTCCTTCAGTTCGTTAACATTATAATATTCGTACGCATTATGCAAAGTTTTTTAAACGTATTAATTAAACTTCAAATAACTCGATTTCATGAGGTCTGAATCACATTTTAACAGTCTGACTTTCGTAAAATTACTGAATTCTAAAGTTTATTACGTGCATAATTTTTACTTTTTTCTTTATAATATATGCAATCTGGGTACATTTTTTTAAATTTCACTATTGAAAACTACGTATACATTCGAATGCCTTTATACAATAAATAAATCGGTAAATTTTATTTGTTCACTTTTTCTGGTCTAATATTTTTTTCTGCTTTTTACAGTGTGTGTGGAAAACTTTACTGTAATGTAGTTTGAATCTAAAATTAAATAAATTGTTAAACACTTTTTGGGTAAAAATTGAAACGTTATAGAAATTCATTCTTCAAACCAACCTATGTAATTTAATACACAATATAAAACAACTAATATTTTTGAATACAAAAAAAAAACATAGGAAACTGGCTACAATCTTTTTAACTTTTAATTTATAATTTTTGTCGAATTGAAGTCGATTTTATATTTTGATTTTTATTGTTTCTCTTTTTTATGTTAACTATGAACACTCTCTTGTTTTACTATTCACAATTTACAATTTATAATTTACAACTGAAAAATGTCCTCTACAGGTGAACTCCTAGTTTGGAGGACAATATATTATACCTTTGTAATGTAAATGAACTAAGAATAAATAAATAAATGTTTTCCTGTAGTAAGTATGTAAACGAATTGTCATAGTCTTCTAATAGGGATATAGATTGTTAAAGAAGAAGTACAATGGAGGAATGAATATGGGAAGAAGCAAAGTATAGAAGAACGGAATAGAAATTGCCCGATTTTTTTTTTGGTGATTAAGTGGAACAAACTCCTATTGTTGTGATATTTCACAGAAACGCACTATAGAAAATAGCAACCTATGCATCAGAGGGCAGTTTCTTCTATAGGTATGATTTTTTGCACCGCTATGCATAAATGGTGGATTTACCTTCGGATAAACAGGAGAATCGATGAGCATAATCGTTTATAGTATTCTGCGGAGATATATTCGAATTGACAGCTAAAATAACATAGATAAAAAAAAAATCATTGCCTGGATAGGATTAAAGGATTTATAGAAAACAAAAATGTCTTCATACCCCCATCAATTAAAAAAAATTATGTTTGCAGTTCACACGCGGTAGAAGTGAAATTTTCGGAAAACTAAACTTTGAGAGAAAGATACGAATGTAGAGTATCAGGAGTAAAGTTTATTTATTATAATATTTCTACCAAGTTTAAAAATTATTTTACATTTTATTCTACAAAGCACCACACAAAGAGGCGGCAAATAGGCCATGAAGCACCGCACAAAGAGGACACTCTCTCATTCTCTCGCAGTCTAAATCATATAGATGTTTGTATTTGTCTCTTTTCAGTGTCGCTCGTTTCCGTTTCACAGAATTTCAAATCCAACGGTGCTACAGAAGATTTCACTTAAAAAAAAAAGATTTCACCTCTTGTTATCCATTATTGATTTCACCTCTTCTTATCCATTGTTACATAAAAATATTTATCCGAAAACTGTTACAGTTTATTCATTTCACTTAATAATCCTAACAAAAAATATATACGGGTTTCAGTCAAGCTTTAAGCCATCACTGTCACACTCTCGTGTATTCGTCATGCTTCGCAGCTTACAAGGTTTTGGAATTATAAATAAATTATGACCAGTTAACAATGCATGCTATCAAACGCGGGGGAGCTTCTAGCATTCTGCCGTCTACGCTTCCATCAACTACGCCCCACGCTTCCGCGGCTCTACGGTGACTACGCCTCTGCGTTCTACATCTCTACGTCTGTATATCTCTGCTATACCCGACTACTCTCTACGGTGGCCTAACTACATAAGTATGTTACCAGATCACAAGCTTACTCTGAAAAAGTTTGATAAAGAGTAACAAAAAAATTCTCAGAATTTTTTCAGTCTTCAAGGAATATTTGTGTGCCTTTCAGTTTACTTTGTAATAAACTATTTGTTTAAAGTTTTCAGTTTGTCTGTGTATTAGGGTGTTTAATATTTTCGTAAAAACACTTTTTTGTTTCTGTGGCAAACAAAAACATAAACATTTCTGTGATTAGATTATTTCAGCGATAAACAGAATCTACAAAAACGTATCTACATTTTCGCGATATCTTCATATTCTTTATTTTATACCTACGGCTATTTATTATATACTATAGGTTGTTTTAAGGGTTTCAAGTAGATAATTTATGAAGAAAATGTTATTTTGGTTTCGGTCAGAATAACGTTGGGTATCCTATTCGCCAAAGTTGCTAAAGTTTATTACAAGCTCAATGGGCTGAAACTTCAAAATAACTTAATATACTCGATGTAATGCTTTTGGTTTCTTCAATCATGCGAAATCTGTTGAAGTGAATGATCATTGAAATAACTGTCGGATATTGATATTTAAAAAAATGCTTCACGAATGTAGAATGAACCATTCCTGTAATTGAATTAAAAAATCGTCTCGAAAAATTAGATTCTTCAACTATCTAACCTGTAAGATTCCTACGTTCCGGTGCAGCATTGAAATAGGCCAGCCGTAGGCCCTGTTTAACGACGTTATAACCATTTTGGGAAATACGTAATATTTACATCACGATAATTAGTAAGGGAGAAAAATCGCTGGCTGTAGGATCCAATCGAAACATGGTAATTCGCAAGCAGCCGTGGCTACCTAAAGCACCACGAAGTACGACGCCGCGACGTTGCTAAAATGTAAAGGGTTGCCCAATTCCTGACGCACTTGCCGCCTCAGCCAGTCGTATTAGTTAAACTGATGACATTGGCGCTAAACTGGCTGCAAGCTTTGGTTCTTTCAAATCTTGGCTGCCGAGTGCAAGACAGCCTTATGCAAATTAATTCTTTGCGTAGCCACCGGGTGATATTTTACGAACACTTCGCTGTACATTTTTTGGTTTGTTGATTTATTTGTAATTTTATCCCTTTCGAAGCTTAGCACCATGTATTATTATGTCATGCTGTTGAAGGCATGGTGAATTAGGGATTCGCTGTGAAAACTTTTCGAAAACTTTAGTAATTCTCTCGGTATTTGGATTATGCTAGTATACATTATTACAGAGAATTCCTTTAGCATTGTGTTGCTATAAAGTAATGAGATTGTACAACTAGTCGTACAACTTAGATTTTTACAAGAATAATAATATTATCAGTCATCAAATAAACGAATCAGCAAAATTGCAGTCGTATTTTATGAACGTGCCAAGTTTGATTTGTACAACTCCAGTCTTTGCTATCATATTTATATGTAATTTATAAAAACTGCGTTATAACACATAAAAGGAAAAAAAGAGTTATTAAGTTATCACTTATTCAAAATGTTGCTTTTGTACTGGTCTGAAGAGTTGAAGAATGAAGTCAAATACCATAATATTTACAGCGCACCTTTGTGTGCGAGAAAGCCAGGATTTAAGGATTTCCCGAGTCCTCATTTATTTTTTATGTGTGCCCTACGAGGATGTTTATTTTATCAACAGCCTTCCGTACATTTGACTTGAATGTGGGGCATAAATAAAAGCAAAACAAACATCCTTATATGGCGAGTTGGAGAAACATGATGGATAAATATAATACAGGTTCTCTAGGATGAGAGTTTTTCTGCTATTTTATATTTGCATTTTAGTACATATTCGTGAAATAATGTAGAGATGAATAAAATAACATTTTATTATGGAGAAGGTAATCCAAGATTACTAACTAAATCTTGTGTAGAAGTAGACCAGTAGACGGAGAGGAAATAATACTATTCTCCTTCAATTTACATTCAAGCAGTTAAATATTTTCATTCTAACTATAACTACAGCCCATTTGTTTACTGAAATCTCTATCTCCTCTTGCCGTTCTTTGAAAACCTTGAAGATTTAAATGCTGATCTACATAAATAATTTAAAGAAATTAAGCAGTTTGCTGAAAATTTGGATATTGGATTTGGAAAACTGTCTTCAGTTTTGATCAATTTTATTAAAATTTATTTTAGTCAGCATTATAATCTACAAATTAATTTTGCAGCTAGTTTAACTTTAGTACTGTAGTTTTTTTTTACATTTGCTCCACACAAGAGGATCTGAGAAAAAATCCCTCAGGGCCTATGTAATCTTTGTAGGGTCTTTTTAGGGATATAAAGTTCTGATATTGAACCCGGGCACCCCGGGATAAGTCAACAAACTTAGCGAAACAGTCAAAGCAGCCAGTCCATAATTTAGGCAAATTTTTTGTTTGTTTTTTTTTAAATTTTCTTTATTCATTTTGTTTATTACAGGTTTGTTTTACATGGTTTTTCGACTACCAAGCTAGGCAAATGCCCGTATTATGGTAGTCGAGATTCATAAGATGTTATATTAAGTATAAAATATTCAGTATAATCATCCATATATGTAGATAAAAATACAAACATGTAGCATACATATTGTTGCGGTCCCGATCGGGGCCTCACTTACTTTTGCAGGCGGCTAGCTCGTATTGTCGGTAGGCGTGAAGTCTCCCCACCTCAAGGTGGTAGGTAGAAAAGATTAAAAGGTACATAAGTATTTGCCAACTCGCCCACGTGTAATCTCATCAAATGAAAGAGGAAGCTGGATAAAACATAGCTATATTGTCTAGTAAACACAATTACAGCATCTTGCAAAATACAATATCGGACACAAACAACACAATGCCTGGCTAGGTAATTCCTAACAAAGATATCTCTCTCAAAGCCCTCTCTGGGACTGGAAATGCGATTAGTGTTACCCGTATATTACTGTAAGACACATTATAACATGGGGGAGATCGACTTACGGCTGGTCGTCAGGGGGCAGGAAACCAGGAGGTAGGCCATGGTCGGAGTAGGCAGTTCCAACACTTTACAAAGGTGGTGTCAACTCAACATAGAGTCTCACACCTGCGACCCGTAATTACGGCGCTCAAATCGGGTTTGATCGTTTAGTCGCGCCGGCCATTGTTGGCGGCGTATCGCGAGCGGCAAATGCGAGCGGCGGTCGGCGTGACCTTCTCGTACCGGGTGTCGCTTCTTTCTGAGGAGAGCGAGGAGGTGCCTGTGCTTCCTTTTGCTAGCGGGGGGGAAGGGAACGCTTCCGTTAGCGATTGGTCGGTCAAGGGACTATTTTAATTACTCCGCTCACCGTTCTCCCGCTTAAATGTGTATCGTAACAATATTAAGGAAAATATTCATACTAGTATTAGGTACATGATCACATACAGGAAAGGAGTTAAACTAGGTGATCTTGTATAAATAAAAATAAAATAGAATAACAAATAAAAATAAAAGTAACAAATAATAATATTTTAAGGATAATAAAAAAAAAAAAGAATAAATATATAAATCATCTATACAGATGAACAATGGTAGTCTTAGATTCCAAAAAAATTAGGATATTGTTGTCATCTGATGGAGTAAGGCCAACTCTACGTTCTACTAAAACCGACCAGGCCAGCTACATTCAACTAATAGTTATTTTTTAATTCTTCGAAATGTTTTCAGTACTACAATCCTGATTTTTTTTTAAAGTATCTTTTATGTTTTTGTTTAGTTTAAACCAAAATAACTATTTCCATAAGCATTACTTGTTTTAAGAGGGTAATAAGTCCCCACCCACCGTGAGCATCTTACATGACCCGACCGACTACTAGCGTGTTGTTCTGAACACAGGGCCGGCCGTGAAGGCGCAATTTGATAACTGACACCTAATACCGCGCCCTTCGGGCTGTCTGAATACTGGGCTGTTACTGTTGACCAGCTCTATAATTTTACGTAATACTAGCGTAATTCATCTTTACTGAGTAATTAAAAAATAAGTAAAAAAGCAAATTTATTATACATGAAAAAATTACATGTTTTTTTTTTAATAATAATAAAACTAAAATAAATAAATGGCGCCGGTAAAACTCAGTGAAATACAAATTCTAAGGAGAGCTTTTCCAACGCACGCCACGGAAAATATACTATATCTATTTCTGACACCATTCTAAACACGTGACCTAATTAAGGTCACGCAAACATCACTCCACTATCATATCCATCTTAGACTATGCTACCCTTGTATACACAGTGCCGCACACCGTGACATTCGGCAACACTCCACGACATACACAACCCGATACACATCGTGACACACTGTCACACATGTCACGCGTCACGGAAATATGTACCCCCTTTCGAGGAAAATCCCATCATTTTAAGCTTTTTTAGAGGCCACACCTAATGCCCGATGTCCTCCGTGGAAGAGCGGAAAGCTTCTTGGTTTTTAACCCCGACCAAAGTCGAAGTTCAAAACCTAACATGAGCAAATAAATATTAAGTTAGTTATCAGAAATCATCAGTAATTTAGTTGGAATTCTTATAACGATTATTTCTGATCTATTATAATATTATCTAGTAACTGATCTATTGTATAACGATTTTTCACCACGCACATAAATAATTATAGAACTGCTAAATCAAGTGAAAATATCACGTGCTTTAAATCGACAATAAGTATTTAATTAAATGAATACAATATTAGCGAAACTCAATCGAAAATCTGAAAACAGAAAAACCAGCAAAAGATACAGTCATAATCTGGAACTCGAACCCAGGACCTTGGCCTTGCCGGGGCGCAACTCTTACAACTGAGCTAATGGATCCCTATCCGACTCGGTCATATTTAACTGTATCATACTTCGACTAAGAACTACCAACATTATATTCATTTTTCTTAACGCATAATTTTATTGGCTGCCATCTTTGTGAATGATTGCAAGATTCAGACCCGAACTAAATACTATCTAGATCAGTGGTTCTTAACCTTTTTGTACGTCTTGAACCCCTTACCAGTTTCATGTGCATTCAACGAACCCTTTTTAATTGGAAAGCGGGCGTGTCATCAGTGGCAGCAGATTACGCCAAGGGGGGGGGGGGGCGTATTGGGGTAGGATCTCTCTCTCTGGTTTCAATCCTGGGATTGGTTTGCAGCAATTTCATCTATTCGTTTCTTCCATTCTTCCCTGTCTTGTGCGGCTCTTTTGAAGTCTGCATATGATAAGCAGCGCACGTCCACCAGCAGGTCCTCCAGGTACTCTCGGCGTGGGCGTCCCCTAGCGTTTGTCCCCTCGGTCATACCCTCCATTATGGCATGCAAGAGGCCTTCTTATCTTATTGCATGGCCGATCCATCTTGCGCGCCTTTCGGACAAGGTCCTGAGCAGGTGCCTTCCTCCTTCGATTCTTTGGTTCTCCAAAGAATAGGGGTAGGATAGGATAGGCTATTGTCTTGACTATATTTACCACAACAGGGGGGGAGGGGGGGGGGGGGCAATGGGATAGGAAGGGGCGGGATGGGATATGGGAAATGGTATAGTGACAATTATCCTTGTAATTTTTTTTCGGGCTGTGTCTTGTTCCGCCGAACCCCTGAGGCTGACTCCCTAACCCCTGGGGTTTGATCGAACACAGGTTAAGAACTACTGATCTGGAAAGCGTATATAGATAGATATTATTTTTCCTTTGTTAAATTTTGTGGTTTACTCCGCCTTCTCCGCCTTTTTAACAAGAGCTTTGCTCTTAAAAAAAGTTATAAGACGTATTAACTAATGTATTTTTGTACCATTATGTTAAATAAAAATAAAAAGTGTCTTGGATAAATTTTTATCCAATTTTATTTTTAATATGTGACATCTATTGACCTTTTCTGCAAGTCTAGGAACCTCAAATCGTATTACTTAATTAAATGTAGACAATATTGTAACTCAATCGAAAATCTGAAATAAAAAAAAAATCAGAAAAATGTACGGCCACATCTGGGACTCGAACCCAGAAGGCTTTACTTAATAATTAAAAATAAAAATAAGTTAAAAATAAATATTTTCGTCCATTCACAAAATATTATCGCTAGGCCATTTTACATTTCAATGAAACCGTATGAGAGTTCAAACTTTCCGGAGACAGTGAAACTATTGCGTTTCCGTTTGAGGTGTGTTGTGAGGCAAATGGAAGGGAAAGATAAAATTACCAACATTTGCACCCTTGAAGTTCCTTCACCTTTTAATGAATTCATCACCCTTACTTGTCTTTTAGTTTAACCATTTTACTTCAGAATAATTATTTTTCTACATTAAGCCAGACCAACTCAACCACGCCAGCAAAAGTTTTTAGAAACACAACATTATTTATTCCCGAAACGAACTCTCTCAAAAAGTTTTCTTTGTTTTTTTTTTACTGTAATGAAATTCGTTGTTTGAAGTCTACGTGATATGAGCGAGGTTACAGAACAACCCCCTAAAATTTCGTAAAGTTTTATTATAATTTTAGCTTTAAAAGCATTTTAAATTCCTTCTTTGCCAAGGAACGCGGTAAAGGAATGTTTTAAAGAAAACAAGGACCTAAATTACACGAGGTTGGGCTTTCGTTGACGTGATTTAAAAAAATACAACATTAAAATGAAGAGCACAAGTCGTGTACTAAAGTTTTTTTGAGTTCTGGTTAAGTATAATATAAGGTATAAATTTCCATTTAAATTTCGTGTTGGAATATGAATGTGTTTGTCAGCCACTTCTTGTCTGAGGGGTCATATATCTAAAAATACTCGTGTAATTTATAGATTCTCAACCTATGAATGTATTGTTAACATGAGAAAGAAGACGGCTGGTAGAAATTTGGTTTCTGTTCAACCGATATTTGAATAGAAGATTCTCTGACGAATTATCACCGTTCGATCCCTTCGACAAAAGTAATCTGGAAAGAAAAGACAAACACTTTCCCAGCAATAAATTTTACAGGTTGATTTTTGCCGTATAACAACAGGCGTTTTTAAAACTCCCGTTTTACTTTTGCCTTTAGCTAAAAGTCAAAGGAACTCTCCAAAGCAGCGTTCTCAAAGGTGTTAGGCAAACATGTTTTCTTCATATATTATTTTTAACAGAATATTTGGACAGAATTTTTGTCAACCTAACCGAATTTCTGTAAAACAATATTTAAAAAAAATTACAGACAATTTACTTCGCTACCGTTGTTTCGTTACTCCCTAATCTAATATAAAACTTATTTTTTACAACCTTCATAAGAGGATTTTTCTTAAAAAGAAGGGTTTTTTAAACGTTTTTTTTATTACGACATTGTGCATTTAACACACATACATAGTTACAAGTATTAAGTGTAAAAAGTATCAATGGGATAGCCCTTTTGGAAAATATAAGAAAAATACGAAAATGTTTTTTTTTAAATGTAACTGAATGTTATCTGTATTCATAACATTTTAACGACTTTATGATAGTTTGAAGCAGTCAATTTGGACATCCTTGTTGTCATTAGAACAATAAATTTTACGATTAATGTTGTACATTGAGACAATATTTTAATTTGTAATCAGTCCGGAACGTATGTTGATATTTGGGGAAATTTGTGGATATCGTAGGGTCTTTGCGGATGTTTATGGATATTTGTGTAGATCTTTTACCTTATTGCACCATATTTTAATAACATATTTGGTAACAGTATTGACAGTAGTCATTGACACAAGATTTTTATCCATTTGGACAGTATTTTGTTTGTTTGAAAATAATTTTTGTCCATTTGGAACAATTGTGGACTATTCGTTACTTTGGACAACAATTTTGCCCATTTAGACAACATTTATCCATTTGGATGATACTTCAACATTTTTTGACATTAATTTGTTCATTACGACAATATTTTACTGTTTTACATTGGAAAACATTTTGTCCATTTGGACAATATTTTTACCATTTGTACAATATTTGGTTCATTTGGATAATACTTTTGTTTTGTCGAGGCAATATTTTGTCCATTTGAACAATATTTTTATATCGTTGGTTTGAAACATATTTTAGAATGTGTGGATACTCTACCCATATCCTCAAATATGTTTCAAATGGACGAATAATCTTAGCTCCTGAATGAATGGGCTGCGTAAGGATTTTTACACTATTTGTGGACATTTATGTGAATATCTAGTTGCACACAGATTTGTTCAATTAAATAATAATTTCGTTCAATTGGACAAAACATTATCTATTTGGAAAATATTATCGTCCATTTTTTTATTTATTTATTACACGCCCCAATGGGCTTTTTTTATAAAATTTTTACAAACTATTTGTATCAAAGTAAATACTTAAAAATTTAAACAATAAAGAAAATATAAAGATAATGACAAAAAACGTTGCAACAAAGTACATAACAAAACACAAAACAAAATACATAGATAAAAATATAAACAGAAACTAAGAATCCTCACGCATATACTTGAAATTAAGAGATTCTTCCAAACAATATAGTAGTAGCATAGACGTTATTTGGTAGGTGTAGGTACATAGGTCTATTTGTGTCTTAAAGAATAAAAGTGATGGAATATACAACATTTATACCGATTAGTTTTAATGTGAAATATATCGCCCAGATTAGAATATTTATTTCCGAGACTGTGAAGCCTCGGAATAGGAGAATTTTGATAAGCTAGTTGTCTTGGTGTTATTGAAGTAAAAGGGCAATAAATGTCGGCATGATTTTTTGAAAACATGGATATTGATAAATTGAAGTAATTCAGGACAGTCAATTTTGTAATGCAGTATTTTATGTAATAGTATCCAATCTGTGCTTATTCTTCTTTCCGAAAGTTTCAATAGTGACATTTTATCCAGGAGGTAATTCTAATCAATGTTTTGTATAGGAATATTTATTTAATACAAACGGCATAAGTATGCCATAACATTAATTACATGTCATAAATTCATAGTTAATAAACCTTAGAAAGTTATGTTGAATCTTTTCAATGTTGTCTGAATGAATATTGTAAAAGGGAGACCATAATGTAGAATTATACTCAAGTTGGCATCTGACAAGGGTTTTATACAACATGATAAATGTGCCCAAATTATTGAAATCTGACATTTTTGACAGTTTTTGGTCATTTGACCGAATTTTTTGTCCACTTGGTTGATATCATCATATCTCATAATACGTCTAAAAATCTGATTTAAAAATGACATATTTCTGGTTTTCTCTGGTAATATCCTTGTTCTACCGGTATTACAATGGAAGATGCTCTGAAGAACTAGCATCATTGATCCCTTCGGCACCGGTGCATAGTCGGGAAACACGCCAAACGCGTGCCCAACATTTGTACACGGTTGACATTTGTCACATGAGAACGGGTCGTTTCTTCGACTCGTTCCTCTGTTCAACAGCTCGGCTGTGGAATGATTTGCCGGCCTCTGTGTTTCCTCCTTCCTACAACATGGGTCTCTTCAAGACCAATGTTCATTCCTTCCTCTCCTCAAAAAGACCCTCCACACAGCATCCCAGATGACATGGGCCCTGAGGGAAATTGTTTTCCTCAGGGCCTCCTGTGTGGAGTTAATGTAAAAAAAAAAAAAAAAAAAAAAAAAAAAAATACCCTCTTAAGTAATGCAGATTAGTATGTTGAAAAAAATACTACATTTGATTGTTACTCATCTCAGAACAGACATCGTGTAGTGGGTAACGCACATGAACAGGCCATGTATCTTATCTTTTGACAGTATCCGGCCCGCAGGACGGGGTTCCTTAGACAGTAGTCAAGAACTTCCTCACCAGACTAAAACCCAAAGAACTCTTCCTTTACATGATTCGGATCCACATAACTAGAATAATTTCATAGCCACAAAACGTAAACTTATTAATTGCCTAGCTCCGTAATGAAACGGATATTCGACGTCAAACGAATGGTTTAATCAACTGACAGTTGAACGCTCTGGCTGCCATTCTGTGAATGCACGTTCAGTTTAAAAAAGGATCGTGTTTAAAATTGAATTTTGAAATTCAAAGGATTAACTTTGCAGAATACATTTTAGAGATCGATACGACCAATGCATTTTATTTTTCACGGAAATTTTTCTCGTGTTCGTTGAATTTTTAATGAACCACACGTGTTGATTTATTTCGTGAACATGGTCATGACGAAATTTCATAAAATAATACATTAAAAAACGCACTTCATCTTTCCATCAGCATAATAATAATCTTGCCTAAGGAACATCCTCCCTAATACCCAATTCATTTCCTTTCCTGCTGAGATCATTTCCTCACACGGTTATTAAATCTGTATATTTTATTTTATTTTTAAAAATTCACACTCTTAGGAAAAGCCGCAACATCGATTTATTGCAACTTTGAATTAACTTATATATGCATAAAAATGAATCGCTAAATGTGTTGCTAAGCACAAATCTCGAGAGCAGCTGAACCGATTTCGCTAATTCTTTTTTTAGAAGATAGTTGAAGTACGAGAATAGTTCTTACGGAGAGAAAAATTAAGAAAATTGCGCAGAAAATTGAATAATTTCAAAAAACCTATTACTAACCTAAACGACCATCGCACGTTGGACAGTTCGCGTGTTTGAGAATGACATTTTAAATCAGGATTCTATTTTTGAAAATCTTGTTGATAAAGTCATTTAAAGTAGGTACTCCCCTAATAGTTTGAATCGAATCAAGAATTTTAGATATTTCAAATACTTTACCTATGTTAGGTACCAAATTTAATATACATGAAAAATGGAAATTTGAATAAAAATTGTAAAAGGTGGCACGCGGGCTGTTTAAAAACTGAATGTACTGGGATTGAATATATGGAAAGCGGGAGAGAGGGAGAGATGGTGGAGGGGGGGTGGGGGGAGGGGGGAGGGCAGAGGGGGGAGGAGGAGGGGGGGGAAGGAGTGAGGGGGGAGGGAGAGCGATGAGAGGGTGGGTGGGGGGGGAGGGGGGGAGGGAGGGTGGTGAGAGGGGGAGAGGGGGGGAAGTGGAGGAGCCGGAGTGGGAACCCCCCTAAACCATGCGAGCGAAGGCGCGGGAAAAAGCTAGTTTTTAATAAATATTTATGTAAACATAAGTTGGTAGGTAGGATAAAGAACGTGTCAGTCGTGATCAATTGTATTGTAATATTCATTAAATTTACAAATCAATAAAGCAAAAATGTACAACATCACGGTTTTTTTTATAAAACGCAATTTGTCGATAAATTAATTACCACTTTAAAGTATTTTAAATAATCTGGTGTCAGCGTATCTGCTGTTTTCTCAGCTGATAAATCCGTCAAGAAGGTTTTAATGGAGGTATTTGAGTGTGACTCCAATTTGTTCCATTTTACGCGGCACTTATCACCCCATTAGTATCATTGACAAGACATTTCACCCGAGGAATACTTTTATTTTAACACTTAACATGTTAGAAAAGCAATTATTTTTAAAACGTCTAGATATTGCACCAATCTATAAATCAGAAATGGAATCCCGCAGAGCTTTATTCATTGGAGTGAGAAAGAGTTTTTCATGAAACCGTTTATTTTTCGATAAAAATAGGATGCACGTGCAACGATCTTTTGAAAATCGTCATCTTCTTTTTGAATTCGGGCCATTTCAAGAGACATACTACATACTACAACCGGTCAGTGGTTGAGTAGGCGTAGCCCTTGGGTCCCACCCGACCGTCGCGTGATTGATTCCTCGGCTGTCTACGTCCGCCATCACAACACAAGCAACAATCTCGGCTTTCTGTGGTGGTAGTAGGAGATTTAAAACATTGTTGGGTTATACGTAGCCCAGGAATGTTTGTCTTTCTTTAAAAAAAAAATAGCAAATCCCTTCCCACAGTCTCTTATTAAATTCCCCCACAAAATTGTCGAACTAAGTTTAGTGATTTAATGTAAGTAAGATATATTTGCGGCACGTTCACGAGTGGAAAATACTCTCAGTACCGCCCTGGCGTAAGACCACAATTCAGAACTGAAATTTTGCTTGAAATGGCTTACGCCATGTTTGGTGACCAGATTTGAATAGCCAGACACTTCTTCACCTTCCTCTTTTCCATCTTCTTCCCTCCCCATTACCTTCAACCTCCCAACAAAACCCAAATGCAAATGCCATAGTTTCATTGGGTCCGGGTTGTTGGGAGCATTCGCGACTCTTGTGCGGTGTTCATTATAAAAAAAATAAAAAAGTTGTTATTTTTTTACATAGCCAAAAGAGCTCTGGGGATATTTTATGTGCATATTATTGAAAACAACCTTGGCTTTAAGGCTCTGCAACTGGGCCCGAAAAGAAGAAGATGGAGAGATACGAAATTACGAATGTTAGAGGAGAGCGCTAATGTTTAATAAAACACGACTCGTTTAAAATAGAGCAAAAATCTTGCGGGCATTATCTTAAACAGCATTTAAAGAAACACTGTGAATTTTTTCATACATATAACTTGTAAAATAACTGAAACAAACGTGTTTATAATAATTTTTGGAGCATACTTTGAGATTTTTTTCTATCGAGGGAATTTTATATAATTTGCGTTTCGGCGCAGGGAATGTCTAGATATTATCTTCAAGAATAACATATTTTTTTAAAGCTTTAAAACTTAACGTGTTTAAGGGAGATATGTAAGAAATCGGTTGAAATTCTGGATGCGGGCCCTTAAGTGAATACATTAAGTTATGAATATAACCTTTTTAAATTAAATGAAAACAAATAACTTCGTTAAACACCATCTTTTAATCAAAATTATCAACATGTTTCGAAACCAAATGTTTCTTTATCAGAATAAGATTAATATATAGAAGGAACCCATGGTTTCGAAACATATTGACAATGCTGGAAATTGACAGTGGTGGTGTTTCGCGAAGTTATTTTTTTTTTCATTTAATTAATTTTTTTTTTTTTCATTTAATTGAATTTATAAAGATTGAAGAAGAATATACTTTTTTTAAATTTAGTGGTTCGAACCATTTAACAATTTTTTGTGGAGTGTCAAAGTATAAAGATGTAAAATTTACTATTAACCGTAATCACAGAATTAACTCTTCCAAAAAAAAAACAGTCACCCTTGCTTTCAATATCATTCGAGAAAATAAGACCAAATCGATAACAAATCAATATCGACGTAACTAACTTGTATTGCAACATAAATACCACAATTGGTACATTTAATTCACACTAAGCTTGCCCTCCAAAAGTAATGGTTGCAACAAGTGATAATATTTCGGATCCACCTTATATTTTATTTCATACACTTTCGAACAACCACAACCACAACCGAAACAAACCGTAGAAATTTAAGCTCAGAGCTATAAAAATGATCCAAAAAGCAGGATCGTTGAAAGCTCGAAATGGGCCAAAACACTACTGGAAGTGGAAACTGTTGGCCGTATCGGAGAGTTAGCGCTTTCGAAGCTCAATGGGGTATGTCCAATTCCATCGGATTTGGCCTGAGATGACACGGTTACAAAAGTACGTAGTGTTATTTAGTTTTTTCAGCAACTACTTTTTTCTTTCGTGCTTGACTATAAGACAAAGAAATTGTTACTTCATTTTGTAGACGAAGCCTTTGTTAAAAATGATTTAGCATTTACAATTTACATCAAACGATGATTAATGTAATTACAGTTATTTGTTTTTATTTAATTAAAAATTACGCTACAAAGTGAATTTGCAAAGATTGAAGAATGTAATTACACTTTAGATTGAACGACTTAGTGCATCTGTCGCTTTAAAAAAAGGAAGCGATACTAGCAGTCCATGGAGGAGTTTTCATACTAACACTTATGAAACCTAACCTAACACTTGTGTTTGGCAGTGAGTTGGAGTGGAACTGGCTATGGAAACAGGAAGAAGATTGAGTAAGCAATACAATACGTCAGATTTACGCACATAACATAATTGAAGACCGTATTACGACGATTTTTGCATTGTAACTTGTCTGGATATGAATGATTCTAATGACTCAAAAGTGAATATGCAAATAATACCAAGCAATAATAATCAAACTTACCAATGGCATAGAATCCTGTACATCAATAAATTTTCTCAAAAAAGTGTTAAAAATCTACCATTTTTTAACAAGCAATTTTTTAGCAAACTTTTAATGAACGGTAAGGATAAGGAAGATAGTCTATCTCACTCGGGAATTTATTCACTTCAATGCAGCGAATGCCCAGTTTTTTAATATTGGTAAAACAGTGCGTAGCATAAACACCCGTGTCAAAGAACAACTTAGATGTTTACACAGCTCTGGATTTTCAGAATTTGCAAACCACTTGATCGAAAAAGACCATAAATTTGACATAAACGCCGGCGCCAAACTTATTCACAAAAAGAATATCGGTGTAAGGTTGGACAATTTAGAGGCACTTGAACTTAGGATAGCCATAAACACTAATTGTAAGGTAGTTAATAACCAACTAAATTTAAATAAAAGTCGCATACTAAGATTGTTCCCTATTTATAAAGAACATGTCCGTTCCCTTCCCAATTCTCCATCTATGCCTTCTTCCTCCTCTTCCACTTGACGAGTCCAGCCCATTTTCGCTAAATTACATATATTATAACACACATGTAACCTAACGTTAGTAGAGTATTATACTGCCCTGATGAAGCTACGGTTGTAGCGAAACCCGGTCGGCATAAAGTATAAAAAATAAAAGTAATGTTTACAAAGTTATTGTTTTATTTTAAATTAATAATATCACATCACAAAGTATCCGCTTCATATGAAAAAAAGAAATAATAATAATTTGTATTACACTTGCGACACATTTCAGGGTGGCAGATAGAATCAATATTGCCCTAGTGGAAGATCACCATTCAGAATTGAAATGTTGTTTGAAATGGCTTTAGGCATGTGTGATGATCAGATCCGAAAATTCAGATATTTCGCCCACCTTCCTCTTTCCCATACCATTCTCCTACCCACACCCTTCAGCCTCAAAACATTCCCCAATTGAGGATTCCTTGGGCTCCGGTTAGCAGGGAGCAGTTAGGACTGTTAAAGCGGTAATCACATATTTAAAAAATACATATCATAAAAACTATAAATAACAAAAATATTTAAATAAAGTTGTTAACGTTCTGCATATTTTATGTTACCAAAATCTGAAAATTTTGAACGTCAGTTAACTAGTAATTTAACCCCCCAGGTCTCGGGCTTATTTTGTCAGAAGGTCAAATTCCAAATCAATGGAGTATTTCTGAATGCAACCGAAAACATTAAAAAAAATTTTAATGCACTCTTTCAAACTTTCAAAAATACGTTTTTGCTAAGTAAAATTACTGATAACGCAAAAAATAAAAACGTACACATATTTTATTACGCAAATAAATGTATTATAAACGTTTTCGTAAACTCACTTTTTGTCGTTTCATGTAAAAATAATGAAATAAAAATTTTCCAAAGTTTCGTATTTTTTTCGTTAGAGTCATATAGGTGTAAATTTTAATTATTTTGCAGCAAATTTTTAGATTTAAGGACAAAGCGTGGTGCATAACAAAGGTTTCTATTTCTAACACTGTTTTCAGTATATTTATTTATTATTTACTAGCTGATCCCGGCATGCGTTGCTATGCCATTTAATAAAGAAATTGTTTCTCCCTGAGTGTCCTTTCCCATTCGTCCCGTTACCGTTCCGCATCCCCTTCTTCTCCTGCGTCCTCTTCCCCTCTCGCGTTCCCACTCCGTCACCTCCACTTTCCCTCTCCCCACTCCACTCTAGGGGAGTACCTACTTTAAATAAATTTATTAAAGATTTTCAAAAAAAGAATCATGATTGAACAATCTATGTTTTGCAAAATGCCATTCTGAAACATGCGAACTGTCAAACATGCTCATGTTTTCTGAAATTATCCAATTTTCTGCGCAATTTTCTTAATTTTTCTCTCCGTTAGAACCATCCTCGTACTTCAAGGAATATTCTAAAAAAAGAATTAGCGAAATCGTTTCAGCTGATCTCGAGATTTGCGCTTACCAACACATTTAGCGATTCATTTTTATATTATAGATTTATTTATTTTTTCAGTTTCTCCATAAAACAGTTACACACCAAATTATTACGGAAAAGATTACAATGATTATTTCTAAGCATGATTGTAAAGGAGACAACGATTTCTATCAGACCTATATGAATTGTTCCGAAAATTGAACAGATTAGCCTGAGAAGTTAAAAAAAACTTCACACAAAAAAAGTCTGGAAAAAGGTCGGTCTACAATAACATTACGATTGCCTTGAAACCAATTGTTAATTAATTACCCTTTAAACCGTGTTTGGTAGATTTAGCAAGCCTCGCACAATACTTTGTATAAATAATATTATACGTAACTACGTACATACAAACAGAGTGTTGTTCTAACGATCTAACGTGTCGCTAGGGAATCCAATGACGAAATAGTTGAGCGGGGTGAACGAAGTGATTTGTTTAAGTGCCAGCCTGATTTATTTATGCAAGCTTCCCTCCACAGAAGTAATTATTATCCGATGCGCTACTTTTCCGTTAACGTATACTCTAACTGTCCACTCTTAATGTCCAGTTTCAACATTGTAGCTACTGGAACTAATATTCATAAATAACAAATAAAAAATCATCCCGGATTTATCTTATAAATTATCTTACCTACTCTGTCAAAAATCGAAACTATAAATAATCATTGGTAATTATTTGTATAATGTTATTTAATTAGCTTTTCCAGTCTAAAATTTAAATATTTAAAATAATTATTTTAATCTGGCAATGAAACTTCCACGGAAAAAAAAACTGAATACCTACCTTCCAAATTTTTCATTTGTACTTAGAAATTTTGTGAAAAAAGGGCAGAGTACAAACCATCCAAAAAACGGTGATCGAACAATCAACAATATGCAACTTCATCACCTCCTTTGAAAAGTAAATAAAGTGACGAAAAAAAAGGTTAAACGAGTTACGTTAGTTTAGGTTATTGGCTATTTTTTTTTTAAACTTTTAATGACTTTTCGAAAGGGTGTTGAAATACCACTTTGTTGAATTTTCGTGGGACCCAAAAAATACTAATATTTCTAATCAGACATTTCAAGCTGTTTAGGTCGGATATAATTCTTTGCTGCACATTTTTTATCTCCGAATGAAATAATATTATTGACGAATTGAAGATTTACGATGCGACATCTGTTGGTCAGAAAAAAGTACAACTATAGGGTGTAGGAAAAGGCTGCCCACAAAACAAATACCCCGTCAATGTCTCGACAAGAAGATTGATCGTCCTACACGAAACGTCCAATTTTTACTCCCCCTCTCCCCCTGCCGAGTGGACTCGTCCAAATAAAACCGAACATCTAAAAGGTTCATCCCAAAACAACCATATCAGTCAGGCAGATTGACACTTTGGAAAATTGTAAGTTTATTTTTCATTTATCAAAATCTAAAAATATTTCAAAGCTTAGAAAAACATACGTCATTGCTGCTCGGTGTGATTTACACTATTTGGTTACTTGATTACTTTAAAGGTTAACTTTCATTTTAAGAGTTTGGGAAAGAAATCTACTTGCAGCCTCACTAATAAAAGTGTGTATGAAAACCTTACTAATGAATTGAATTGGGTATTACTAATTATTACTAATTATTATTACTAATATTACTAATTATTATTACTAATACAGAAACTGACATAAAAAAGTTCATATACATATATGTAGGAATGTAGGTACATTGCTTATCCGGCGAGAGAGGGTTTTTATATCTGTTGTATAAACTGTTAATAATAATATTTTGTCAACTGATTTTGGAATTTTTCCAAGGAATTTTAAGTGTTCTCTACGTTTCTACGTTTTGAAGTAAAAACAAAAAACTCTTTAGAAAGTGTATAAAATTTCCTATTAGATTTACATATATATTTGAAATGTACCTACTTAAATATTAAAAACAGGCAATATTTTTATTTAAAATATGAAGAAAGTTGAAAAAAGCTTACCACTAACATTTTTAAACAAAAGGTCGAAAAAATTAATGAAATTTAAATTTAATAAATACCGTACTTTTATTAAACGAATTGTGCAATTATGCAAGAAAACGGTAACTTCACTTTTTTATTTCGATCATAGAATTAAAAATTGTAATAATAATTCCCCGAAAATAAGCAAAAAAATCTGTCAATTTGGATTCATCGTTGCGCGATATGAACGTTGATTGCTCGAATTTATTTTTACCTACACAAACACAAGTCATTTGTGTTATTAAAAAACATCACTTTCATCGAAATGTTATGAAATTTTCGCGGTAAAAATTAAATAAAAAATAATGTCAGAAATAACCTCGCTTTTTCCGAAAATATGATAATAATAAAAAATTACTCGGCAGAGATAGTTGACGTATAGTTAGTTCCCTTAGGTCAAAGACCCATTGCACAACTTCTACTATCTCATTCTTTTAACAGTAACCCGTTCATGTCCCTTTTATAAAGTTCACAAGGGTTATGAAGCTATGATTCCGGTTCCACAGTATGCGTTCCCTGGTCTCATACCTCCTTTCAATTCCCCATTAGTTTCCTGAAAGCCCCACGAGGGAAGAGGGTCTCATTTCACCTCACCATTCCTCCTTGGTTCGCTGAAAATCCCACTACAGAAGAGTCCACTCCCCATTGGTTCCCTGAAGGCCCAGGAGGGAAGAGGGAGTTTTTGAATGGTCAAATTTTCGACCCACGTGTCTCTAGGAAAATATAAGGTCCGCTCCGGTAGAGCCTCTGTGTTGTGCGGTAAGGTCTAAATACTCCGAGATCGACCCTGTTTCTTGGAGGTACCGTTCGTGATACCGTCCCCCAGCCTGAGCACGGTAGCTCACACCTTTGCTTGGGATGCTATTACAGGTTGTGTTTCACTCCCTGAGCGATGGGTTTGCCACACTTCCTATACGCTATCTACAGGACTCTTCACTACTGTTTATCTACTTCAACTAATATAATGGTGTGCATCGTCGTGGAATGTGAAATAAGGGTGTACATTATTTACTTTAAATATGTATTTTTGTTACCAGTTCAATCTTCCTAACGTAGTTATATTTATGAAATTGTTTCTCTGATATATTCAATCGCTGAAAACGTCCAAATAAATGTTTTTATTATGTGATGGGTCGTTTATGCAAGCTTTTCTCTGAAATTCTAAAAAAAAATAACTAAGAAATAATGTAAACTTTCATAGTCAGGAAACAAGAAAGTAATAAAATAGTCTAAAAATAAATCTATTACAATCTAATCACAGTTCAACAACAAATCCACAAAATAAAGAGAGACGAAATCAAATTATTTTTTTTAATAAATTCGACCACTATTACAAGCAATAATATTCAAGTACGTTTAAAGATTTTCACGTCCAAAAGTATTTTCTTAATTTGTTTTTGAGGTGGTATGCCGTGTTGCGCTACCTCCTTCTTTAGCCAACGTTTCGGACAGCGTTGCAGTGTCCATCATCAGGGCAGATCCGGTAGATGTCACACATCGGGATCGCCGGATCTGCCCTGATGATGGACACTGCAACGCTGTCCGAAACGTTGTCTAAAGAAGGAGGTAGCGCAACACGGCATAACACCCCAAAAACAAATAACGAAAATAACATTCAATTGTAAATAAATACCACAGAATATTAATAAAATAACAGTTTTTTAGACAATATATAGGTAACTACTTCAGATTTCCATTTACGAAATCCAACAAATGGCAACCTTATTATTATGGAATAGTCCTTTGTTCCGAGAACTCTTTTCTATTCGTTCATGCATTCAAACGACTGGAATTTCATATAACTGTATTTTTGTATAGTCAAATTGCCTGCTGTATCAACATTGGATTGTTAGAAGAAGAACGATAACTTTTTATGTTTTCTTACCTTACTCGGTTCGATTTTGGTCAAAAGAATTCTATTACTTGTCTCGTATTGATACGTCTGTTTATTTAAACAGTAATATAATATTCAAATAACATTATCGAGTTTGTTTGCTTAGCAATCTTATTCCGTTAAAGAAAGCACATTCTGTTTTTATCTTACAATAATCCAGATAACATCTTGACACGATAAAATAACACGCGAGCTAAGATTTATCTAAAGCCAATTCTTACTTGTTTACTTGCAGATTCGTAATTTTTTTTATTTATTTCTAAAAACAAGTCGTTTAGCGTCAAAATGAATATTACGCAATGCGTATTCAAGTATTGTATTAATAAGTGAAGTTTATATCACTATTACTAAATTTTAGATCAGAGTAAATAGTAAATTAATTTAATTTCAAAACACAATCTAATTATTGTTATTAGTAGATAAGATAACTTTTTTCATGTGAATATCTCACAAGAGTCCCAGCTACTACCTTCTGGAGGTAGTGACACTATAGCATCCCCAATTAGGGTATGTTGTGAGGCTGAAGGTAGCGAGGAGGGGAAGAAGGTGGGAAAGTACCTGGCTATTCAGATCTGCACACCAAACACGGCTAAAGCCATTATTTATTTTTTTATTATTTCATAAATGATTAAATGTTACATTTTTGGCCACTTTTGACTACCATACTAGGCTATTGCCCGTGTTGTGGTAGTCATACATGTAATATAATTTTATATAAACAGATAATAAAATATAAGAAGAGAAAAGAAAAAAATAACATATTTAGGAATAAATAAAACTAAAAACAGATAAGAATATAAGAATTGCAAGTTATCTAAGAAATAAAGAAAATTTAAAGAAGATGAAATTAACATTGGTGAGCATTATTCTTCTTGAAATAAAAATAGAAATAAAATTTGGTAAGTAATCTTCTGCACGAGAGTACATGTTTGTAGTCATTTTTGATATTCGTTCTATGAAAGAAATTGGAAAGAGTGTTAGAGAAAGTAATTTTTTGTTTGATTTTTTTAAAATGCAATATTTAGTTAAAGTAATTGATTAATTAAATTTGTAATATTTTTTTATTACAAGCAACATTTCAATTCTCAATGGTGGTCTTACACCAGGTCGATACTGAGAGTATCTTTCCACTCTGGAAAGTGCCGCAAATATACTACTTATTTTAAATAAATTAATTGAGAAATAACACAAATCAATCCAATGCTCCGTTTAATATTGAAAGGCAAGATAGAGGTTCGCCGAAGGCCTGGTAGGAGATAAATGTCTTTGCTGCGAAATGTACGAGAATGGACCGGAATTAGAAGTATGGAGGAGCCATTCCTGTCAGCGTAAGACAGAGAGACATTTTCAAGAGTGATCACCAACGTCGGGGGGGCCTGTTAGGGCACACAAAGAAGAAGAAGAATCAAATATAATTTATTTGCCCACGCCGGTATTCGAACCCGCGACCCTCGGATTGCGAGTAAAGAGCCTTACTCCCCGACTACACCGGCCGTTACTATTTGCTTTAAAAGCGTAAATGTTACAACTGTTTAAAATTAGTATCTATGTACTAATTGTTTATAATGAGGTATTTTTTAAATCTTGCTTTATTTTTACCTCCTTTTCTTAGGACGTTTATGATAAAACACACGAATTCTCAATAATATGTGGTGCAAGACATGTTTTTTGCTTTCAACCTATTGTTTTAATCAAACAAGTCAAAGTCGCCTAGTCAACAGTCGGCAGTCAACAGTCGGCAGTCACGTCCCGCCTTGAGGGTATGTTTCGTCTCATCCACTTTAAGTTGCTACGCGGGTACCGGGTAAGGGTGGAGGGTAAAGGGTAGATAGTGCCGGCTCCTGACACCCGCTCGTCTGTCAATCTCTCCGGGACACCCTTTTTTGTCGTCGGCAATGGATTGCTGCCATTTGCCTACATATTCAACGAGTCCTTTCACCACCGAGTAAACTGTATGCGGGGCGGGCCTAGATAAGACCAACGCAAAAGTGTGAAGGATGTGCTACTTCGCAGAAAATAGTCAATTTGGCTTTCGTAAAGCCAAATCTTCAAGACAACAAATTTATTACCATCGTACAAAATAATTCAAAATATATCTAACTATCTTCTCTTTACAGAACTGTATATGTTAGTCAGCCTAAATATTTGCTATGACAACATTAAAATGCTTTGTCTACACAGAATACACAATTTAATGATTTTGTTCAATCTTTCTTAAAACCACACTCCGCACAGCACATTTCAACTACAAATACGGAAAATGACTTCCCTCAAGACCTCCTGTGTGGAATAAATATGCAGGGTGTCCGGGGGTAAAGTGCATTAACTTCGGGAAGTGATTCTACATGATAGTACAAGTAAAAAAGGTATATAACTTTTTTCGAAATTCCAACTTTTAGGGATAGTTTTGAGGTAAAAACATAAAATTAGTCCGGCGTGTGCGGCCAGATTTATTATTTTCCACTGTTACGATACTGGCCAATCACAATCGAGTCGGGCGCACGGCAGGCTCTCAGCAAGTAAGATCGTACCTCACACTAAGGATTTTTAGTGTTTGTATGGATAAAAAATGTTGGAATTTCGGAAAAAGTTGTTAATCATCACCTCCCGAAGTTAATGCAATTTACCCCCGGACACCCTGTATATTTTAAATTTTCACATATGAGTGGCTCAATTTCTATATCCGCTATATCAACTTTTACTGATTCAGAGAAAACCGCAAAAAACTGTCGCATCTCTAGCGTAAATAAAAAAATGCATTTTTTTTTTTATATAATGTATTGGAGTAATATGCATTCGAAAAGTGTTCATTTTTCAATGTATGTCTAGAAATATTTAAGTTATTTTGATAAATAAAATGGATATAGCGGATTTTGATACTCACTTCGTGATTTGTATGGAATATAGAGGCTTTTGAAACTCAACTGACATGATGGGCGTGTTTCTACATCCGCCATCTTGGCAAAATAACTGCTCGTGATTGGTTGAATTCTGATATAGCGGGTTTTGATAGTAACTTCTTGAATGATATAGCGGGTTTTGTTTCTCACTCTCAGTTTAAACATGGTTTTTGGTCGTGAGAAAGGAAGTTTTGAAACTTAATTTAAGATTGGTCTTGTTCCTTGCAAAAATGTGAACAAGATGTCATATTCAGATCATTTTGTCAAAAAATCGGATATAGCTGGTATTGAAATTATAGGACTCATATTAGAGAAGACTGATGACTTACGTACATATCAATCAAATTCAACCAACAAAGGTATGAATTTACGAAATTAAAAAGGGAAACATTTTGTTTTGCTAGATTTGTCTATTTAGTTTCATCACCACTTCGATCCCCGACAATTCTTTCATCTGAGGATAAAGCCAATATTTTTGAGAATCTGGGTCCTTGGATATATTTGTGGTAATCCCGGATGGACAGCGTTTTGTGTGAGGATCAATGTTATCGACGCCACAAAGTTTTGCGCTCAGTTCCTGGACCCTGGAAATGAAAATCTCTTACAAAAGGTATTATTTGCATAAAAATACTGTTCCAAGAACTGTTTTCTTTCTACGTGTGATGTATTGGTTAAACGAGGGTGAAATAATTAATGACATTTATGCATTTTTCTTAAAAGCAGTTAGCTTTTCGATACATCTAATATACAAACAATTTACATATCACAAAAACTAATAAAAGACACAATTTAAAAAAACCCTACTCATATTCGTCAGAACTTTAATTCAAACAATTAAAGGTCAGAAAATTAAGTGCGTAATACTTTTATCATGCAACATTACAAATTTATAAAGATAATATTAAAAAAAAAGTTGCACCCTTTAAAAATAACATAAATCTTAGACAAACTTCAATACTTCCTACTCCAAAATGTAAAAAAACAATAGGACAGTTAAATCATTCACTACCTGAAAAAATCAGAAATAAGAACAGTAATATAAAAAAAATTAAAAATCAGCTTGAAAATTATACCGAAAATTTGAACAGAATTTTTTTTTTTAACCAATATAGTAACACCCCCCATAGACCCAAGCCCAGCTTATTTATGGATGTAAATCAAATACTTATACTATGTAATTAATTATTGTATAAAATTTATTGTAATTTATGTATCTTTATCTAAATAAAAAAAGAAGAAAAAAATCTTAGATATTTAAGTAGCAGCTGAGACTCGGACTGGTTATGATGATTGTTGTTAAGAGCGTTTAACCAGCCAGCGGACGAAAATCCACATTTCGTCGAAAGTTGTTCTTCCGATCGTGCAGGGCGGTTACAATGAGAAAGATTAATTATTCTCCGTACCAGCTTTTTAAAATTATAACTCAATATCGAATTTATTTCAATCCAAATTAGCTTTAATTTATACCTTCATCCAAAAATGCTGAAAGGCGTGATGATAAAACTATTAAAATAGTGTACTTTTTGTACTTATTTTTTGATTATAAGTATTTATCATTTTTCAATAATGTCTAAATTTAATAAGAATGTTAAAAAAATCTGAAATATATTAGGTTGTAAGTGCGCAAATAAATACACAAATGGACCAATTTTCGTCAAGAAACACATGTACGTACATATTTTTTAATGATTTTATTGAAACTAAAATTAAAATTCTAATACATAACTCTGCTAGATAATGTATTGATTTATTTTACTGCATGATTACATTATTTGAAATGGGTGTGGTATAATACAAAAACTTTTTTGAAAATTTAACAAATCTGCCAACGACCTATGGAATAACCTTATTATACTAAAAATTAAAAAAAAATCTAAAAATTTATTACATAACTTCACTAGATAAAAGAACAATCTTTCGAAATCCATTTATAATTTTTTGTGGAAAAGAGTCAATACGTCTAAAAACTTTTTTGAAAATGACGTATTTCCGGCTTTCTCTGGTAATGCCCTCTTAATAGTGAATATTTATCGCGATGATAATCGAATTATTTTGATTAAGCCGATATGAATTCTATAAAATGGTACTTATAGGACTTCCGTCATATATTTTAATTTTATATTTCTAAAATTCACACTTATTGAGAAATGAAAAATTATATACATTTTTTTACATTAGCTCCATACAGGAGGCCCTGAGGAAAATAATTTCTCTCATGGCCCTGTAACATCTTAGGGGATCTGCGAGGAGGGTATTTTTAAGGAAGGGAAGGATAGGAAGTTATGGGAACGAAAAATGTATGAGGAGTGGGTAGGAATCTGGGGGTCAGTGAGCCCGGGAGTGGCGGACATATGAATCAATACCTCTAACTGCGGTGCAAGGCGATGGGTCGAGAGAGTCCGGCTGGAAAGGTTTCAACCAGTCACTCTCGATCCGGCCCGCCACGCAGCAGGTGCCCAGAAGTATCCGCCGCCAATACCAGTACAAACCTCACCCCATGAACACGGACGCCCCTGCAGTCACAAAACGTACCACTTGGGGTGACCCATGGCAGGGGTGTTGGTTATCCAATAAATGGTTTTCGGGGCGGTGGTACCAATACCCGCCTGCGAAATTGATGCATATTACATTAGTTAAATAAACTTAAAGTCATTAAAGTAAAATTTCGTTTCCTTTTTTGAAAAAACTAAATAACACTAATAATGTAAACAAAAATATGAAAGAGAACAAGACATATAAAAATAAAAAAGATCCTCGAACCTCTTGTCTAATCGGGACGTGTGCTTTTATTAATTCATCCATTGCCACCTTCCATCAAATCGTCATAATTTAATCTCAACGATATCTCAACATATCAATATCAATCTCATATTTTAAATTTTTTATCGCGACTATTATCTTTTTATTTTTTTCTGTTTTTCGGTGTCCTGTTCTCTTTCATATTTTCGTTTAGATTATTAGTGTTATCTTCTTCTTTAATGATATATTACATTGATGGAATTAACCTTCAAAATTTATAAAAAGAGAGTTGTTCTTGTAAAAAATTTAACTAAATTAGACACTATTTGAGATACCATTAGCGTTTTTGTAGTTACCACAGACGTAAAATATTTTACCGAAAATTCAAACTTTCGCGTGGTGAATAATTAATTTACTCAATTCCACAATAAGTAAACTTAATGGACTTTGTAATTAGAAAGGCGTTCACGACCCTCGATGGCAAAATATCCTTCTGGCGAGTACCTTGCGACATCTTCATTCGAGTGAAAGCGATCCAATCACTGGGTCTCTCCCTCGGGGCGCCACCGAATAAATCAAAAAGGGTCTCAGGGACTAGGGAGGCAGAGGTCTGGCGACTAAACCAACAAATTTACGGACCCTGGACCAGCGAGACACCTGATCAAAGAGTTTGTTAATCAAGGTCTTTAAAATCCGCAATCGGACGGGTTGATTAATGCGGGAAGAGGTGAGAGGAGGCTGGGACCAGATCAAATGGAAAACGTTAAGACAAATATACTTTTTTAACTTCATTGGAGAGGTAAATCATTCAAAACAAATTGTGGTTGGAAAACTTACAGCAAAATACCAACCACCCTTTACTGCGCACGCACGCGTCGAGATGTCTAGGTAATCTAGATTGAGTTACTTTTACAAATCGGTTTATGAATGTGCGAAGCATTACTTATATAAAATTACAGCAGATTACGAATGCTGGTCGGTAAATTATTTTTTTAGTGACTTAATTTACTTTATAGCGTAAGTTTATTTGCCAAAACTAAAAATGTTTTTTGGGGAAAAAAATTGAAACGTTACTTTAAGACCTTGTTTCCCGCATTTCTACCGATTTTCACATATGTTCCCTAAACACCTTAAGTTTTAAAGCTCTTAATAAAATATCTGTTATTCTTGAAGATAATATGAACACATTACGCACGCCGAAACGGCAACCATAGCGATAACATCAGTTCTGTCTAAGGTAATGGAACGTGTGATCAACGACAAACTGCTCACATACCTCGAGAAGAACAAAATTATTAACGACCGTCAATCGGATTCCGGCGGAACCGCTCGTGCGGTGATCTTCTCGCGTATGTGACACATGTTTGGGGGCGGTGCCTGGAACCTTTTGGTGAGACCCAAACGGTTGCACTGGATATTTCCAAGGCCTTTGACCAGGTTTGGCACCGAGGGCTTGTCAACAAACTGCTTTCTTACGGACTTCCCGCATCCTTGTGAAAGTGGATTGCCGACTTCTTGAGGGAGAGGTCGATTCAGGTGGTTGCTGACGGTTTCACCTCTTCTTTGCATTCGATAAATGGTGGCGTCCCACAGGGATCGATTCTGTCACCGACTTTGTTTCTGTTGCACATCAATGACCTCTTGTCATGTGCACCGATTCATTGTTATGCGGATGACAGTACAGTTCATGATAGCTTTTTGTTTGACAAGCCCCCAAAGGACACACAAATTCCAATAGCTCGGAGGGCTTTGAAGCAATGAATGGACGGTCACCTCGAGAGTATTTTCTCTTGGGGTAAGAATAACCTCGTCGAATTTAATGTTTCAAAGATCCAATCGTGTTTGATAACGTCTAAAAGGGATCGAAATGAAAACCTTGTTATAAAGAAAAAGAAAGAGTTTGTTGGGTGTCATGTTATGGTACTTGAATTGGGGTAGGGTTTAATGTAAGTTATTAAACAGGGTTTTAATATATCAGGGTTGAAGAATTGAATGTAATGCACTGGAAGTGCTGTGTTGTGTTTGTATTTGTACCTACTATGTGATCATATACACCTCTTATTAAGTGGGTGTATTTAATGTTAATTATTCAGGGTTATATATATGAAGGTACACAGTTATCAGCTTTAATCCCATGGGATTTTTGGACGCCAAATCTCGTAGGTACGAGATATGCTGACTGTGTCGGTAGGCATGAATACTCCCGTCAGAGCGTGGGCACTGTTATTTTAATCATTGTTGTGAAGCTTGGAAAATAAGAAATAAAAGAGTGGATGTAAAACAAGATTATTATATTGGAATATTAACATACCTGTGGACCATACTAAGAGCTAGCTAAAACCTATTATTTTTATGCGACGATTCCGGATGCCTAATATAGCACCGTGAGGGGCCCCTTTTCTCCCTCACGTTGCCTCCGCGCCAAGTTTGCAAGCTTCTCCATCCATCTGGGTGATTATTACGTTTGAGATCACCATGGTGTCCTCCATCATGTGGTTGCAGTAATGGAAATGTCCTCCATCAGGTTGTGAAAAGAATCGGCGGGGACTACACGGACGGTCGTGTCCCTTTGTATTAATGAGAATCCATCTCGTCGAATGACGGATGATAAATATAATCGCAGATTACAGTAAAACTGGGTCGGTCAAGCCGCCATTATCGCACCACGGGATTCTACACTGGAATACCCGTAAATAAGAATTCTCCAGTCGCGATAACCTTGTATCGGCTGGGAATAAAAGGAAACTCGTTCACATTTTAATTAAACTTGAAACAACCCGCCGATTGAATATTTAACATATTATATAAATTTAAATCCACATTTTCGACTGTCGGGTTCACGTCCTGCCCTGGAGACGCGAACCCAAAAAGTGAGGGGAAATCGATTATTATCCCCCTATCGACCGAAAGTAAAACCACTCGGAGAAAAAGTGTAATTATAAGTGGCCAGTAAAATAATTGAATCCACTACTATAGACAAATATCAACAACCCTGGGGCAATTTTGAACATTATTCAATTATTTTCATAACAACCTAGTCTCCTTCAACGGGAGCAACCTTCCGAACAGGACCTCCATCGATATGCTTGGTGTAACTCTAAGTGACCAGCTCAGGTACCGGGGCTCCATCGAAACCAGAGTTAAGTTAGCCTCTCAGAAACTGGGCGTACTGTACAGGGCCCGCAGATACTTTAATAGTACCCTACTGCTAACACTGTACCAATCGCAAGTGCGCCCCACGGTTGAATTTGGCAGCCACCTCTGGTCTGGAGCTCCAAAATACCTAAAAAAACCCTTGACTCTATGCAGAAACGGGCGGTCCCCTTGATAGATTCTCCCATCTTAACAGACGGGCTGCAATCTTTAGAGCATAGGCGTCAGGTGGGAATGCTGTCCTTCTTCTACCGGTATTACAATGGAAGATGCTCCGAGGAACTAGCATCATTGATCCCCTCGGCACCGATGCATAGTCGGGAAACACGTCAAACACGCGCCCAACATTTGTACACGGTTGACATTACTCACATGAGAACGGGTCGTTTCTATGACTCGTTCTTGAGTTCAACGGCTCGGCTGTGGAACGATTTGCCGGCCTGAAGATGACATAGGCCCTGAGGGAAATTATTTTCCTCAGGGCCTCCTGTGTGAAATCCTTAATGTAAAAAAAAATAAATCATGTGATATTCCCTCGATAGGAAAAAATCGCGAAGTATGCTTCGAAAATTATTATAAAAACCTTTTTTCAGTTATTTTACAATTACATGTATGAATAAATTCACAGTGTTTCATTAAATGCTGTTTTAGACATTCCCCATGAGATGTTTGCTCTATTTTAAACAAGTCTTGTTTTATTAAACATTTTCACATTTTCGCTTAAATATTACCGTTTTTAATATTAGCGCGCTCCCTCTAATATTCGTATTTACATATCTCTCCTTCTCCTTTTTGAGCGGGTACTACCGGACCTTAATAATAACAATTATATTTTTTGTATGTGAAAAAATCACCTGTACGAATTTTACTTGCAACAAAATTTTTAATTGTAATAAAGAGTAACATTATTTCGTGTACAAAGAAAATGTATAAAGACTTTCAACTTTTCTCGCTACAAATTCCTCGAGCATACCCAACCATACTTAAATTTGTATTATGCATACACCAACAATAACAGAAGCAGCCATGAGGACAGACAAACGAGTCTCAAAAGCATCATGAATATAAGAGAAACTCAACAGCCTTTACTTCAGCAGATATTTTAGTCCCGCTAAAGAATGTATACCTAAATAAATACCTCAAGTCAACGCTGAATAAATACCAGCGTTGATATTGAAACGTATAAAATTATTTATTATAAGAGAAGCAGTAGGTACTTAAGTCAAAAATTAACTAACAACAATTATGTTTTCTCTTGTGTAAACTTTACTTAAGGGACGCTTAGATTTCCCCTACATTTTCTTAATAAAGGCAGTGGTAGTCATCCCGCCTTGTATCGGAAGGGAGTAATAAATCACACCGCCAAATAATAAACGTTTCTTGTTACCTACTACTGACTTTTGTGCTGTCACCTTCTATGAATTTATCATTACTTTTGACAAGAATTTCGACATTGTTATTTGGCGTTTCCTCCGCAGGCGGATCAATGGCTGTTTTTGACATTTTACGAGCGATAATTTTTGGTCACGCTTTGTATCATTTGTAACTCAAATCAATGTGATTTTGCGGTAGTTGGTGAAGAAAGACGATTTTTTAATAAAGAAAAATCCACGTGGCGTAATAGCGTTAGTTTCGTATCTTATAAAAGTATGTATTTTGAAGTTAATTCAATATTTCTTTTATATTAAAAATGATTCACAGAAGAAGTTATTTAAATAAATACTTTTACAAAAAATCATGGTCAGCAGGTTATACATAGAAATTACCAAGACCTGTGATGCGGATGAAAATGGCCAATTAATAGTTCTGGTAACCAATATGTTTCTAATGAGATATGCATCTCTTCCGGTTAAACCAAACCCTATATTTTTATAACACTCACCAGATTTATATAGTTTTGATTAAAATTCCTGTACCGTTACGAACAGTAATTAAAGAGAATTAAAATATAATATCTGCCTTTACTCCACTAACAGTGATGTGAAAAAGTTGATTTTCTATTAATTTAAAATGACACTAAGTAATATCGCCATTTGATGAAGAGTATTAAATTTTTGACAGTTAGATCCTAAGGAGAATCTATGAAGCCTTACAAGAATTGTGTATAAATATGAGGACCAACCACATGGTATACCAATTGTTACGCGAAGTGACGTAAGTGACAAGATTCATGTAACTTTATTTTTAAAATAAGCCTGAAGAACGAATGAGTTGAAGGCTTCGACCAAGAATATACTTGATCGAAGGTTGAAGGTGATATATGACTAGACAATGTGAATGCAAATGCAGACAAGTCAGGCGGCGCGGCGGTTAGGATAATCCAAAGAGAATTGCAATAGTTATACAATGAATCATTTTTTTATATTTTTACATATTTTTATCGCAGACAATAGTAATAATATTTACGACTAACTATATTCAGCACAAAGCTATAGTAATTTGATTATGGCAAAAATATTGACATTGTGTAAACATTGTTCACATTGGAATTTTTTTTTCAAACCACTATGATCACTTTATTTTAGCTTTGATGTAGGTATCAATTTATCTTTATTATGGCTCCAATAAAATCTATAAAATTGGGACTTCAAAAAGTGCTCTGTACAATGTTTTATTATTACCTGACATTCTTACATGCTTATCCACTTCAAGTACCTTTTCAAGAGGTACAATAATATTAATAGTTTTTCATTATTACCTTCTAACGAATTACAACTAATAAATAATCTTGCTCAAGTCGCCGCAGTGAAATGTACATATTATTGATTTTATGGACGTGAAATAATAATACAAAACACTTTTACATTTTATGTTATCTCGTGTAAAACACAGACTGGATTCGCACTATCCACCCATTCTTACTGGAGTAAAATCTTTTTTAAAAAATTAACCAATACGCGCATAATTTCCTATACATTATTCACTGTCCAAGTGAAACCCACGATGAATGATAAATTAATTCAAACTTTGGTAATGTGAATAATGCTTGATTGGAGACACCCGATATTATCGACGTTCGACGAGAAAATCCAGACAGAATCTGCGTCTACTGCCGTCTACTGTCTAGACTGGAGACTGCCATGCCGGATGCCGTATGGACTATGGACCCCTCTGCACAAAGAAAATAGCAAAATAAATGTAATTACTATTTTGCTTCGATAACGTAACAAGGAAGTGATGGACAATTATGATATTATATAAATATTCAATAAATTTCCAAGTATTATTAGTATCTAATAACCTAGCTACTGAACATTTCTGTAATAACCTAGTTTTCATGGTGACGATGTTCATTTCCGGTGACAATCAAAAAATATTTTAATTACTGTTTAATTAATATGTAATAAAAATAATAAAAGGGTACGTACAAAAATCCAAATGTCCTAATTGTTTAACGGCCGGCGTAGTCCAGCGGTAAGGCTCTTGACTCGCACTCCGAAGGTCGCGGGATCGAATCCCGGCGTGGCCTAGCAAATAAATTTTATTTGATTAATTTGTGTTATTTCATAATTTTTTCATTAAAAATAATATAAAGTACATTTGCGGCACGTTCCAGAGTGGAAGATACTCCCAGTATCGCCCTGGTGTAAGACCACCATTCAGAATTGAAACTTTGCTTGAAATGGCTTTAGCCGTGTTTGGTGACCAGATCTGAATAGCCAGGTACTTCCCCACCTTCCTCTTCCCTATCTCATTCCCTCCTCACTACCTTCAGCTTCACAACATACCCCAATTGGGGATTCCATTGGCTCCAGATTCCTTATTTCCACTGGCTCCAAACGGGAACAGTTGGGACTCTTGTGCGGTATTCATGTAAAAAAAATAAAAAAATTGCGTTTGCTGTGCTTGTACGTAGGTGGACCCAAAAGTAACGAGACTCGAGTGGTGGAAGGAAGAAAAGGAGGGGGAAAAGGTTTTATGTTGTCGGCTGTTGAACGGTAACTCTCTCTCGGTCAGTGTGCGAAGCAGCGTCTCTGTGGGTCCACGCGTTCGTCCAAAGTTTGTATGTTCTTATGTAAATCTAACTTTTTATAGTGCAATCGCTAAACCTTACAAAAAGCTTTTTTTATTATAGCTCGGTAATATTTATTACACTTTGAACAACGCTCGACATAAAAATTTATTGATATTAAACTAGCTGTTGATTGTTAATAAGTATCTAATATTATTTTTTAAGACTCCTTTATTATTACGTATTGATTGTTTTAACAAGACACCTTGTTTTGTTAGTTTGCAAAGCTCTGCAAATATGGTGTCTTATTTTGTAGTAAAATATTTTAATAGTTTTCACCTCGGGTATGTAACTTTTTTTTTTTATGAGTATGTGTCATCATATTTCTGTCAAGAAAAATAATACTAATTTTCAAGTTTTTTTTAAATCTTGATGCATCTCTTCATAGTAATAAAAATACCAATATTTAGCTCTCAGCCATTATTGGAGTTTGCAATTCGATAAAAGCAAAAAGGATTATAAAAAGCTTGATCCATCCGCTATTCTTTACATTTTTTCCCATAAATACGATGAAAGTTTGCATAATCAATCATAGCAAGTGTCGGGAATGTTGAAGTTATGCTTATCGAAGCGCGTTATATTAAACATTCTAAGGCGCAGTGCTTTAAGGCACACATAATACAAAGCAGTGATTAAGAAATAAAGAGGCACAGTTAACTTGAAAGAAGTTTTTAAGTTCAAATTAATAACTTATTCATAATTATTAGGTAGACAATTTATTTAAATACCTTCAGCTATTTGATAATTAATCAAAGAGCGACAAAATGTTTTTTTTAAATCAAGTATTGCAACCTTTGGAAAACAATTGAAGGGTATTCAGTGATGGACGTTTCAATGTAATTAGAAGAACTGATGAACTAACGTAACTGATCTTTTTGTTTTTTGAAGAATTTTATTAAATGTACATTTGTTACTTAAATTTAATTTTTCCGCGACCGGTTTCGATACAACCGTATCATTCACGAGCAGAATTAAAACTAACTTAAAAATTAAATGCAAGTACCAAAGATTAATTAGGTGGGAGTAGTGGGAGGGATGATTTTGGGGCAAGGGGGAAAAACGGTGGGAGGAGTCAATATTATACGGAAACATGGTTAGTAAAGGAGATTTGCAAGGCGCTATTATTTTATTCACTAAATTAATTTTAGATTTAATTTTTTTGTTTATTTCGAGCGTTTCTAAAGCGCAAAGATAAAAGTATGAATTTATATTGCAATATTTAAATTTTGTTTTTTCTTTATTGAAGCTATGGCCTGACTCTATTAAATGATTCGCAAATTCGGAGTAATTATTATTTCGTAAACAAAGTTCATGTTCCCTGATTCTAGTTTTGAAATTTCTAGTTGTCATACATACATACTGAGCGTCACAATCGTTACATTCTAAAGTGTGTATCCCGTTTTTTTCAAATTTATTAGAAACATCCTTATTATTTATCAAATTTTTTATTTTAGAATTTGTATAGAAAGCTGGAGAAATATGATCTGGTAATAAACGGGATATTTTTAAGGATAAATCGCCTGTAAAAAGGAGTTTTTTTTATATATTGGGTAATTATTACCACTGTAAATGTACTTTTTTGTTAAAAAATTTGCTTGTTTCTTATTAACCCCAAAATCATCCCTCCCACTACTCCCACCTAATTAATCTTTGGTACTTGCATTTAAATTTTAAGTTAGTTTTAATTCTGCTCGTGAATGATACGGTTGTATCGAAACCGGTCGCGGAAAAATTAAATTTAAGTAACAAATGTACATTTAATAAAACTCTTCAAAAAACAAAATGTCTAGAAATTGTTACATAGTTAATGCCCAAGAAATACAAAAAATTGTAACTGATCTTGTTAATCTAACACAGTCGGGTGAATGAACTGACAAACATTCTTATTTCCTTAGCCCTGATTACGCACCGCGCTTCTAGCGTTCGAAGTAAAGATAATTGAGTTCTGTATTTTGCCGCAGGTCTCAGAGTCGTGCTTCCTTTTAAAAGTAGAGTTCTAGGAGCAGGTCCCGGGTCAGAGTTCTGGGGTGCGGACTGGGTACTAGGTGCTATTGCGGCTACCGGCCGACTTTTTTTACGACTCGCGAGTCGTAACGGTTCTTGTTCGGTCCTCTTAACGGAAGCATTGGGTTCCAGTTCCGAGTTCCGGGTTTGGGTCCTAGTCCTGGATCGGGTTCTCTGGGAGTAGTCGATTTGAAAAAGGAGTAGGAGTAGAATCGGCCTATCGCGAAGAACCCGAATTCACTAGCCCACTCCAGATCGCTAGGTCGAAGCAGTTCCCAACCAAGAAATAATTCAGTCAAAACGACAAACGAAATCAATTGTGATAGTAATAATACTTTGGTCTTTTGCAATAATGTTAAACACTTGCTCGATACCAGCTCGGGTTGCGAGGGCTTCACCGAAGCCAGAGTCAAGTTAGTCAAGAAGCTGTGCCCGAAGGTACTTTAATAGTACACAACTGCTTCCCTGTACAAATTGCAAGTGCGCCCCATTGTTGAATTTAGCAACGATTCGTTCTCAAATTCAATAGGTCGACTGTGGAAAAATTTGCCAGCCTTTAGCCTACCTCCTTCCCACAATATGTGACTCTTCAAGACCCGTGTACACTCTTTCATCTCCTCAAAAGACCCTCATCCAGAATCCCCAAAGATTACATAGGCCCTGAGGGAAATTATTTTTCTCTTACATCCATTAGACCATTTTTATTCGTATAAAAAAGATAAACGAGAACATTGTCTTCGTCGCTAGTCACTTCATATACTAAACTCTACGGCTAGTAATGTCTACCGTACGAAAATAGATTAATTTCAGGAATTAAGCTTAGAAGTTTGAACGTATGTCTTAAAATTGATGTTGCTTACATTATCTCCAAATACGACCGACTAGTACCTCGAATTAACGAAAAAAAATTACATAAAAAAATAAAACAAATTAATAAAACATAATTTTTTTTTAACCGAGAATACATTCTACAATGTACATGCATGTGAATTCAGGTTCCAGCGCGTTAGATTCAATTGTATTTTTCTTTAGTATCTACAATGCTATGCTGCATCGTCTGCAGCTAGTTTATATTGTACATCAAGTGGATGACGTTTTCTCCCAGACTTGGTCGGTGATGGAAATAAAAGTGACTGTAAAGCGATGACAAATTGGCGACAGTAATAATTCTATCATGCAACAAATTAACTAACAACTTCAAAACACCTCTCAGGAACGCATGGAAGCTTTGGTATTTGCATTCACTTCGTATAGTTCTGTTAACTTAGTAAAATTCCTTGCAAAAGGTCGGGTAGTTTTGAATTTTCGATATGTAGTTTGGGTTGCCTCATTGATGTTAAAACCAAGTTTTCTACCTCGGCGATTCTCTAAGCCCGAGTAAAATAGCAAAATGTAAGCTCTTAATTTCGGTTTTTGTCGTATATTTCACGTGTTTCGAAAATCTTTTTTAAGGTAGAGTCAATTTCCTGCAATTTTAGCACGAGAAGAACCATACACAACTTTTTAAAACAGCTGGCACCGGAGTTCGCCGAGACCGAAAACTTGGTTTTAACATCACCGTAGTAACCCGAAAGACCCTACAAATTATCATGTTTTGATGCTAAATTGACTCTATGCAAGTTCATCTTATGAATCAATTGTTACATTGGGAAGATTTAGATAAAAATGTGACAATTTTGTAAGTTAACGTTTCTTATTTGTTTTATATCCCGTTTTACATGCGTTTTAGGCCCCAGATAACGAAGTTTCTTTGAATTAATGAAATGGTCAGGGATAATAGTGCCTAAGGCCCATTTTTTTCAGAACATGTTGTGTGCACTTCGTTTGCTGAGGTTTTGCTGTTGACAATATTCTTTGTTGGTAAATAAACTGCATTGTTTATTTAACTAACCTCTACATTAACTTTTCAAAACAATTACGTTCAGAAGCATTAACGAATGCAGGAAACCACTTGATATTATTTTAAAATCCTAGATGCATTGCGAAAACAAACGTTTTTATTAGATACACTAAAATAATGTTAATGTATCATCGATTTTGTTTGAAAAAGTAACAAAAATTCATTTTATTGAGGTGATATTTCACCGTTCTCCACCGTTCCACAATCCACGCGAAAACATGCGTTTTTGATTAATTAAAAATGATTTATTTATTTAAAAACTATAAGTTTACTATTCGTTACTTGGACCTATGAATAGTGGATAAATACAGGATAAGTTAGCCGAGTTTTTTTTATCGGTTGCGAGTATTTATTTATTAATATTCGTTATCGTGTGGATAAGCTATCACGAGGATGTTGAAATACCCCGTGAAACTGCTATGTTGCTCCCTTGTAAGATCGCAGCTAGAATGTACATTCACCTATTTATAATTGTAATTCACATCGATTGGAGAAAGCACAAAAAAGTCTCTTGAAGACGTTTAACATAAGTTAAGACAACTTGTAATTGATATCTGTTACAAAACATTGACGTTTAATCTAAAACAGCCACTGCTTTCTACGCGGAGAGCGATTAATAATATTCTTATTCTTTTTATATTTCTGAACAACTTCTGCTCTCAAATCCCATCCCTGTTAAATCTACTTGACTCTACCATGTTTTTCACTGTGACAACCATAGCATTACCTATTCACTACACTCACCACTAGCACTGGCCCGATTTAACCGATCTGACAAATGACAATACATATACGAGTATGTATTAGAAAGAAATTGTTAAGTATTTCTGTGCTTGCAACACGCTAAGTATTTATCTTACCTATTGATATTAGTTATGTGTACTGATATATCGATCGTTCAGTTGATTAGTCAGACATCTCCGAAAAAATCAAAATTTGAGTTGAGTATTGCAGTACGTAAAAGTATACCCTCTATCAGGAACAATACTCAGATTACTACCCAGGTTTTTAATAATATCATAGACATTTAACGTTTGTATATATGCCAATATTATTTTCACATTATTTTTAAAATGTGATGCCCTGTTGTGTTCAAAAACATGTGCTTCTTAAAGTGAATTTATTATTTGCCTCTCTAACGAGATTTAAAGCAATCGAATTCAATTTCCACCCCTCTTTGTGTCAGTCATCACTCAAAGATCCCTCCCTCTTACCCACTTGCCTTCACAAGTGTTTTGCTATCTGCTCTTAACAAAACAATTATTTGTAAATTTGATAAAAATAAAATATATAACGGTTAGTCCTGACTTGATAAAGGTTAGTCAGTCTGAAATTTGTAGGCCAATGAAACCATTTTTAGCAAATATCCTTATTTCCATCGTGAGTTTTGTAGGTCAATGCAACCATTTTTAGCTAATATAATTTCCATCGTGAAATTTGTAGGCCCACTCAACCATTTTTAGCTAATATCCTTATTTCCATCGTGAGTTTTGTAGGTCAATGCAACCATTTTTAGCTAATACCTTTATTTCAATCGTGAGTTTTGCAGGCCAATGCAACCATTTTTAGCTAATATCTTTATTTCAATCGTGAGTTTTGTAGGCCCATGCAACCATTTTTAGCTAATATCTTTATTTCAATCGTGAGTTTTGTAGGCCCATGCAACCATTTTTAGCTAATATCTTTATTTCAATCGTGAGTTTTGTAGGCCCATGCAACCATTTTTAGCTAATATCTTTATTTCAATCGTGAGTTTTGTAGGCCCATGCAACCATTTTTAGCTAATATCTTTATTTCAATCGTGAGTTTTGTAGACCAATGCAACCATTTTTAGCTAATATAATTTCCTTTGTAAAATTTGTAGGCCAATGCAACCATTTTTAGCTAATATCTGTATTTCAATCGTGAGTTTTGTAGGCCCATGCAACCATTTTTAGCTAATATCTTTATTTCAATCGTGAGTTTTGTAGACCAATGCAACCATTTTTAGCTAATATAATTTCCTTCGTAAAATTTGTAGGCCAATGCAACCATTTTTAGCTGATATCCTTATTTCCATCGTGGGTTTTTAAATATTGAAATTGTTAATAAAATGTGTTGTTACATATTTTAATCATTTAAATAAAAATAGCTTTCAAATTTGTCATGCTTGTTATAAAGTTTGTTCTACATAAAAAAACTCGAACAAAACAGGGTTGTAAAGTTAGTAATTAATAAAAACAACTTTAATTTTTGGAAATTCCGCTTTATTGTGACCGAAAAACTCATAACAACGCAGGGAGCGTTGTCAAATAAAGGGATATTTACAACGTAACTGTTATAAAAAAGCCCACCTCTCATAATAGTAACTCCAACACGCTTAATATTTTACGATAAAACATTAACGGGCCCGACTTTTATAAACGCCCGGACCTCATACAATACAAAGAACGTCGGTGGCAATTTTATTTTTCATCACTCTGTTAAACTTTATGGGAGGAACACATTTTCCTTGGCTTTTAATTAGCAATAAAAAGTTTGTGTCTTCGGTTACGTAGTTTACTTTGTGAATTTTAGGGTCAAAATTACGTGGTATAAAATCATTAAATTTTTTTTTAAATCAAAAAAAAAGTACTGCCACAACCGAGAATCAAACCCCGATCAATAATTCTAAGAACGGCGTCTTACATTTATTATACATATTCAATACAGATACATACATCTGTACACGGTTGACATTTGTCACATGAGAACAAGTCGCTTCTTCGACTCGTTCTTGTGTCTCTGTGTTTCCTCCTTCCTACAACATGGGTCTCTTCAAGACCAATGTTCATTCCTTCCTCTCCTCAAAAAGACTCTCCACACACATCCCAGATGACATAGGTCCCGAGGGAAATTATTTTCCTCAAGGCCTCCTGTGTGGAGGTAATGTAAAAAAAAAAAATACAAAATTTTTTTTTTTAACACACTGACCGCCATTATCCTGCTCCTCTCTCAAACCCCTTTTCTTCCCAGAACTTCCTCTCCTTCATTTCCTAAAAAGACCACACAGCATCCCCAAAGATCCTCTATTTTCCTCAGGGCCTCCTGTGTGGATTTAATATAAAAAAATAATAATTTTCGCATACAAAATTTTTCCGCAAATCATTACAATAAATCCTAATTTAATTGCGGTTCGTCACAGGTAAAATAAATATAATCATTCACCAGATATCTTATATAAGACATATCGTTACTACCGATGCTTGTCACTATTTTGAAAACCTTGTAACACTCATTGTTAACGATCATTTTATCTATAAACCTGCTGATGATTTCTAAAATAATAAAATAAAAATATGCAATGAAATATACCCGTAGCTTCTTTCGTTTTTCGCACTTCTCTGAAAATTTTAATATTTTTGGATAAAACGTGGGCAAGGACTCAATAATAATTCATCATTCACTGTTTTAGAGATATTTTCTTACATGATATCTATTTAGAATATTAGTATTTTGACTCGTTTCAAGATTGTTCTTTACGGAGTATGCTTTCTGGAATGGTATCACTATTATCTACAAAAACACTGAACAAAAAATGCAAACAATGCCGTATTATTATGTAAAGTTCGCGGTACGCCAGTGCCTGGAATAAAATTGAAATTCTTTTTACAATTGGTTTTATACATTTTATTTCACGTGCTAAGGAATACGATAATAGTTGTAAGGGTGCGCTCCTTCTCTTGTGAGGGAAAAGCCAATTTGTTCTCCGGAGCGATATATGAGATGGAAAAAGTGTGGAGGGTGCCAAAATGTTTGGTTTAAAATCACAAGGGTGCGCGCATACCCCATTCTTGTTCACGCGAACGGCACAATTAGAGCAGGTTGTAAGTGTGGAATGCACAGCATTTAATGAGCAGCATGCGTCATTGTAAATTATACCGAATTCTTAGACAAATGGCCCATAAATTGTTTCCATGCATTATATAACACTGATAATTGAATTTAAGTGTTTTAAAGCAATTTCCAGCTGTTGTAACCCCATGTCATAGGAAATGCATGAAAGCTGGGACAGTCAGTAAAAAGAACCAACTTGATTCATACTAAATTCGAAATGCCAACACAAACTGGCATCCTTTTTTATAATTGCACTGAATTTCTTTTCCGTCGATTTTCTTCATTCAGATATCTTGAGTGTGATTTTTATTGTTTTAGGCTGCAGCGCTGCGAATCGAATGATTAAGTTTAGCGTGTGAAATTAACTGGTGCACTTTTAAAAGCTTATTGCGAGCGATTTCGAAACGCATTATTTTTTTATACTTACTTAAAGCTCTTGAGAACTTTTATGAAAACGAACTTTTTCTTTGTCTTACAACAACGATTGATCAATTATCACCTAGAGTTCTAATTTTTACCAAAAAATATACATGTTAAAAAATAACAAGCCCAACAAAGTTTAGGTCCAAACTATAAACATAACTTTTTGGGCTCTCATACCCTTAATTTAAATATACCTATCTGACATGGACAATATACAGTGTTAATTTCAAGCGACCTCCCAGGTAAGTATGGTCCTGTTTTTATTAATTTTTAGGCAGCATCGCGTTCATTGGTCAAAATATTATACATATATTTTCGTATCGGTAATCAATGAACCGGTGTATGCAATTTTTAGCCATAAGTTATTTTTAATTGTTTGTCTAGCTTGTAGTTTTTTTTAGATTTTAGAAATATGTATTATGAGTTTGTACCGCGCCCTTGAGGTAATTTTTCACAAAAACGGCGCTATATAAATCATCCAAGTATTATCATTATTAAAAATAGATATAAAAAAATCTCTTTTACGATTACTACGAATTATTGATTACGCCCATAGGGCTTTACTGACATGTGTGTCGAACAATTACAAAGATTATTAGTTACACACATCAGTTCATACGTATAATACATAATAATTCAATAAATATTTATAATACATAATAATACAATTTACAATTAATTAGAAGTAAACTTGAATATGGAAGCACTATTTGGAATCCACGTTATTGCAAATATTAAAACATTGTACAATAAATTTTTAAAAATGCTAAGAACATTTCAGTTAGTTTCACAAATCAATATTTTTGCTATAATGCAGGACGCAGAGGTTTTGAAAATATCGAAAATATCTGAATCGAAATTGGCAGTTCGTTAAAAACGCACTAGCGGTGAATGATATGTATAGTTAGTGCTATTGTTGTCATATTGAAAAAAATGGAGTCCAGTAGATTTAACAATGACACGAGTATTTATGACACTTAACATTTGAGGTCAGTCGATGGCGTTATTTAATAATTTAAGAAGCATAATAATACTGTTATTATTGTAATTGATGCCAACTTTATACATTTTACACCACATTATTTGTGAAAAGCACGTCTTTACTCCGTAATATCATGAACAAATTTGATTATTTATTAAATAACTTATGTAATCGAAACAAAAGCATTCAATTTAACCTATGAATGTAATATGCATAAAAAATAAGTATTCATGCAACCCTGATGTAGTTATAGTCTTACCAATGAGAGTTTTGGTTAAGAAATCTATTCGTTATGACAAATTGTGGGTACTAATCAGTGTTCTCTATAACAACTATTAAATCATTTGCAATGAAATCACACAGCACCCAGGAAAAAAAACAAGTTTTCTAATCACTTCTCTTATTTTTCTAACCAACTACATTTGAAGTTTCAACTGAGATCATTTATCGCGCTAGAAATGCCATAATATCACTTTGATACAAAACCGTAGTACGTACAACTTTAAATCAGACTATGTGGTTTAGAAAACATGGGTATCAAAGACAAGGAAATCGAACTACTAAAAAGTGATATGAGGAAGAGAACACAAGTCAAAATTAACAACCACATTAGCAATCCACTTCCGATAACATACGGAGTTCCGCAAGGAAGCATACTAGGGCCCGTTATGCAGACGACACAGTTTTACTCTTTAAATCTAAGGATTGGAATAATGTATTTAACATAGCAAATTTAGAAATCACTAGAGTGAAAACATGGCTAGACTCAAACATACTTACACTTAACATATCGAAAACAAAATTTACAACGTACAGTATAAACAGCACGGGACAACCAAAAAACAATACAAACACCATAAAAATACACGAATGTTTAAATAACAACATCTGCAATTGCTCTTCTCTAGAAAAAAACAAATAAAGTATCTAGGAATCGTAATTGACCATAACCTAAAATAGACACATCATATCAAACAAATCACAAATAAAATCCTCAAAACAATACACATTTTCCTAAACATAAGGAACATATATAAAATAAAACAAATGCAAACAATATATTTTACACTTTGTCAATCAATAATAGGATATGGAATAATTGTCCGGGGAGGAGCAACAAAATCAGCTATCGTTCACTTAGAAATCACGCAGAAAATGATCTTAAAGGTAATTCTTAAAAAACATAGACTAACTGATACAGACCAAATATTCAACAGTTGTGACGTTCTAGATATACGCCAATTATACGTTAAAACTCTACTAAACTACATTTTCGGCCAAAAAAACAAATTTCAACAATCTCAAAATATCACTAACAGACCAGTAAGACAATCGTACAAAAATAACATAAAAACTCCGACAGTGAATACAAGCTTTGGAAAAGGGCACTATAAATATCATGCTATAAAAGCATTTAACAGTCTTACTCTTTAACCCTTCATTACATAATAAGAATAAAAGACATACATGTAACACACAAAAAATAAATATAAAACACAGCATTAAAAAAAAACATTTTACCTAAATTATAAATTTCTATTTTTAGTTTAAATTTAGTTTTTTTTTTTTATGCAGCATTATTTTTATATTATTTTTAATGTGATATGTATAAATTTTTGTTTTATAAAATGGAGGCCTCAGCACAGGTGAGCTCCCCAGTGAGGCCGACATTGCTGAATTGTATTTAAAAATGTTAGATATTATGTCAAATAAATAAATATTGTATCGATTGTACGTACATTGTAAAAATCCCAGTACAACTCACAGCATTTTGTTTCTTTTCATAATAATATTATTATCTATGCCTTCAACTTATTCCCCAACATAATTAAATGGAATGCATCCATATTTTTTAACATTTTTCCACCACCATTTTACATTATATCCTCGATATATCGATCGTCCAATCAAGTCAAACATCTCCGGAAAATCTAAATTTGAGTTGAGTATATATGTATACAGTTAGATGTAAAAATGTACCCTCTATCTGGGACAAAACTCAGATAACTCATAAACATCACCAAATCAATTATAATGCACATAAACTTGTTGTGAATTAAGCATATTTTGATGTTTTCTGGGTCACTAGCAGGATATTTCCAAATATCATACTAATGTACCGAACTGTTATGCCTCCCAATGTTATTTTATAGCATAACAGGTAAAATACAGACACGTGTAAATAATATTTGATTTATGGTGAGCATTCGAAAATCGCTTTCCTTATTATCTCAAAACTTAGTATTTGGAGATGTCTGACTAATCAACTGGGCGATCGATATACATAAAGGTTCTAAAAATCAACTATCATAAACATCTTCATTGTTGTAGCTAAAATAATTGAATACTACGAAAAGCAAAATCCTAGCGCATGTCTTTATTATCAAACATACCTAACCTCTCTCTAGTAGATTTATAATGCATACACATGATGTAATAGGTGCTGGGGTAGGTACTCACACAATGGCGTGATCAATGTCAATAAGACACGATTTCAATTTAAAAGCCACGTTCTTTCCCCAGTTCCGGTTCGTTCAGTGCGGTTCGTGAAATAACTTTTATCATCACCTCGAATAGTAAAATGACAGACGGGCCGTTATAAAATATCCGACTAATGGAATCTTTATTGTCTTGGTTTATTGCGGCCGCTCCTATCCTTCTGCTCCTTCTTCCAGTGCCGGTCTCAGTTCCAATATTAGTGGCTCCAGTTCCGAGGCACCACACCCCCACGGCCTTTAATAAGCTCAGCAGGAGTAATAAATATAATATTACATCATTGATTTAGAAACTGCTAGATGATACTTCTACCAAGCTGATAATCTTCAAATAAACTCAACTACTACTCTCTGAACACTGCTTGCTATTGCTTTAGCTTTCTCTAGTGACCAGAGCTGAAATATCAGACATCTAAAATCACTTTTCCCCTTCTCTTTTCCTTACCATACCTAGTACATTTTACAACTTCCTATGATTGTGAAGCTGAATACAAAATCAACTTAAGACGCAGCATTCGCGGTCAAAAGAAGAAGATGGAGAGATATATAATTACGAATGTTAGAGGAGCGCGCTAATATTTACAGCGAAAAAATCGATGCGAAAATTGTGAAAGTGTTTAATAAAACTCGACTTGTTTAAAATAGTACAAAAATCTCGTGGAAGGCATCTTAAGTATCATTTAAAGAAACATTGTGATTTTTTTCACAACTATAACTAGTAAAATAACTGAAACAAATGTGTTTATAATAATTTTCGGAGCATACTTTGCGATTTTTTTCTATCGAGGGAATGTCATATAATTTGCGATTCGGCGCGGAACGCGTCTAGATTTTATCTTCAAAAATAACATATATTTTTTAAAGAGCTTAAAAACTTCAAATGTTTAAGGGAGATATATAAGAAATCGAGAGAAATTCGGGTAGCGGCGGTTAAACGGGTATAAGATATTTTGCTTCCTTTGCCTTTTTGGTATCTCCAAAACTATTTGGTATCTCCATTCCATTCTTTGTCTTGACCGGTCAGTGCCTGAATTGGCATCGCATTTGGGTCCAACCCAGGCCTCGTGGCTAAGTACACTGACAGAACTTTACGAAAAAGTTTGAACACTATTTACAAGTTACAAATAGTAAGTTGTACGCATTTCAAATAAAAAATTCGAAGAACAAAACAATGAACAATGAAAAAGCATACTCGGGACAAATCTTATATATATATAAAAATGAATCGCTAAATGTGTTGCTAAGCGCAAATCTCGAGAGCAGCTGAACCGATTTCGCTAATTCTTTTTTTAGAATATTCCTTGAAGTACGAGGATGGTTCTTACGGAGAGAAAAATTAAGAAAATTGCGCAGAAAATTGGATAATTTTAGAAAACCTAACGCCTATCGCACATTTGACAGTTCGCGTATTTGAGAATTACATTGTTAAATCCGGATTCTATTTTTGAAAATCTTTACGTTGCTAAATTTATTTAAAGTAGGTACTCCCCTAATAATTTGAACCGAAGCAAGAATTTTAGATATTTTAAATAGGTACCTATGTTAGGCACCAAATTAAGTATACATGAAAAATGGAAATTTGAATAAAAATTGTAAAAGGTGGCACGCAGGCTGTTTAAAAACTGAATGTACTAGGATTGAATACATGAAAAGCGGGAGGGAGGGAGAGATGGGGGAGGGGAGGAGGGTGGAGGGGGAGGAGGTGAGAGATGGGGAAGGGCGGGGGCAGGGGGAGGGGAGGGGGGGAAGGGGGAGGTGGAGGAGACGGAGTGGGAACTCCCCTTACACCATTCGAGCGAACCCGCTGGAAAAAGCTAGTTTAAGATAAAAACTATATTGTAGGTATTTGGTCACAGATTATTTTCGACACAAAAACATTTGCTTTGTGATTCGTACTGATTAGAAAATAATGTTGTATTTCTACACTTATTTGTTCTTGAAAAATCCGAAATAAAATATTGTATTATACCCCCGTAAATATCCCGTTATATTATAATATTAGGTAATAATGTAATAATTACATCAATAAACCTTTTTTCAATCTGATGCATACTGTTACTAAAATCGAAAAATAAGTCCTATTACGCCCTCCTAGTATAGTTATATCAATGGCATAAACTAGATACTCGTACCTACTCGGAACAGGTAGACAGCATGCTAGTAGCTAGTACCTACCTCTTTTGATCTCGTATCAAATTATTTTCCTTTGCTGCAATTGACGTCGCCGTAAAGTGCACCATAGACAGAAAAAAACCGTTGGTAACCTGAAAATGACGTAAATGACAGAGAGAAAAGAGGCTCTCAAAAGAGAATTAAAAAATTTTTTTTTAGTATTACAGAAGAAATTATAAAAGTTAATAATTATACACACAGACACACTGGTCGGTGACTACACTGGCATTCGGGTTTATGGAGTTCAAATCCCATAATGGGTACAGTCTGCACATCCCTTTAAGGTTAAGTACATAATCTAGCGTTTACAGAAGTTTAAAAGAATTTGTTATACGCATTTTAAAGATATGTCTTTATTTTTTTAACGTGGTTAACGTTACCGAAGTTCAGTTACAACAATTGTAAGTGATAATAATGATTTTTATTTGTTATGCTAGTACAACAAAATGCACTTGAGATATACGCAAGCAAGTGATCTATAAATCTACATCTAAAGAATTAAATTTGATTTTGAAAATAACTACTGTTGACACATAAATTCAGTTTTATTTTGAAGTCCCAGTGATACCCGGTCTCACATAGAGTTTTTAAAAATCAGATGTGGACCTTTTTTAAAAAATTCTTATTTTGTGTTATTTTGCAAATTTTTTTCATTGTCAAATTATCATTATAGTATTATGGAAACTCTGCTAAAGGGTGGGAAAACGGGATGGGGGTTGTTACTCGAAATTTTGTATAGATAGTTACCTACCTCTTGTTTTTATTTTTATTTTTTTGATTGGGAAACCAAAAAGCTCTAATCTTATATATAAAAATCTCGTGTCACGGTGTTTGTGGTCGCACTCCTCCGAAACGACTTGACCGATTTTTATGAAATTTTTTATGTACATTTGGTAGGTATGAGAATAGGTTTTAAAGTATATTTCATACCGTTAGGTGGTTAGGGTGTCCTTATCCAGAAAAAAAGTTATATTTTTTTGACAATTTTTTTGGTTATATTTTTTATTTTATTTGGTATAAAAAATACCTTTAACTCCAAATTTTAATCCTCCTACCCCCACCCTCCCATTTTTAATCGCGATTTTAGTATTTTTGTATGAAAAAATTAACCGCCTGTCGTGTTTCAAACAGAACAATATTATTTATGTTGTTGAATGATAGATGGCGCTACGTCCGCCTCGCCGAATTTTCATCTACACATGCGCAAGATATTCATGAGAAGCGTCGTGTCATTTTGATATTTCATTCGGCATCATTTTTTGCGTGGGCAAACCGTCGAGCTTATTTGTGTTGGCTAAAGACGGACTGACAAAAAATATCGTACACTCAATTGCTCTTTCCCCTTTCTGTCATAGATCCCATCCCCACACACTTACAATACATTCGTTATTTTTTATTTAACAACCAAAATATTCACTAAAAATAATTTATATGACAGAAAAACGTTTGTCGGGTCAGCTAGTATTTTATAAATTCGTAAAATAATTGAACCAATAACGGATTTTCACTGATATTTCTTAATACATAGGCCACTTGCATAGATTTCATAACGACTTCAAACGAAAAAATCGTGTGGACAGATTCTCTACTAAGATTACGAAAATGTGGATAAATTTTTTTTGAAATGTATAGTTTTTTTTCTTTTTAAATAAATAAATCCATTATTTGGGCTCGTGACGCCACTACATGAAAATGTCCCGTCTCGGAAAATGTTCCTATTAATTTTGTAAAATTCCACACTGATTTATTTTTTTTACATGGCAACACTTTGATTTCATACGAATTTTTGAATTTGACTTTTAACGTTCACTAGATTTATTGTTTGTTCTTTGCGAACTTATCATTTGGTTTGACTTTTTGACGGATGTCGTGAAGAGAACCCCGTACATTTAGGTTGTCTGCATGTGTTTTAGAGGTATAATGGTTTATAATTTTAACAAAATCAAATTTCATAATATTCTTATTATTATTATAATTTACAAGTACAAGTATATTACATTGGATTTAGTAATATAAACGTTGAACATTATAATGATTTATGATCAATAAGATGGATCAAGGAAAAAAATATTTATGGGATGTAATATTTTTGGTATGCCTCGTTATTCTCCTGTGCCATTTGTGTGGAAAACGTTATTTTTTTAATGATTTTCGGCTACGTAATTATCGTTTTTTCGCACCCATAAAATTTTGTCCCGTCTTTCCGGTTTATAAATAATGGTCTGATTTATCGGATTGAAATTTTCGAAAAATCAAAAAAAAAAGAATGTCTAAGAATATTTGCCTTAGCCGCAAATTTTTTTTAATAATATGATGCAAGTGGCTTATTATTAGTGAATATAAAATAGAAAAGAGTTACCAAATCATAAGCCTATAGGGTTGGGATCGTGGGAGCGAGGGGAAGGGATGGATCTAATCTGTGTAGATATGACTGTATTGTGTTCATGCTATTTTGAAGATAAATTGTGCAATTTTTTTTTTTCAATATCTTTATGAAAATGCAAATTTATATAAAAATCTAATCCATATCACCACAGAGACTCGTCTTTATATAAATAGATTACATGTTAGAATTGCTAAAGTGTTTATCCAAAACTAAAGCCACAGTACGCGTTTATCACAACTGTCACGTATCTAAAGGTGCATGTCAGCCCTCACCCCTAACCCCTATGCTCAAACAATAATAAAAATAAGTAGGTACCTAGTCACGTTTCGCGAAAAATTTATACGTTGGTTTAATCTTACATGGTTGCCATAAATTCCCTTTCCGGATTTTATGACGTCACTAAGAGTGTGGGGTGAAATCGGGCACGCATTAACGACTCACTTCCAACACTATTTTTCCTTATCTCCGCGTGAATAAGAGCCCTTGAGGTGATATTTTACAAAAATAGCACTATATAAATTAGCAAAATATTATTAAGGGCTCTAAGAACTTGCATAATAATTTTCAGCATGAGCCAGAAAAAATGTTTGTGTGATTCAGAAGCGGTGAAAATGCTATACGGTGAGCTCTGGCTTATTTTTTTAACATAAACTTCACACAGGAAATAATTTCCCTCAAGACCTATGTCATCTTTGGGGATGCTGTGTGGAGGGTTTATTTTAGGGAAAGGAAGGAGAGGTGAGCTCTGGGAAGGAAAAGGGTTTAAAGGGTGGGTAGGAATCTGGGGTTCAGTGTATCCTAGTCATCCGCCTCCAAGACCTAGACGAACCTCACCCCATGAACCCGGGCACCCCCTTTAAATCACCAAACGTAGCGAACCACTTGGGGTGACCTATGGCAGAGATGTTGGTTATCCAATAAGGGTTCCCGGGGCGGCGGTACCCATTCCCGCCTCCCAAATTGTCCCATACATCCCTTTTCTTAGTCAACACAATACTTTTAACTTAGATATGATAATGTGATAACGATCATCATGAGCTCTGTAACTATAGCATACAAATTGTGGAAAGCAGACAACGGTTCGTAATATTTTAGGTAAACAATTTTTTTAATTCGAGAAAAAAATTGAACCTCGATAAAAGTCAGAAACTAAACTAGTGCCAGCTAAAGCTCGTACATAAGTCATAGATGATCGTCCTCTTCCTCCTCAAACGTCTTGTATGAAAGTTAAAAAGATAGAAGATACTAGAACCATGACATCATATACAATCTCTCATTGGGACTACAAAAGCATAATTTATTTTATGTATTGTGTATTTAATTGCAGCACAATTTTTATTTATATTTAATCCCATTGTCAAATCATTCTTTATAATATCGAAACTTTATAGTTATTTTGATGTGTGTTATTTTATTGTTTCAGAATACATAGTGACTGGAAGTCCACGTGCAGAGAGCAGATCGGCAAGATCTCCCGTCTCCCTCTCGAATGCATCTTCAAGTCAACACAGGTAGGACTTTATTTTACAATTAGTTAACCATTCGATAAAAAGACGAGTCATCGGTGCTCTCAATAGGTATATCAAAATAACAACAAAACCACAATGCGCATGAGTCTAACGGCCACCAGGTCGACATTGACATGTGACCACTATTCTTTCCAGAAGCCGATTTAAAGTTTATATTTTAAATACAGATAGATTTGCATTACGTTGGACATTACATTAAACGTGGCAACTCTCGGACCACAATTTGAATCGAAAATATGCTTATCGAATAAACACATTCTATGGATTATTATTCCCACATAAACAAAGAAAATGAAAGATTGATGCTATGTACTGGCAAATTAATATGTTGAAAAAAAATTAAATAGTTAAGAAGCATACATACACACGAAGGCGAAAGATGCCTGAAGAGGTCACAGCAATAAGCGAGCACGAGAGCATGAAATTTTCATTAACCTCTCTGCTGTAAAATTAGTATTTTGCATAAAGATGGACTCTTATTTGAGGGGCACCTTCCTTTCACGATTGAAGTATGGAAAATTAGAGATATGAAACTCTTTAACATATCGGAAATAACAGATCGCGATTTAATCTTATCTTGAATTTTGTTTTGTTTCATCGTACTTTTTTCCTATATTTCTGAACCCAAACAGTATTTTTTTCTTCCGAAAACCGCTGTAATGTGTTTGAAAAAACAACACTAATTATAATGCTTCGTAGATTTTTTATAGTTTTTACTGAAACAAGTCCCTGAAATAATTATATTACTGCAAAGCTTGTATTTATGTTTTCCAAACAGTAGTGACTCCCTTGTACCAACGCAGTTTCATCATGGAGTTGAACTTTATGTATTTTATCTGTAGAGGTCGCAGTCGAATTATGAATGAATATATGAATAAACACATAAGCACAAAGTGGTGCTAAATTTTCACCATTTTATATCCAAAGCATCAGACCATACATAAAGATCAGACTGAATATCTCAAGCTAATTATACTAGCCTTTGCGTCACTTTAAATATAGGAGGTAAAATTATTTATCAGCCAGGAATTTGTTCAAGGTGCCGGATTTTCGTCGTTCTCTTTGTAAAACTTTTAATTATTTTCAGCAAAACTTAGTGCACTTCAAAATTGGCTTAAAATCAACTCGCTTACCCATAATATAAGCAAAACAAAATATATAACATTTCAATGAACTCAAGGGGCCAACCAATAAAATCACTAGAACTAAAATTACATGAATGCCATGGAAATAACATACTGCTTACTGCCCCGTCATCGAAAAAACACAAAACATAAAGTATCTCGGAGTAATAATTGACGAAAATCTTAGATGGGACCTACGCATCAAAGGTATTACGGAAAAACTCACAAGCCTTACATATGTCTTTAAAAATCTAAGAAACGTGTTAAATAAAAAGGATATGAAAAAGGTCTACTACGCGTTATGTCATTCTCGAATTGAATATGGAATCATAGGATGGGGATCTGCTACACATACGTACCTACACAGCCTAAATACGATTCAAAAAGGAATCATAAAGACCATATTGAAAGTACCAATTAGAACGCCTTCAATTGAAATTTTCAATAACTTTGACGTACCAAATATACAGCAAATACGTGCCAAAAATACATTATTGAAGCTTTTCAAAAATAATGAATCCTCTACTAGACCGTGTATGCATAACACTAGATCGAATAAAAATGATATAAAAAATATTCCGAGTTATAAAACCACATTTGGACAAAGAAACTATACATACTCTGCAACAAAACTCCATAACATCCTTCCCCAAGACATAAAACTAATAAAAAATCCAATTGAATACAAATCAAGAATAAAAATATGGCTTAAAGAGGTCAATAAGAAAACCCTGGCGAAGACGCTAAAAACGACATAGAAGACAAATGAACTATATATAAATAACTTTAGTCCGCCTCGGCACAGGACCCCCTCGTAAGGAGCACTAAGAAATACAATATTTTATTTCTTCTAACACAGCAAACTTATTTTGTGGCACCATTTTGATTTAAAACAATATTTTATACTTAATTTCACCATTATGTTTTGTATGTAAAAAATTTTATATAGTCGCTATAATAAAAAAAAAAATAAAATAAAAAATTTGTCTTACTTATTGGTACCTACTTTAAAAACTGAAACATATTATTACACTATGAATGTTGGATAATACTGTCGGTTGTGCCTCTCTAAACTCGTTGTAACTCCCGTTAAATATACTCTAGAACTTTTGGTTCGTTTTTAAAAAAATAGCGTGTTTCCCGACGGTGCACTGATGCCGAAGGAATCAATGACACCAGTTCCTCCGAGTATCTTTCATTGGAATGCCGGTAGAACAAGAAAAGCGTTCCATGCGACGCCTGTGCTCGAAAGATTGCAATCAGATTATTAAGAAAGGAGAATCTATCAAACAGACCGCCCATTTCTAAACAGAGCCGAAGGTTTTTTCTGAGCTTATTTGAAGTGAAAGTAAAGTTATAAATTTATGCATATAAGCGCCCACAATTATATTATGTTATTTAGTTTTCTTGATAACAATGAGGATGAATCCTCTATGGTTCCTTTGCCACAAATGGAACACGATGCTGTACAATTTTGGAATGAACAGATTAAATAGCCCAATTAGCCTTAATAACAAGCCGTGTTCCGATATCCTAACGAGGTATTCTGTTTTCAAAATACGCCGAATCAAAAATACGCTTGGAACTTCTACTTTGTTTTTCAGCAGAAATTAAAGCAGTCGGCAACAGAGCTCAAGCCGGTTTAATGTTAAATTAAACATCATTTTTTGGCGGATATTAGGAACCAGAGGGATGTAGCTATGCAGTTAAACTTTCACAAAATTTCATTTCAACTTATTCAGACAAGCTAGAAAAAACAAAAATATTCAAGGGAGGATTTAAAAAAAAAAATTTTTAATGTTATGACAATATATTTTTTTAACATTATTTGTGTATTACAGACTTAATGTCCATTTACAATACACATTTATGAATAAATAAAAGAAAAACGTAGTAACATTAGATATATACATATTATAGCGGGTAATGAGTGGCACTTAAATGCCTCTTGAATTCTTCAATACTATTGTTAAAGATATTAACAGTTTTGGAAGCGTTATTTGACAGCGCCATACCTCGTGTCATGCTATGCCGAGCCAGTACGTCCGTTCTGCTGTGTGGGATACAAAGAAGATCGTGGTACCGTCCCTGGGTGTAGTTGTTCGGTATGTAGTTGTTATTATTTCTACTACTGGAAAGCTGTGTGACAGCAGTGTTACCAATATTGAGGAATGTTTGGAAAAATGAGAGAAAAAAAGGATAACTCAATGTTGTGAGATTGCTTACTGATGTAACAGCATTTCAATAAGCTTCGAAACATTTTTTCAATAACCTAAGTATACCTTTGTCTTCTCCATTTCCTTCCTCTCCCTACTAACTACAGCCTCACAAGATACCCCAATTGGGGATGTCATAGTCTTACTGGCTCCAGTCGGTTAGGAGCAGTTGGGTATTCAGGCGGTTGGCATGTACAGTTTGGGTATTTGGTTAGTGCGGAATTCACATAAAAAAAAAACTACCTGTAGAGTTATTCTCTATCTTTTGTGGAATCGTTATCGAGATAACGGACGTTATCTCCTGTCAGATTTGCGTGATTTATTTACTTTTTCTATGTGCAACGTACTTTAAATGAATAAATGATCATGCATACTTGCAGGAATTCGTGTTTTAAAAGATCTAAACCAAAATAAGGGACAGTAAATATGTAAAAATCACACAAATCTGACAGGATATCACGTCCGTTATCGCGATAACGATCCCACAAAAGATAGAGAATAACTCTTCGGGTGTTTAATAAACAATGAATTCAGCCCAAGATCTCAAAATAAAAACTTTCCTTTGTCAAATTAAGGTCTGGCGTAACGAAATTTTCTCACTTTAAGAACTTTTCTAATATTTCTTCGTCTTGGCAACTATTCTTAGTTCGCATCTTAGTTTTTATTGTGGGCTATTAAGCTTGTCAGTGTATTTTTTTGAAGACAAAGTGATGTTTTAAGTGTTTAGTAAGAATTTGGTTGTTTAATAAATAAAACAAAATTCAGGATTGTTTCGTGACAGGCGGGAAGGGAATTTGAATTTGGGATTAGTTAATGGAAAGCTGGAAAGTATTTAAATCATTTGTTTGTGGTCTGGTATGAAAATACTTAGTTTCCGCACCCTTGGAATTCACTGGAACCTAGTTGATTTAGCCACAATCACAGTAAAAGTACCCAATATTGTAATTTTTTGCCTCATTTGCCTATTTTTTAAATTACGGGACCAATTTATTATCATTATAACAATGTTGTTGTTGTACAGTATAAATACAGGGGAACTATACAACGGCAGGGTTGTAAGGCGGATTTATTTATCGATTTAATACGACAATATACCCTCAAATATATTCAGAATTTTAACGACGTAAGTAAAGAAGCCGTGGATACAAATTGCAACTCGCGACCCGTATATTGGACGGACCTACTGTCGAATTTGCCCAATCAAAGAAAAGAAGAAGAAGACGAATAATGCCGGAATCTTAACGACGTAAGTGAAGAAAGCGTGTAAACAAATATACGCCGCGGCATGGCGTATTGTACGAACGTACGGTTGAATTCACCCTAGCAGGCCTGGAGATTCGACCTTTCTGCCTTTATTAATTCTGAAGAACGTGTTACAAATATTTGAAACGTGTCTCCATGTTGTCCTCACGAAGTTATTAATTCATCGTCTAGAAAAATAAAATCTGGTGCTTACCGCTAACTTTATTGTTGAAAAACGGGTTATAAAGTTTTAAAATCGTTGTACGTGAAATATATTAATGGTAAGGTACTGTTTTTATTAATTTAAAATATAAATAACTCGTATTCCTTGTGCGACATGGAAATAAAAAAAAGTGGTTATAGGTACGAATTCGCCGGAAATGGTTAAAATGTGAGTTTTGAGCAAACAAAAATTGTTAGGATTGTGTACCGCCTTAGCGGGTCTGGAAGAGGCCCAGATTATGTGATGGAAATAAATAGATGTCAGTAGCTCGTTCAACATACAAGCCGACTTACACAAAACGACCCGTTCTCAAGAAGTCAAAATCAATTATGAACGGGTGTTCTGCTCGTGTCCCTCGAGTTGATTCACTGCATTGATTTTTGTATCAATGATGTTAGCCCCTTAGAGCTGGCTGAATTAAAATATCTGCAGAAATCACTCAGCAAGCAATTATTTCGTCTGTGCATTATAGTTGGCAATTATTTATTTATTTATTTATTACAAGAATATTGTACATTGTTTAGTTTTTTTGTGTTATTTCATCCGCCATTCTAGGGATATCCCTGTATTATGGCGGGTGAAGTTTACAGATTGGAAATTAGAAATTATACATGTAATGGTTGATAAATTAAATTATAAGTTGTACAAATTAAAATTAAATTACAAAATTTTATAATAATAATAATTAATTATAACAAGATATAAATTAATTAAAGAGAGCATATTGTAATAATAATAAGTTGAAAATAATAGTTATTAAATAACATGTACCTAAGTAATAGTAATTAAATTATTTGTCCAATTAAGGAATTAAGGAACATCGTTTCTAATCATCATTTCTAATTGCAAGGATCCATTTTGATAAATGTTTTTTAAAGGTGTGGGGTTGGGTTTCGGTTTTTAAGTTCTCAGGGAGAAGGTTAAATATTTTAGGAGCTAGGTATATGAAATATCTTCGAACTGACGTCGTACGTAGTGTAGGTACATTGTAGTATCGATTGGTTATTGTTCTGGTGGTGTAATCATGATGTAAGAGGGTTTTTTCTTATATTTGAACATGAAATGCGTTAAAGTAAATTATAAATTTTATATGGAGTTGCAATATATGTATTAATACGCCAAACGCGAGCCCAACACATGTACACGGTTGACAATTGTCACATGAGAACGGGTCGCTTCTACGACTCGTTCTTGAGTTCAACAGCTCGGCTGTGAAATGATTTGTCGGCCTCTGTATTTCATCCCTTCTACGACCTGTTAATTTCTTCCTCTCCTCAAAAAGACCCTACACACAGCATCTTCAAAGATCACATAGGCCTTCGGAGAAATTATTTTGTTCAGGGCCTACCGTATGTAGTTAATTTTAAAAAAAATAAAAAATCTTTACATACCATAAAATGACGTCGCTCACGCTGTATGTGCGCTAGATCTTTTAAAATACGCAACGGATTTTCATACAGTTTTCATCAATAGATAGGGTGATTCATGAGGAAGGTTTTTAGATACATAATTTGTCAAGATTTTGTGCAAATTGGTTTAAATACATAATATATCTGTCCAAGTGGCAGCGGGCAACGGGCTAACAATTTGATTTACCAAATGGCGTTGGTTATAAAGGTTTTGTTAGCCACAGCAATGTGTAGCCGGGTCTGCTAGTAATAAATAAATTTAAAAAACAATTGGCAACGAACTGGCAATCAGACGGACCGCCCTTCTTTACACCTATAAAAATGTGATTCTAATGATTTAAGTTTTTGATCACAAATCATAATTTTAGAACTAAATCAAGAATTCGGTAAAGTTTATCGACATTTTATCATACGTCAGTATGTTACATAAATTTGCGATTAATCGTAATTGGTGTCCTCCGTTCTGGAGCACGAGCAACCGTGACCTGGCACCAATTCACCGCAGGTCACCCACCCTATCTTCCCGCTGGTGCTTAATACAGTGATGTGCATCCCACTGCAGCTAATAAGTGGTAATTTGTTACGCAAGAGCTGGCGGGAAACCGTTCGCACAATCTCTCCGCTGCTAATACGGCAGAATCGCATTATGAACTGTCTGCTTCACTCGAATCTTTAACTAGGATGCTATCCCCAGAACGTCATACATGAAAACTTACAGGGACAAGGATGAGGGTGCAGTTTTGTTGTAATAAATGAGAAGTAAAATATTTTACCTGGCTTTATTTTAATAAAAGTTGTCTCAGTGGAAAAGCTATACGATCAAGATCAAATCATGGCCTTGTAAAAATACATCATTATCGTTAATTACCTACCATGTTTCCGAGTTTTAGAATCGAAATTTTGCTCTATGTGGTACCAATCATCAAACACAATAATATCGGTCGTCTTATACTCGTACAACGGATTTTCAAAACTCTCCTCTTATTTCATTCCATCTCAAAAGTAGGGGTGCATTGTCCCACTTGCTGCAAGTAGTTGGTTTCTTGATATTCTTAGTTAATAAATTGACCCATATCTTGTACAATGTACATTTCCACTGAATGATCAAGAATAATAGACGACGTCGACGATGACGACGATGATGACGACGATGATGATGACGATGATGAAGTTGATGATAATAATTTTAATAATGGTCTTCCAGAATGTGGGGAGGTAAGTGAAATCCCATACATCCCATGGAAAGTATAAGTACACAGTTATACAAGGGATTCAAGGGAGAACAGAGGAATTTATAATAGTTAAAAATTATTGGTCCAACGTATAGAAGATTATGGGAGCCAATATCTTTCTCCAATATTCTTCGATGTTCAATCCTGAAGTCGAGCGGGAATCAATGATGACGACATTTCAACCCTTTTCCTGTTTGAGATATTCACGGCCAATCACAATTATCTTTGGGTTATCATGGCGTGTTGCTCTTCCTCCTTGTTCAGCCAATGTTTTGGACAGCGTTACAGTATCCACATCTGCCCTGATGATGAACACTTTAACATTGACTAAAGCAGAAGGATTCGCAAAACGACATAGTAACCACGAGAAAACCCCTTTTCTGGCCACTTTTATAAAATTATGTGATACCTTACCCATTACCAAATTTTTTTGACTACGTACCTGATTCAAACTAAAGAATGTATAATATAATTCGTAATAATCATAAATTTAAAAACAGGATGTCATGTCGTTTAGAAGGATTTTTATCTGAAATAATGATCTCTTCAAAAATAACAATTTACAGAAGAGATTTATTTAGATTTCTTGGTATCTCATTCGTTTTGCTCCACAACAAGAACCTGAATGCAAATGCATGAATCCGGGCGACCCTTATTTCAGCACAAATCTAGTTATCATCAATGAATGAAAGTCACAGAACTGAGCAAGATTCTTGATGCTTCATACTATACTCGTACTTACTTTGAGGAAGGTTTCATTTCACAGGTTAGCTTGCACTGATTAAAGTTAATGGCAGAGAGAGAATATCGTGAATAAAGTTCCTAGTTCATAAAATGTAGAATGTTGATTGCCTACAAATTATACATCATAGACCATACCTAGTCGTTACCAAACTCTCAAAATGGATGACTTCACAATGCAAACATTAATTTGTTTGGTGTTTGAAGCTTTTCGGCAACATGATGATATAAATTGACGTTTCGAGAGTTTTAAAAAAATACTGAAGTTATCCTCATCGAAAATTATGTCAATGTGATAGGAAGAAGGTGCAAATAACTGATGAGCCATGATTTGGGACCAGGAGACAACTCTGGTGAACTTTGTTAAAACTACTCTGTGGGAGATGGTTAAAGAGTTTTTTTTGTATTTTTCTGCAATTTTAGAACTAATTAATGTAGATTCAGGTCGTTATCAGATAATTTTTTTAAAGTTAAAACTGCATAAGAGTCTCAGCAGCTACTCTCCTGTTCGTCTGATTTATGGCGTCTTCAATTGGGATATGGAAGGAAATAGTAGAGAAAGAGGGGTAGGTGAGGAAGTGCCTGGAAAATCAGATCTGATCATAAAACATGGCTAAAACCATTTAAAGCAATGTTTCGATTATGAATATTTCACTTATATAATGATAAAATATTATAATTGATTTTAATAATGCCAACTTGACACTATGAAAGAAGGTTGGCAGTTAAAATACAAGAATCGTGTTTTGGTACCCACGTATATTTTTTTTCACAAGTATGCCCTGCATATTAAAAACTTCCCGTTTCCAATAAGGATATCGTAAAAGCCAACAAATTCTGAGCAAATACCTTACAAATTCATTCGCGCAAAGCACAGATTCAGTTTGACTGAGCTCAAAAGGCAATCGGGTTAATTGTAAGTAAGTAAGTAAGGTAATCAAGTCTTAGCTTTGCATTTGTGCTTTGCAATTACCTGTTTCAAACAAGACATTAGGGAAAGTTCAAGTCTCATGTGCTTTAATAAGAAGTTTTCTCATAATAAGGAAAGTTTCACCGCAAACGTTCTCTATTTCTGTACCAGTTTTGCTGTGCCTTTGATATTATCTCGGTAGCCTCGGTTCTCTGAATCACTTTTAATCTGCGAGGATTTTGTCTGTTTGTATTGTGAGTGTAGCTTTTTGTTCGCCTTCAATATCATTGCTTATTAAAAACTTATTGAAGCCTGGAATTCTTTGACATTTTTTTATTAACGTTCTATCAATATCGATGTACCTACACACGGTCTATATTATTTTTATTATTGGAATGATTTTCCTTGTTTGTTAAGTGAATTCAGCAGATTTTTTTATTGAAAATTGGTTTTCTGAAACTCGTTTCGTTTTTTTTTCTCTCCGTTTTTTTTTCCGGATATATTAGACGATTTTTTTTGGTAAAAATATAGTAACATATAATTCAAAATATTTTCTGTAGATTGGCAGTAGATCCTTAATAGTTGATAGGTTCATTTTTTGTACAATACAATTAGAAGCCACATTCAAAGAAAATTATGCAGAGGGACAATAAGTATATAATAAATTCAATCCTAAATTACTTTATTTACAAGCCAATTCCTAGAACTCAACGATTTGCAAATAACAATGCCAATTTATGAATAGGTATACTTTATGTGGACGATTTTGCACGATTATACTTGCTATCAAGTTACCTTTTTTTACGTGTTTTCATTCTGTTTACGTGTAATGTTCTCTATTATTATGGCTATTAAACGAGTACACGTTTCTTCTTAATTCCATTATTTGTAAAATAACAATGTTGTGTTAAAAAAAAAGCAACCAACTGTATCTCTTAAGACTTGAGGCATTCGAGATGTGGATCTACGGCCGAATACCTAAAAGCCGGATGGACAGGGTTACGAATGAAGATTTTATGGTTCGGATGATTAAAGAAAAGGAAGTAATTAAAACTATGAAAATTCTAAAACTTCAATATCTTCGACATGTGATGAGATATCCAGAGAAGTGTGAGATCCTGCATCTGATAATGCAGGGAAAGATTGCCGGAAGACGGAGCCCTGGAAGAAGGAGAACCTCATGGCTGAAAAACCTGAGACAGTGGTTTGGTCAGTCTAACGTAGAGCTTTTCCGGGCCACAGTAAACAAAGTCCACATAGCCAACATGATAGCCAATGTCCGTTGAACGGACAAGGCACAAGAAGAAGAAGTATTTCTTATGTATTATTTTTGTCTCATTCATTCTGTAGGGGCGTGTAAATAGCCCCTGACACGAGGGAGTTACTACCCTATGTAAATTAACGAAAATTGAATTCTTCCCTATGTGACACAAAAACAGTTGACCCAGCAATTCCAACCAAAGTGAAACAAAACAATACTCACTCAGAGAATGCAGCTCATTGGCGATGTCCAACACAAAAGACACTTCTTTTCATTAAAAAAATATCAAGGCGGTATTGCATAATCTTAACAGATGTTTCGCACAGCAAGGAAGTTTCAACAATGAATAAATTTGCATATTAATGATACGTGCCAAATTTTGTACAACAATAATTCAAGTATTAGATGAATTATTCTTATGACTGACCAGGAGAGACATCTCTTGGCCTTTTACTGACACTCCCGTCAGAAGTAATTGCCTGATTCACAAAGGTTAGGAAACGCATGAATATACTGCATCTCAAGCCACATAGGTAAATTCAATACAATACAAAAACCATAGATGGCGCCCTCATGGCCTCATAGCATAAATTATTAATTGATTAAGAAAATGGATACAAATATATTTATGGCGCGTATCCATATTCCCCGCCTTGGAAGTTCGTAGAGCTTACAAAAGAAAGAGTATAAAAATACAAATGAAACAAGAAATTAAATAGAAATAAAGTGACTGTATTCACCGGTAATATTAAGGAATGACACGCATTGGAAATTCGCAGAATCTCACAAAATAAAGAAAAATAACTAAAAATACAATGTAATAAAATTCAATTGACCAAGATAACGGATATTAAGTAATGCCATGTCTGGGTCAGAGATCATTGAAACAATGACTAAAATCAAAAAATAAATAAATAAAAATAAACAAAAATAGATAAAATTATTGCGTTGGAATGGGATATAATTTGACAACCGGACGTTTAAAAGAACCAAATCGTGTCTTTACCGTCGCAACGCGAACAATTTTATCCATTCCGGGATGGATTTCAGTTATCATGCCTAAAGGCCAATTTAACGGAGGGGAATCTTCCTGTCCCACTAGTACGACAGTTCCGATATCAATCGGATGATCAGAAGTAGTCCACTTCTGCCTGACTTGCAAGGTGTGCAGATACTCTGAACGCCACTTCTTCCAGAAGGACTGAACCATGCTGTCTAATAATTGCTTACGCTGAGTCAAATTGATTTTACCGTCTGCCAGGACAGAAGCAGGCAAGTACTGCAATGGTGTCGACATTAAAAAATGCGCAGGCGTAAGGACTTCTGGATAAGGGTCAGAAGACATAACTGTAAGTGGACGCGAATTCATTATGCACTCAATTTGAACTAGCACAGTCTGTAACTCCTCATAGGTGAGAAGCTGAGTTCCAATCACACGGTACAAGTGTGTCTTCATGCTCTTTATGTTCGACTCCCACATACCCCCAAAATGAGGCGCGCGTGGTGGAATCATTTTCCACTCTATACGACGCTTAGCGAGTTCGCGCTATAATGAGGGCTCATATTCAGATTCAACCAAAAACTTGTAGAGGTCATCTAATTGTGCCTTCGCACCCACAAAATTAGTACCATTATCGGAATACAAGCATGTTACCGGGCCACGCCGAGAAATAAAACGGCTGAAAGCAGCCAGGAAAGCATTTGAAGTTAAGTCAGAGACCAACTCAATATGAATATTTTTTTTTTTTTTTTTTTACAGTTAATACCGCACAAGAATCTCAACTGCTCCCGTCTGGAGCCAGTGAGACTATGGCATCCCCAATTGGGGTATGTTGTGAGGCTGAAGGTAGTGGGGAGGGGAAGGAGGTGGGGAAGAGGAAGGTTGGGAAGTACCTGGCTATTCAGATCTGGTCACTAAACACGGCTAAAGCCATTTTCAAGCAACTTTTCAATTCTGAATGGTGGTCTTACACCAGGGCGATACTAATAGTATCTTCCACTCTGGAACATGCCGCAAATATACTATATATTATTTTAAATGAATTAATTGTGAAATAACACAAATTAATCAAATAAAATTTATTTGCGCATGCCGGGTTCGAACCCGCGACCTCCGGAATGTGAGTCAAGAGTCTTAGCCACTGGACTACGGAGGTCGTAGTCCAGTGGCCTAGCCTTGGTCACAAGGCATACGAATAGACAAATATATGCCTTTTGAGAATGTTGTCCTCTCCGACGAGTCAGCGTAATACGGAGGGGACCTGCGTAATCTACACCGGTATGTACGAAGGCCTTTGCTTTTGCAACACGATATGACGGTAAATCTGCCATCTTCGGTGTAGGATGCGATGGATTTAAGCGGAAGCAACAATTGCATTTCCGCACCATCGCCCTAATAACAGTCCTAGCATCTAATATCCAATAGCGTTGACGTAAGATAGACATAAGAAGTCCTGGGCCTGTATGACAGTTCACGACATGAAAGTGAGCGATGATCAGATCGACAACACAGTCATGTTTGGGAAGTAAAACCGGATGTTTAACCTCAAAAGGTAAATCCGATTTAGAAAGCCGCCCCCCAATACGTAACAGATTATCTCCATCAAGAAATAGAGATAAACTCTGAAGTCTTTTGGAATGAAATTTGCCTTCCTGGAGTGCAGCAATATCTCCTGCAAAATGAATACTCTGCACAGCACGAATCACAGTCTTTTCAGCAGTCATAAGATTATTGACCATTCCAGAGGAAAGTGATATCTTTTTTATGAATCGGAGGACATAAACAACAATCCTTAGTAGTTTATCCCAAGTGGATATACGCTGAGCCAGTTCACTCAGGACCGATTTTTCACCCTGAAATGTTGCAATGAGCACATTAGCTTTGTGTTCAGGCATTTCACCAGTATTGGTAGGGTGAAACGGTTTTAATGGCCATTCCAAAGGTGGGCTGCGAATCCATGATGGGCCGTTCCACCATAAATCATGTGAAACGAGTTGGGAAGGAAGCATGCCACGAGAAAGGCAGTCGCTCGGGTTTTCACTACCAGCAACATGGTAAAAGTTCTCTGGAGACAAATTTTCTTGGCACTGAGCTACGCGATTACTAACAAACACCGACCAGCGATGCGGTGAAGAATGTATCCAAGAGAGCGCAACGGTAGAATCGGAAAACGCATATGTTCCTGCAATAGGAAGACGCTCAGAATAATTATCTTGAACCGTCCGTATTAATTTGGACATCAATACTGCGGCACAGAGCTCCAAACGAGCGAGGGTCGTCACTTTGGTGGGAGAAACCTTTGATTTTGCGCACAACAATCTCACTGTAATTTTCCCAAACAGATCAGTGGTATGCAAATAAATCACACAGCCGTAACCATTCATGCTTGCATCGCAGAAAGCAACAACGAGCACCGTACTGTCTTTCAGGACACCAACATGGCGAGGGATTTTCATCATTGAAATTAGAGGAAATTCCTGTGTAAGCGCCGAAAACTGACGAATAACGCTATCAGGGGGTGTATCATCCCAACCAATGTTTATTTATTTATTTATTTATTTATTGTAAGAAACAAACAGCAATTTATATACAGGATGAGTTATACAAGAGGTTAAACATGAGGTAAGCCAAAACAGTTTCTTATGCTAATGTTGGTTATTATGATATAATATACAATTGTAATTGGTAATAACCAGCCATAGCTCTTTGATAAGTAATTTAGCGTACAGAATGACAGGGGCGACCAAGCCGAGGACATCAAATAAGCGGGCGACTATGGAGAGTATGCTCCGCTTTGTGCACTTCTCCTGAACATAAGATTTTTTTTTTTTTTTTTTTTTTTTTTTTTTTTTTTTTTTTTTTTTTTTTTTTTTTTTTTTTTTTTTTTTTTTTTTTACATGAGCTCCACACAGGAGGCCCTGAGGAAAATAACTTCCCTCAGGGCCTATGTCATCTTTGGGGATGCTGTGTGGAGGGTTTTTTTTTAAGGAAGGGAAGGAGAGGAGAGTTCTGGGAAGGAAAAGGGTTTAAGGGGTGGGTAGGAATCTGGGGTTCAGTATGTCCTGGTCATCCGCCTCCAAGACCTAGACAAACCTTACCCCATGAACCCGGGCACCCCTGCTAAATCACCAAACGTAGCCAACCACTTGGGGTGACCTATGGCAGAGGTGTTGGTTATCCAATAAAGGTTCCCGGGGCGGCGGTAAGATGTCGTAAAGAAGAAGCTGTCATCAGCTGGTTCCCACGACAGGCCCAACACCTTAGAGGTATTGTTAGAACCAACAGTGAAGTCCACTGGGCTGCGGTGAGAATCCGGGAGGTTCTCACGTACAACTTGAGAATTACTAGTCCATTTTACTAAATCAAAGGCACCGGACTTAAACAACGAGATTAATTCTCGAGAAAGACGTATGGCGCTGGGCTCATCTGCAATAGAATAGACCAGGTCGTCCATATACAGCTTGGACTCTGCCACTTTGGCAGCGTCCGGGTAATGTGGTCTCATATCCTGGGCCAACTAGCGAACCGTCCGCATTGCTAAGTACGGACTTACTGTCAAGCCGAAAGGAACTCGATTGAACTGAAAAGTTCGTATGAGACCATTATTTGAGAATCGAAATAAGATCCTCAGGTATCTGCGATGCTTGCTAGGAACTTCAATCTGTAAATACATTTGCTTTATATCCGCAGTCATAGCGATGGGAAAAAGACGAAAGTCAAGCAAAAGCAGAAACAAATCGGCTTGCAAATTGGGACCAGTATGAATAATATCATTCAGTGACAGCCCTGTGTGTGTTTTAGCACTAGCATCGAGCACAATACGAGGCATTGGTTTGTCTGGACGAGTGACAGCATGATGTGGGATGTAATATCCATCTTCTGTGATATCAGACACTGAGACTTCTGATAGGTAATTATTTTCAATATATTCATTGATAACCTTGTTATAATTCTCCTGCAAAGCAGGGAAATGTTTAAATTTTCGCTTCAATGCCAAAAATCGGCGTTGGGCAGCAGTACGAGAATTACCCAATTGTCTTGGATCTTTACAGAAAGGTAAAGCAACAGAATATCTACCATCATCAGTGCGAGAAATTGATGAAGTAAAGAGATTCTCACATTCTGTCTCCTCCGGACTTAGAAATTTTATATTAGGTATCTCTTCTAACAGCCAAAATTTTTGCACTAAATCATTCAGTGCGAGTGCCGAAAATGATGTGTTTGTGTTGAGCACATTATTGGGGTAATCACCCATCAACACGAAACCGAAAGCGGTCGATAACGCGGGGGGTGCACTAGTACCCGATTCAACCCTGATCCCTAAATAAATATATGGGAACAGTTGCGCACCGATGACGACATCCACGCATCCAGGAATATTCCACGTTAAGTCTGCGAGAGGTATGCCCTCTAAGTACCTCATGTCACCCTTGGCTATATAGTGATTAGGTAATTGGTCGGTGATACTGTCAACGACAAGCGCATGTATATTATATTTATTCTCTGGGTATACGCGAGACTCAATATCCAAATACACGTAACCGAAAATTGGTCGAGACGTTGATCCAATTCCTTTGACAAACGAATTACTCAAAGGAATTATTGGTAAATTCAGCGTCTTACAACAATCGACCGTAATCAAATTATTTTGAGAGCCATTATCAATTAGGCACCGAACAATAACTTTATTTCCGTTTTTAAGCTTCGCGTATACTTGTGCGGTCGAAAGTAAAATAGAAGAGTTCGGTGTTACTTTGGCACAAAGCGAACACGAAGGATTGACATTCGCGGTCCCCTCCACTTGCTTATCACCAATGCCAGTTCCATTGATGCTGGATGACACTGGAGGGGGGACTGACGGTTCTTCACTGGTAGGTAACCAATACTCATGTACATACTTGCGACGTATGTACATGAGTATTGGTTTTCATATTATTCACACTGCCGAAATGTAAGAATGTATGATGACGTTTATTGCACAAATCACAAACTAACCCCGATTTGCATGACTTGATTGTATGTGAACCACTAAGGCAATTTACACAGGCATTTTTCGATTTTATAAATTCAAATCGAGCCTGTGGGGAACTCATACATTTAAACTTTGAGCAAACGTTGACTAAATGATCAGTTTTGTTACACAGAATACATCCTTTCGGCGGAGCTGGGAAGCGCGGAATATTCGCATTACTCGCGACGAACGATTTAGTATTATTTGATCGGGAGGACGAAATGGGATGCGTTTTATTTACGACACCATGCGAGTTACTCGTTCGTTCTAAAATCTTTACTTGATCTTGTACAAACGAAACTAACTCATTATAAGAAGGAATTTCTTTATTACGAACTGTCAGCTCAAAGTTCTGAGCCGTCTGTGAATCATTTTTTCTTACCGCGCAGTGAAACAAAATAAAATCAGTTAAATCTTCAATACCTAACTGCTTTAATGCCGACACTGACGAAGAATATCTTTCAATGAAAGAATTGAGACTGGCAGATGTATTCGTGCAGTTTTTCGCATCGAGAATATTATTTAAATAATGTGTTCCTAGTGTACGTTTATCTTGATATTTTTTAACTAAACTCTCCCAAATGATCTGATATGTATCACCCGAAGGCACAATGCCTGCGGTTATGTTCAAAGCCCCGTGTGTGAGTTTTCCGACTAAGTACTGCACACGCTGCGAGTCAGTTAGCTGTCTATTATTATGGATATTGGCTTTAAATGACTCAAAAAATTTCGACCAGCTTTCATTCTTACCATCGAAGGTTGGAAGATCTATTGCAGGAAGATTAATCATACACGGCTCCCGCGACTTATTTTGTGACGTCAGTGATTCTCTTACAGAAGTTTTCATATTCGATCTAGTTCGTTTGACCTTCAAAAAAAGATCATCAAAAGCATTTAAAGCTTGAAAATCTGGTTTAAATTCTGGATTTAAAGTTAACTGACGATCATTGATGCTATCTATAATATTTTTAAATTGACTTCGCATTTGATCAATCAAATCTCACTGAGCCATAAACACTTCGTTATTTCTTGACTCAAAATTAGATATATTATTTGTTGCATTATACAGATCGTTCATACGAAAAAAAAGATTTTCCTTTTTTGCGGTTAAAAGAATAAGCGATCTGTCTTGAGCCTCATCAAAACCCTCCTCCGTAATTCTTGGCATTTTTTATATATGCGAAAAGATTACCACAAAATTTTACAATAATGTTACAATGTTAATAATTAATTAATAATAATGTTGCGAATAATTATCCAAAATTACGACAATTCTGCGAACAATGTTAACAATTAATTAATAATAATAATGTTGCGAATAATTATCCAAAATTACGATAATTCTGCGAACATCCAAATATGTCATCCAAAAGCAAAAAACAAGACCAGCTATAGTTCTCAAAAAATGAGAGGTACTTCAAATTTACCAAAAAAAAATACGTAAATTCGAACATCCATGTAATATCAGCTATAATCTCGAATTGAATGAATAATCCAGGCTACGAAGGACCATTAAATATGTAGGGGCGTGTAAATAGCCCCTGACACGAGGGAGTTACTACCCTATGTAAATTAACGAAAATTGAATTCTTCCCTATGTGACACAAAAACAGTTGACCCAGCAATTCCAACCAAAGTGAAACAAAACAATACTCACTCAGAGAATGCAGCTCATTGGCGATGTCCAACACAAAAGACACTTCTTTTCATTAAAAAAATATCAAGGCGGTATTGCATAATCTTAACAGATGTTTCGCACAGCAAGGAAGTTTCAACAATGAATAAATTTGCATATTAATGATACGTGCCAAATTTTGTACAACAATAATTCAAGTATTAGATGAATTATTCTTATGACTGACCAGGAGAGACATCTCTTGGCCTTTTACTGACACTCCCGTCAGAAGTAATTGCATGATTCACAAAGGTAAGGAAACGCATGAATATACTGCATCTCAAGCCACATAGGTAAATTCAATACAATACAAAAACCATAGATGGCGCCCTCATGGCCCCATAGCATAAATTATTAATTGATTAAGAAAATGGATACAAATATATTTATGGCGCGTATCCACATTCTTATTTTGTGCTTAATACTACCAATACCCTCCTGTGTACCACTGTAACTTATAATCTTATCATTTTAATGTATATGCCATTTTATGGCGTTAAATAAACAAATTATTTAACTTACAATCAAAGAAAGAAAAAACGTTAAAAAAATATTGAAATATACGCGTATTTCCATGGGATCGAAGAGTATTATTCAGGTGCTCGTAACTTTACATATTATTTTAAAAGAATTTGTTAAAAAAAACTATTGAGGGCAAAAAACGAGAAGTTTATGCAAGTAATAATAATTCAGTTATGATGGTCGGATTTTAAGTTCAAACATCCCCGTGAAAGAGAAAGTTGGAAGATTTGCGCGCCATCTGGCCGATAAGTTGAACCCTAACTCGTGTTTCGGCAGCTGAAACTTAGACTAAAGCTCCACCTAACTTTATGATCCGCTAACAACGAAAACTCTAAGCTGAGTGATTGCCCTAGACTTGCAGCGCCAACTTGCTTAGAAATACCTGAGCTTTCTTCGCGGAATATTATTTTCTTGCTGCACACAAACTGCGAGCGAAATTAAAAGCTGCCGCGAGCTTTTGTGGAAAACTCTTAACAATATGCATTGAATAGACCTATTGCTTAATAATCGCTTCACATCTCACTGACTTCATGAGCACAAATAACATTTTTTATTACTATAAATTAATATCATATTGAAGGCAGTCAGCATCCAATGCGCATTGTTTTAGGTATTTGACTTTGAGTTTGACGTTTGATGGTCAAAAAGTTAGACGTTCGATTCTTGCCATAATGAAAATAAATTGTTTTGTGGTAAATAAATATATAATTCTAAAAGCATCAAATTACTTTTTTTGGTCATACCAAAAGGTTTCGAAACTCTCTAAACTGTGTTTTAAATTAGGTTTTCACTCTTCAGGGTGAATATGGGCCCGATCGCGTATTTACAATCCCTACCACGTTTTTGTCGCTTTAAATTTTCAATATCAAAATTTAAATATTTAGAAATAAAATTATTAATTTCTAATATACACATCAGAAGGATTATTTTATCTAGATTTTAGAAAAAAAATTGTTTTTGCAATGTGATAAAAAATAACCAATATAGAGGTATATTTAAAATGTAAATTGTCGTTACCGCGACTGAATCGGTATAGGTTTTGTAAATACGCGGCCCGATCATAGATGATTTCTAATAGAAGGAAAGAGCACCCGGATATAGGATAAAAAAATTTAATCGCAATCGGTCTAATGATCGACATCTATATTTGTTATTGACTAACCCCTTCAAAACTAATGTTTTTTTTTTTTTAATATGAATAGCGCAAAAGAGTCCCAACTGCTCCCGTCTGAAGCCGGTGAGACTATGACATCCCCAATTGGGGTATGTTGTGAGGCTGAAGGTAGTGGGGAGGGGAAGGAGATAGGGAAGAGGAAGGTGGGGAAGTACCTGGCTATTCAGATCTGGTCACCAAACACGACTAATGCCATTTCAAGCAACGTTTCAATTCTGAATAGTGGTCTTACACCAGGGCGATACTGAGAGTATCTTTTACTCTGGAACGTGTCGCAAATATACTATATATTATTTTAAATGAATAAATAGTGAAATAACACAAATTAATCAAATAAAATTTATTTGCCACGCCGGGATTCGATCCCGCGACCTGCGGTGTGCGAGTCAAGAGCCTTTCCGCTGCACTACGCCGGCCGTCGAATGTAGAGCAATCGTTGTATAATAAAATTGGTATACCTATAATAACATAATGTGTTCATTCTGTCCCTGAAAGATGAAAGTAATCGTGTATCGTAAGAAAACAATGTTATAACATAATTTTGTTTGAGAGTTTTACTTTTTACCGTCATTTTCTTTACAAATATTGAATATTATCAATCTTCATGAAAGACAATGAAAAGTGTTTCGCGTTTTGAGCCGCCATAATTCCGGTTAAATTGTCACTGCAAGTATTTATCACCCCATAAAAATTGCTCGCAACCTTTATGAAACAGGTAAAAGTAACGCTATGGAACAATATTTCACGCAAAAATCTGTTAAGCTCGGAATATAAAATATATAAGTTGGACTTATTCAATCCGCTTGACAAATGACTGTGCCGTGCCTACCGGCTTCCATATCAAACTGAAAGTTTTGTTTGTTTATAATTTATTCTCTATTTAAACATCTGTCGCCCTACAATCTAAGTTTGAGCAAGCTTGACTGTATCCGGAGCAAGTGTGTGGTTGCATACGAGGCGGAAATATGCGAAAATTCGGCAACATAAACAGCAAATTTGACGTCAAGCAAACGTGAAGTTTATGAGTCATAAATTTCCTCGCATCCTTATTGCGACCCAAAACAAATATTTAAATAGCCATCTTGCTAACTGCTCCCCTCGGAAATATGTAATTGAAATTCTGTTAAAGTTTCTGAAACGAAGCCTTTATTCACAATCAATATTATGTTTGAATCGCAGATTGCGACAAAAAGTATAGAGTATAGCTAATGCCTTTTTATACTAGTACATTAAAAATAGGTAAATTGATGAATGGTAAGATTGAGACCCTAATTTTCATTAAATCTATTTAAAAAAAGTGTTTTTCCATACATTACCTATATTTTAATATTTTAATAATTTTATTTATCTTAAAAAATGGAACATGTTACAGTGTTACTTTTCCTCCATTAAAAGCATTTGCTTGTGGATGGAGGAGCTTGTGGATACATTTAAAATTATTTTTAATATTTACAATTTATACAGTCAGGTGTTTCACATAATATATACACAGATTCACAGTTAATATACATACACCGTTAAAACCCAGTTTAATCATATCGCAATCAAGATCCTTTAACTAAAAGATAAAATCATCCACATGTATTCAGTAATAAGTAAAATAGGTATAATTTTTAGTGTGACATTCATGTGGTGATGAGGGAAGCAGCAATTTTCCCGTTGGTGATTTCTCTAATATGTTTTTTGATGGAATTCAACAATTGTACTTTGTCATTAATGCTTCTGATTTCTACTGGAAGGTTATTAAAGAAGTATTTTCCTTGGTGTGTATAATGGTGTTGGGCAAAAGACGTGTTTAGTTTGGGGCATACAAATACATGTGTAAGTCTTGTACGATTTTCAGTTATGAATGGGAATTTATCTTTTTCTTTTATAATTTGTATGAGAATATATATATATTTATATATACAGCGCGAACACCTTTGAAAGTTCCTAAGTAATATCAATTAGATTATTGCTATTTTCACGTGTAAATGTATGAATTCGTGGGTACTATTAGTTCTTTTAACATTAGCTCCTCACAGGAGGCTCTGAGGAAAGTAATTTCCCTCAGGGCCTATGTCATCTTAAGAGATGCTGTGTGGAGGGTTGTTTTAAGGAAAGGAAGGAGAGGAAGTTCTGAGAAGGAAAAAAGGTACAAGGAATGGGCAAGAAACTGGGGGTCAGTGAGCCCAGGAGTGACCGACGTACGAATCCATCCCTCCAACTGTAGTGCAAGGCGATGAATCGAGAGATTCTGGCCCTGAGAGGATAAAATACATCCCTGAACCAGTCTCTCTCGATCCTGTCCACCACGCAGCATGTGAGCAGACACATCGGCCGCCAAGACCTGGACAAACCTCACCCGCATGAACTCGGTTATTAATATTTTTAATTAGTGTTTTTAGTATTATATAAAAAATAACTAAAACTAGGCATTTCAATTATATGGGTGTATTGGTCGCATTGTAATATACATACGGTAAAATCAGTATTCGCTAGAAAAAGAAAACTTTGATGGTTTATTTTATTTAGATACAATTTTATTTGTTACAGAAAACGTACAGTTTGCCTAGTCGTGTTCTGCAGTCGCGAGTATTAGTCGTGTAAATCCAACACGAGTCTGAAAAGAACTAACAAACTTATTCCTCACTAGAGTGTCAAACGAAATCCGAATAAAAATGTATTTGCTTCTCGAACATATTTCAATTTTTAAGTGAATCGCGACAAATCTCGTTACGGCCGTTATTCGATAAAAAAAAACTCTGAATTCTCCGTCGAAAAGGGTGGAAATGTGAAAACGAATGTTTGGGGATAGTAAGGTAACACGTTGGAAAAGTATTAACTATTTATAGATATTTTTTAATGTAGATAATGGAATTCTACATACGTCAATCGTTTAGTTGATTAGTCTCTCACATCTCTGAAAAGTCGAAAATCGAGGAGAGTAAGCAATTTGTTTTTGCAATAGCTCCACAGAGGTGGCCCTGAGGAAAATTATTCCCTTCAAGGCCTGTGTTATCTTTGAGGATGCTTTGTGGAGGGTCTTTTTACGAAAAGGAAGGAGAGGAAGGAAAAAGGTATGAAAATCTAGGATCGGTGTATCTAATAGTGACGGACGTATGAATCCATCCTTACCACTGCGGTGTAGGGCAATATCAGAGATCAAAAAATCCGGCTGGAGACATCGAAAGATATGTAGTTACTTGAATAGAACTTTAACATACATTTTTTTTTATTTAAAAGTGTATCCTCTATATTGTACAATTACAATTACTACAGATTACTAAACAACTTCACCAAATCAATCAAAATGCCCAAAATCTTGTAAATAAATAAACTGAAAATTGAGGTTATCTACCAATGGAAAATTTCAAAAAGTCATTCTAATGTACCGGACCTTTATGCTTCCCGGTGTTATTTGATAGTATTTTTAATAGGTAAAACGGTTACATGCTAACTGAGAATAAAGTCAACCCAACACTTATTTGAACGTCATTAAAAGCTATGAAAAAAATAATTTTACCTATTTAACGATTTTTATATATTATTTTTTTTAACGCTTCTAATGACTTTTCTGATTCTGAGGTGGTTCTGAGTTGGTTTCTTTCTGACTTGTCCGGTCACCAGGTAAAACAAGACAAGTGAAAATAATATTTTATTTTTGGTGAGCTTTCAAATAATGTTTTCCTCATTATCTCAAAAGTATTCGGAAATATCTGACTAATCAATTGGACCATTGCCGTATCTGTGCATATTTCGCAGCGTTGTGTTATTCAAAATATATAAATATCTTTACAGTATTATTTATATAATAAGTAGATTTTTTATAGCGTATTTATTTAAAGTAATGTCGCATCAAATAGTAAGCCAATAATCTTGAAATCAGTGAACCTAGCAGTGATAGGTTCTGAGTGAAATCTATTAGGTCCTTACATATATGAAATTGGCGTTTTATATGGGAGGAACATAAAGTCGATTTTTTTTAATATAATATATTTATTTAATCAAATTATGTACCATTGCTATTTATGCACTTTTGCCATCTCATAGGTAGTTCATCGATCCCTTTACTAAAAAAACCATTCGGACGGGAATCAATAAAATCTTTGAAGGCGGTTTGGACTGCCCCATCGGAGTTGAATTTTATCCAAATTTCGAAAAAAATGGTAATCTGTTGAGGCAAGGTCCGGAGAGTACGGTGGATGTCTTAGATATTCCAATTGAAGCTCCTCTAATTTGGTAGCCGTCTATTGTGCAGTGTGTGGTCTAGCGTACTAACGCGCGTTTGTTGATTTGCTTCACTCAATTCGTGAGGTACCCTCCTTTCAAGCTTTTTCACCTTCCCAATTTGTTTCAAGTGGATTAAACCATTTTTATCACTAACACCGCAGCCTGCAGCTAACTCGGACGTGGTTTGCGATGGATCCACTTCCACAATAGCCTTCAATAGGCCACTTGCATCACATTTTTTTTAAATTTTTTCCGGTTTAGGCAAATAATCTAAGACATTCTGTATTTTTTTTTTTTTTATCGTATTTTTGAAACCCTGGGGATTTTTTGAAAATTTCAATCCGATAAATCAGACCATTTTTTATAAACCGGAAAGACGGGACATAATTACATAGCCGAAAATCATTTAAAAAAAAATAACGTTTTCCACACGAATGTCACAGGAGAATAACGAGGCATACCAAAAATATTACATCTCATAAATATTTTTTTCTTTGATCCATCTTATTGACCATAAATCATTATAATGAACAGCGTCTATATTAATAAATTCAATGTAATATACTTGTACTTGTAAATTATAATAATAATAAGAATATTATACAATTTAATTTTGTTAAAATCAGCACCATAATCATTATACCTCTAAAACACGTACCGACATCGTCTGCACGATCTGAAGAGAACCCCGTAGATCATTAAAAGTACGGGGTTCTCTTCAGAGCATCTGTCAAAAAGTGAAACCAAATGATAAGTTCGCAGAGAACAAACAATAAATCTAGTGAACGAATTCAAAAATTCGCCTGAAATCAAAGTGATGCCATATAAAAAAATAAATCATTGTGGAATTTTAAAAAATAATAGGAACATTTTCGGAGACGGGACATTTTCATGTAGTGACGTCACGAGCCTAAATAATGGATTTATTTATTTAAAACTAAAAAAACTGTACATTTCTATAACTTTTTACTAACATTTTCGTAATCTTAGTAAAAAACTCTATCCACACGATTTTTTCCAAGTCGTTATGAAGTCCATGCAAGTGGCCTATTCTTCATTATCAACTTTGGTCTCCGGCCGTCCACGGGGCTTGTTCTGCAGCTCGAAATTTCCAGAACGAAAACGTTGGAACCAAAAACGCACTGTGTTTTCTTTTGCGGCACCGTCGCCATATACATCATTAATCCTTCGAGCCGTTTCTGCAGCACTGGTGCCACGGTGGAACTCGTACTCGTAAATAACGCAATATTTCAAGTTTTCCATTTTGTAAACTAAGTGACGCAAAGAAAAAAAAAATTAAGGAAAAACAAATTAATTATTATTTTCGAAACACAAATACATGAATAAATAGCTGTATAAATTTGAATTTGGAATTCCTTACCAAAGAGAAGATATTTGAGATCAAAGTTGCTAGTACGGCAAAACGCCAATTTCATATGTAAAGACCTAATATTATCATGTTTTCTATGTGAGAGAATGTAAGCTATGGCGTAGGTACACACTTAGATTTGTTTTGTTGTGGACCCACAGATAATTTTTATTTTATGACATAAATTTTGCTTCTAAGAACCACCTGAAAGATGTAAGCCTCTTTGAAAGATTTTCTTGAGCAGGAAAATTCTCTTGTCTTATTTTCGGAGTAACTGAACAACAGGGGCTTAATATTCTTAGAAGTGTAATTGGGCAGTTGTAAATTTGTCATAAAAGCATAATAAAATTATAACCTTTTTTGGCCGAATGGTTTAACAATATGTCTTTATATATCTGGCATAATTTGGGGGGCGGATATGGGTACCGCGGGTATGGGAAACATTAATTTGATAAACAACACCCCTGCCATAGGTAACCACAAATCATTCGCTACGATTAGTGACTTAGCAGGGGTTGCCGGGTTCGTGGGATGAGGTTTGACTAGGTCTTGGCGGCCAATGCGTTTGCACTATTTTACTGCATGGTGGGCCGGATTGGGAGAGATTGGTTGAAGGAGATCTACCCTGGACCTTTCCAGCCGGACTCTATCGACTGATCTCCTTGCACCGCAGTGGAAAGGATGATTTCATACGTCCGTCACTCCTAGACACATTGATCCCCAGATTCCTATCCACCTCTCATACCTTTTGCCTCCGTAGAACTTCCTCTCCTTCCTTTCCCTAAAGAGCCCCTTCGTACCGCATCCACAAAGATGACATAGGTCCTGAGGGAATTTTTTTCCTCGGAGTCTCCTGTCTGGAGTTAATGTAAAAAAAAATGTTAAAGTTCTACTCAAGTAACTCTGTTCCACGAAAATTTAATTACTAAAACACTTAACAAATTTATTTTTTTTAGCTTAAGGGTCCGCAACCCGGATAAGTACCGATTTATTACATATTTCCCTTAAACACGGTAAGTTTTAAAGCTCTTAAAAAATATATGTTATTCTTGTCGATAATATCTAGACTTTGCCCGCGCCGAAACGCAAATTAAATAAAGTTTCAGTTATTTTACAAGTTATAGGTATGAAAAAATTCACAGTGTTTCTTTAAATGCTGTTTAATATAATGCCCGCAAGATTTTTGCTCTATTTTAAACGAGTCATGTTTTATTAAACATTTTCGCAATTTTCGCATCGATTTTGTCGCTGTAAATGTTAGCGCCCTCCTCTAACATTCGTAATTTCGTATCTCTTCATCTTCTTCTTTTCGGGCCCGGTTGCAGAGCCTTAATGAGTAAAACCTCAAATCGTAATATTTAATTAATGAAACTCAATCGAAAATCTGAAACATTATGAATATTATCTACATTAATTAAACTTAACTTATTGATTTATATGACAATAATATTCATGAACATTATGTTATCAAATCGCTAAATCCTGCCAATCCACGGCGGAGCATTCAGCAAATTGCCCAGCAATAATAATTAATAGGTACTCTACCACTTACAGGTTCATTCCTCCGTTGATTACCACCCATATTCCCGTAACCGGTGTTTCCACCCTCATTACCCCAACGTTGCACTACTACCCCACGGCCATACAACCATTGCGCAACTTTCCGGCTTTAAAGCGATCCAGTTTGGAATGCAAATCCCAAATGGAATCAGAGCTGATCACGCTGCTGAACCCTGATCTTAATAGCATATCCGTGTTGTTATTTCACTAATCCACTTTGTCATTTGATTCTGTATGGCTCTAGCTGTTACAGCTGTTACCTAGTGTAGGGTTCATTTGCGCTTGTTAGCACTTCAGTCACCCTAGCACCATCAGCCTCTACCTAACAGACTGTTACTGCTAATAGTGTTGTGTTAACGGGACTAAAAGTACTAACTGGGTTTTTAAATCAATGAAGCACTACTTCAACTGCTCAAAACTTGTTTATTTTGCCTGTTTTTTTTTAAATCATCCTGTTTTAACATGTTGAATAGGAGTTGAAAATGGCTAATGTATGGCCTGAATCAAATTAGCAAAATAGGATTAAATGTTAACCGAACATCGACTATTTCACAAGGGTAAATATTCTCAGTATTAGTATTTTATTTTCACCAAATAGAATCGAAACTTTATTTGAAAGGACGTATCTTTGTGATCTAATTATATATTTACTTATTTAAAAACTTTCCTCTTCATCGACTCTTTACATTTCTTTAACTTTTACACAGAACACAGAATTTTTAAGGACACAATTTTTATTTTATTTCATACATAAATGGAATCACTTAATAATTGACGGAATTTTTCTATTAATCTATTAAAAACAAGCTAGGGAACGTACCCATACTACGTGACCAACTTTTTGCAATTTTTACCCCCCCCCCCCCCCCCCCGGTGACCAAAAACCTAAGCAACCCGCCGCTCATTTGTACCGAGCGTGACATTGAAGACCCCCCCTCCTAAACGTGTCACGTAGTATGGGTACGTTCCCCTAGGTAAGTAAATTCACGAGAATTAATTTTTCTTTCATTTATGAATATCTATAATACTTTTTCTCGACTATTAATTTAATTGGATACACAAAATGATCTTAGAAAACAATAAAATTTTTATAAAAATCATAACAATTTATACATGGTTTATAGAAATATAGTTCAGTATAAATATAGTATAGTTTACGTTTTTCAAAAAAAAAAAATTATAAATTATTCAAAATTTACCGTTATTTTAGTTAAAATTTGTTTATGTTTTCTTATAAAAATTCCTCCGGTAATTCCTCAATAATAATAATTAATAATTCCTCATCCTCATTGCTCCGTACCTCATCGACTTTTGATTCTGGGTTTTTTCTAAAGTGGAATGTTATTTAATTTATTTTTTATCAATTTATCAAAAAAAAATTATTGATGTAAGGTTACTATTTATTTTGCAGATTAAAACAAATGTGCAAGTAAACAATTTAACTTTAGAAGTTAAATGACAAGAAATTTAACTTCTTTAACATTTCTGTGACTTTCGCTTATCCATATTTCGCTCTATTTTGTAGTATTATCGTTTTTATCATATACCAGTATCATTCATTGGCTAAGAACCACTAAAGAACATGGTAGTACAATAATTTCATTCTATACATTTCATTGTTTTTTAGAATCTTTTTAGTCTTTCCAATAGCGAGATTATTAGAATTTTTTTTTTTGGATTGCGTAACTTTCTAAACAGAAACGATCTTTGAAAACTTATAGTTTCTAGTTTTCTTCTATTGTCAAAACAATGCACACATTTTTTACAAGAAATACTTCACACTAAATCAGTTTTATAAAAAAACCGTTTGTAAAGTCACTTACTCTTCAGTTAAAAATTGAAGTGAGACATGTAATTTAATAATAAAACATAAGTTATTCCATAGACTAGCTGAGCTGTCTTCAGAATATTTAAAAGTTAAATCGTTATTAAACATAAGTTAATACGCCCTTGAGGCGGCTTTTTCAAGAAAACTTTGCGACCAGAAAATATTAGATTATTATATTAAACAATGGAGAGTTTTAATTGAAACGTCTCTGATGATATTTTTTTTTGCTCGGGCTTTCTTAATAATTATTTTCTTCTCACTTTAAATAATGAAGATAGATATTTTGTTTTTTATCGTCTAGCCTAGAACAATCAAGATAATTGATTTTCATGCAAGGATTAGTGGAAAGAAAGGAATTATTTTATTTTTATGATTCAAACTGTTGAATATATTTTACGTTATTTCTATAAGTAAATGAATATTGAAAAATAACTACACTTTAGTGAAAAGGCAAAGGACTTGATTTCAAAACGATTTCAAAGTCATTAACATAGACAAGCTTGAAAATTAAAAAAAAAACTTAGGCTGCGATTTTAATTTCGTCGACATTGGATTTTTACTCTTTGATCTCTGGGATGGGAAATATTTAAAAAGCGAGTCCGATCAATTTGAAATGGAAGTTCGGCGACAAAATTGCTTTACTCCTAAAAAGCATACGCAAAATAGCCTCCCTTTGATTTACCTACACGGACTTTGTCTTTGGCCCGGTGGCCATTTTCAAAGTGGAATTAAATTTGATGACATTTTTTTTAATTTGCCATCGCATCGATGTTCTGGGCGTAATAGAAAAGGCGGCGAGGACGTCGACCGATCCGCTCGTATTAAATTACACCAGTGGCTTATGAAATACGAGCTTTTAAAATATTAAAGGACTCTTAGTAACATATCGTTGGTAGTATTTATTTAAAAAAAATTGTTTCAGGATCATTGGCTTTCAATAGAAAAAATATTACCGACAGAACGTTTTTGACAAACTTGACAAAGTACGATATCTACGCAATGATATAAAAATACAATAGACTATATTCATGTTAATCGAACAACCGCGGATAAGGATAACCGAAAAGGATAGCCATTCAAAGAATGTGTATAAGAACGCAAAAGTATGTCAATTGGACCTAGTTCAGTGAAACCAAGCGTATTGTCTCAGTTGTCGTAACTCTATGTAATAACTTATCTAAGCATCTGAACAAAATAAATACGCATTTCGAATAAATGAAAAAATTACCTACTTGGTCGCTTGTCTGATGTGATATATAAGTAGTTGCAATTTTGAAAATTGAAAGTTCATTAAACTTGAATAATGTTAGGTATTACGCAGGAATATTTTTTATCACTTATCACTCACAATAACCGAAATCGGTGTGTTTAATACAACGATAAGATAATAATTATTATAATCCAGTAAAATATGGATAAAAGACATGTATTTGGTATGTACAAACAAAATAATGGACTTGTCCGACCCCTTCTACATCCGGGTGTTAGGCAGAGAGGGTGCATGCTTTGTGATACAAGAAATAGTTATTTAAGATGTAACATAATAAATTATCTTTGTTCAAACATAACTAAATATATTATGAATTTTTAATCATTTTGTTTTACAGAGTTTTATTTCACGTGTATATTTGTTACTTAATTTTTTGTTTACCTGTTAATAGTTTCGACACATCCGTGTCATTCACTAACAATCTTAAAACTAACATAAGGGGGTATTCTAGTCTAGAAGCATGAATTGTTAGTATTTTGGCAGGCGCAATAAAAAAAATAGTTTTCATTATTTTACCAAATACATCATAAATATTAAAGAATACATAAAAAAATCTAACGAAAAAAATTCTACATTCTTAAAGTTACAGCGTGTTGAGGTGGGGGTCTAAAAAAAACGGCGCGCCCTGGTTGACACGATTGCAACCCTCCTAGTAATCAGAAGAAAAAAAATCTTAATCCAAACAAATGCTGCTACGGCCTGACCCGGGAAAAGTAAAAAAAAATCGCAAAATGGCGACTGTCTTAAAATAAAAGACAAGTTTCAACCAGTTTTTTTGATTTTTCCGAATTTTTTGAAACTACTAAAAATTGAATGTAATTTTTTGGAATGGTTCATGTGATTGAGTAGTGTATAGAGAAGGCTCATACCGAATTTCAAGTAAATTGGTTCAGTAGAACTTGAGATATCGTGTCAACCGCCTCGAAAAAAGTAGTTTTTAGGAAAATGCGTTTAAAGTTTGGTTCTATTTAGATTCTAGTTAGATTCCATCTAAACCGCGACACTAAATTGGTTATAACTTTTAAAATTATTCGAATTGGGAAAAATCCTTTTAAGGAAATATTTTTGAATATCTAACCTATGTAAATATGAGAAGATTTTTTTTTCTAGACTAGGAAACCCTAAAACGTTTATGCAAATGTAGAAATTATTAGATTTTATTAGATGAGGGTAGTGGCAGGGGTGATTTTGGGGGAGGGAATAACGGCGGGAGGAGGTAACATTACAGGGAACTTTGTCAATAATGGTGATTTACAGGGTGCTATTATTTTGTTGACTATTTTTTTTCTAAGGGTTCTAAAGCGCACAATAAAATGTTCATGTGAAATATACCTCTTCAAAACAAAATGTCTAGAAATTGTGGCTTAGTTAAATCCCAAGAACTACAACAAAAAAAAATAATATGTAGGTAACAGGTATAACACCTTAACGAAAGTTAAGACTCAACATAAAGTACAACCAGTAATTTTTATCACATATTATTTTTCTATAATGCTATATACTTTCTTTGAATGTAGCTGATTGTATGTGTATTGCACACAACAACAATCAAGCTGGAAAAAACTTATTATATTATTATAAGGGCTTTGATATAATTGGAACAGACTCCACGAAAAAGTTCCACCCTCTTTGAATAAAAAGGTTAATGCCATTGAGTTGAAATGCCATTGTGCTAAGGGTTGTTATGCCTTAAAAGCATATCCATGATTTTATTCTCATAACAAAAGCCATTTCTTATGCAATTACGTTTTTCCTTTCATATCATATTACTGGCAAAGATAAAATAAAATTTTCACATTTTGAAAAGTCCCTTCTATAATCTCTTTTAAAAGAATTGATACGATTTTTTATTTCTATTCTTATTAATTTAGTCGAAATATTAGCACTCAAGTGCCTACCTTCCTGAAAATCTTAAACATTTAGTTTTGAAATCACAGAAAGTTTTTCAAACTATAATAGATATTTGACCTCAGTAGGTTCCTTCCTTTCTGGGCCCATCATTTAGCAATTTAATTTGGTGAGCTTAGGTAACGGCTTGGTTGCATTTAGGTTAGGTAAGTTTAGGTTACGTTGGAAATGTAATGTCATATTGGAATGAAATGTGGGGTCGTTAATTAATTTGTTCCGTAGAGACCAAGTTATGTAGAATTTAAACTTTCTGGTTTTCTTTTTACATTTATGTAATATGTAGTTTCTAAGGGCTAGTTATATCACAGAACTTCAAATTTCATAGCTAATATACAAGTTCTGTTATTTTTCAAGTTTTGTCGAATAAATGGAAAAAATGAAATAATAACGGAACTTGTATATTAATTTGAATGTAATTTAATGAATTTTTAAAGTTCTATTTTATTGAAAGCAAAAACTATTAAATTAATTTATTTCGCGTTATAATATATGTTAAATGTGAGTAGGTGTCAATTAATGCAATTTTCGGGCAATAATTATAAATGCAATTAGCGTTTTTTTTACACATTTTAAAACTTTAAGAGCCGCCATTGGCCAGTCTTTCTACGTCACGATTGACAATGCCTATGATACACCACTTTCATCTCACCCTCTGCCGCCCCTCCACCGAATGGCTGTAGAGTGTAGATGTTGGCGCGACCATCGGTGATTTCATTTTCCTGATGAAATTAGCCCAAATTTTTTTATGGATTGGAGAATATTGCAAATTTATTAGGAAAAATATAAAAATATCTTTGGTTTGGTACAAAATTTTAAGTTTATTTTAAAACTTTGAATTTTGTACATATTCCGAGTTGATAATTTAGATGCTCTTGAAGTATTATTGCTACGTGTTAGTTAATCGTCGTGAAACGCCTTGTTTTACATTTCCTGATATCTCCCGACCGGCATTATTATCAGAGTTATTGACAAGGAATCTTCACAAAATATAATTAAATTGTTTTTATTTAATGTCAATCACAAGAATAATTTAAATGACTTATTATGGGATATATTAATCTATGGGAACGAGTTATTAAGGACAGGCCCTACGAAAAAAAGTTATCTGAAAACGTTAATATTATGTATTAGTCTAGTATTTGTTTTATTTTATTCTTTTGTTCGCTCAATATTAGAATTCGGATCAGTCATATGGAATCCCCAATACAAAGTTAATATTGAAAGGTTAGAAAGAATTCAAAAAAAGATACTGAAACACCTAGACTTTAAATTCTTTCGAACATCAGAAAGCCTAAAAGACTCATTAACATTCCATAATGTATCAACCTTAGAAGATAGAAGAAATATATCCGACCAGAAATTTCTATTCAAAATTATTAACAACGTTGTTGACAACAACTATCTTCTGGAACACATTAATTTCCACTGTCCAATAAGAAACACAAGGTCAAACCAACTATTCCACATCCCACACTCAAAAACAAATTACACAGAACATTCATTTCTCCGAAGGACGTGCACAAAATACAATGATATCTTTTACGACGCTGATATTTTCCATTTGTCCTCAGGCCAATTTATTAAATTCATAATAGAAAAAATCAAAACAAATTGTTAATTATGAACTCTCCACCCCTGCTGCATGTTTTCCTTCTTTTTATAATAATAATAATAATATTTGGATGATTTACATATCCCACATGCTTTAATTTGTGTATTTTTTTTTCATTTCTGTTGTACATATATATATTTTTTTCTTTTTTTTCTACCACTTTATGTTTTCTTTTATGTTTTAATCTAAGTTTATAAATACATATTATAAATTTTAGCGGAAACTTCGCTGGTTAATGCAACCATGTAATATGTTACTCTATTATGAAAATATGTATAACTGTTTGTTTCCTTAATAAACTAAAATAAAATAAAAAAATAAAGTATTAGAGTTGATATTTTTTCATTAGCTCCACGTAGCAGGCCCTGAGAAAAATAAATTCCTTTGGGGCCTATGTCATCTTAGGAGATTTATTTATTTATTTTATTTGTATTATAAAGAAAACATTCTTACAAATAAGATTTGACTGTCCAACTAGGAAGGTCTCCCGTTCTAGGACAGTCAAATTGACAGAAACATTTTGATAGGCGTAAATTTAATTTACAAATGACAGATTTGGGACACAAATCAAAAAATCATCGCCAAAAAACTTTATCTTACAGGCAAAAATATTTAATTATTTATAATTAACGGCATAAGTGTCCTTTACGTACATGTTTTTTTTACAATACAGAAAGAAGAAAGAAATGTAAAATTATAAGATTACTTGTAAATAAACCAATAGAAAAATAATACACATTAATACAAAGTTAATGAAAGCAGTGACGAAGAAACAAACACAAAAAGCCTGTTATACAGTTACCTTGTTAAAATATGTACTACTTAATTGTTAATTTAGTACAGCTTTATATTCAGTAGAGGTATACTAAAAATATCAGAAACATTAGCATACAAGGTTTAAAGTGTTTTCCAATCATACTTTAAAGAACTTATCAGTCACTACAATAAAACTATATCCGACAAAGGTTCGTAAGCAAAATATTTTACACGGATGTGGGGAGGGTTTTTTTAAAGAAAGGAAAGAGAGGAAGTCTGGAAAGAAAATAGGTATGACGGGTGGGTAGGAATCTGGGGGTAAGTGTGTCCAGAGTGACGGATGTATGAATGCGCAACAGGTGGGCGGACGCATCGGCCGCCAAGTCCTAGACAAACCTCACCCCATGAAACCGAGCACCCTAAGTCACCAAACGTAGCGAACCACATGGGGTGACCTACGGCAGAGGGGTTGGTTATCTAATAAATTGTTCCTGGGGCGGTGACATACCCGCCTCCCAAAATGTTTATACGAAGGTTGTATTTTTTCTGACTGTCGGAAAACATCACTGAATTTAACATCTTCCTTTCTGTGTGGGAATTTAGAGATGGTTTTAATACTTGAATACTTGAAATCGAAATTACTACAGATTTAAATTTTTTATGTAAAGCATATGCAAATAGAAAAACGGTTTCTGAAGGAAGCATCGATCATGCATTACATAAATATATTAGGTCCTTACATATGAAATTGGCATTTTGCCGTACTGGCAACTTTGATCTCAAATATCTTCTCGTTGGTTAGGAATTCCAAATTCAAATTTATACAGCTATTTACTCATGTATTTGTGTTTCGAAAATTATAATTCATTGGTTTTTTTTCTTAATTGTTTTTTTTTCTTTGCGTCACTTAGTTTACAAAATGGAAAACTTGAAATATCGCGTTATTTACGAGTACGAGTTCCACCGTGGCACCAGTGCCCCACAAACGGCTCGAAGGATTAATGATGTGAATGGCGACGGTGCCGCAAAAGAAAACACAGTGCGTTTTTGGTTCCAACGTTTTCGTTCTGGAAATTTCGACCTGCAAAACAAGTCCCGTGGACGGCCGGAGACCAAAGTTGATAATGAAGAATTGAAGGCTATTGTGGAAGCGGATCCATCGCAAACCACGTCCGAGTTAGCTGCAGGCTGTGGTGTTAGTGATAAAACTGTTTTAATCCACTTGAAGCAAATTGGGAAGGTGAAAAAGCTTGAAAGGTGGGTACCTCACGAATTGAGTGAAGCAAATCAAAAAACGCGCGTTGAACGCTAGACCACACACTGCACAACAGACGGCTACCAAATTAGAGGAGCTTCAATTGGAAAATCTAAGACATCCACCGTACTCTCCGGAACTTGCCCCAACAGATTACCATTTTGTTCGAAATTTGGATAACTTCTTGCAAGGGAAAAAAATCAACTTCGATGGGACAGTCCAAACCGCCTTCAAAGATTTTATTGATTCCCGTCCGAATGGTTTTTTTAGTAAAGGGATCGATGAACTACCTATGAGATGGCAAAAGTGCATAGATAGCAATGGTACATACTTTGATTAAATAAATATATTATATAAAAAAAAAATCGACTTTATGTTCCTCCCATACAAAACGCCAATTTCATATGTAAGGACCTAATATCACGCAGTAATGTAAATTCGATTTATTAAAATTCGTAATAAGAAGTATAATATTATTCTAAATATGATGATTTTTGCGGGGCATGTTTGCCACTGTGTCCGCCCAGTGCCCACCCCCACAGCCTCCCGCTTGACTAGAGTGACCCCACCCCGCGGCGGTGACTGCGAACCTTTTGAGGCGTAAAGGCCAATGCAGGTGGGCTGGGCGAATCTCACCCCGTGTGACACATTAAGGGTCGCACCGGGGGTGGCGGTGCTCCGGTGCGTTAAATGCAAAGGAAATTGTGTTTTTTGTACCTTTTTAAATCTGCTGTTCATAGACGCCGCCTTTGAAAACATGTACGAAATAGGGGTTAAATTTTTACACATTTTTTGGTGATTCAGACACTGTTGCGGAACCATATTGTTTGTCAAATACTTTAACATACCTATTAGTCTTAGATTCCATTTACAGAAATACTCGTCAAAAGTGTTTTTGTAGGTAAATTAGTTGTTCGATGTACAAATAACGCAAGAAAAAAACGTGTCATTGGGATAACTTCATATTTTTATTTTTTTATTAGTGACTATTTAATTACAGGTTTGATGAGAATTACAAGATATGATAATGTATATAAATATTTCATCTTTTTGTTCTTAGTCCTCCTCACTAGGTGGTCCTGTGCTGAGGCGGACTGGTAGATTTCTTTGATTTATGTATGTAAAGGAATACCTACCTAGAAATGCATAGGATTCCTTTGTATTCGAATAATGAATTGCTTTTGAAATGTCATTCATTGATGTGTTGTCATGGTGACATAAAAAAAAACATTATTGTTTTTGACTAGCTATGTAGCAGACATTATAATCAAAATATGATAGAAATAAGTTTATAAGTGTTAAAGTGTTATAATGTTTTTAAGATCGACAAATAAACTTCAAATGTTGGTTCTTTTTTTAACAGAGCAACACATGATTTGTTTTGTTATTGCCAATAAAAAAATACAACAAATAGACAACTTGTCTTATATGTACATGTACATCGATCGTCCAGTTGATTAGTCAGACATCTCCAAATACTAAGTTTCGAGAGAACTCAACATGAATTAAGTATTATTTAACCGTGTCTGTGTTTTACTTATTAAATATGCTACAAAATAACATCGGGAAGCACAACGGTCCGGTACATTAGACATTTTGGAATTTTCCTGCTAGTCACCTAGAAAACATTTTTTGTTTATTTCACTTCAAGTTTTTCTGCATTATAATAAAGTTGGTGGTGTTTATGATTAAACTGGGCATTGTACCAGATATAGGGTATACTTTTACATTTAATTGCATACCCAACTCAAAATTCAATTTTTTGGAGATATCTGACTAATCATCCGGACGATTGATATACATGTCTACATTGATACTAAACGTAAGTATTCATTCCTATAATTTATTAGTTAGAATGAAATTGAAATTATTCCTATAATTTATTAGGTGCTTAAAATGTTAAAAATGTTCATGCTAAAAATAATCCTTTGTAAATTTTCAATATATTTAATGTAAGCACTACTTACATTAAATATATTGAAAATTTACAAACTGCCATAATAAAAAAAATTGTCACAACAAATATTTACAAACAGAGACATAACTTAAAACTACTGTATGGCTCAGAGAGCCTACTAACAATAAAAGGTCTCCACTGGTTCACTACTATTATGGATAATATGGGGGAAAGCCCTTACAAACACCTACTTGTACACAAACATACCACAAGATTTAGAGAAGGAAAGGGCCTAAAAACTCCTCGAATATTAAATAAATATGGAAGCCGTACTCTTGAATATCTAATACCAGTGATTTTCAATAAAATCAATAAAAACATAAAATTTGAAAAAAATGAGAGACTAAGTCCTAAAATGATAAAACTATGGTTAATGAACGAAAACTCCATGTATCTTTGAATATCTTAATATAGCTGCCTACATATCTTGTTATTAAGCAGATATATTGAAATATCTTATATATTATGATTGTAAGTTAAAATATCTAATATTACTATGTGATCTATTCTAATGTTTCCTTAAAACTATAAATGTATTTACAAATATTTTCTCAGATATTATATTAAGAATGTTTAAATTGTTAGAACCTGCAGACAAGCTGTCATATGACAGCTTTGTGGGTCTACTCAAATTTTTTGTACAAAATGTATATGTAATCTAATAAATAAAAATAAAAAAATAAAAAAAAAATAAAAAAATAAAAAAGTGATTCGCTACATTCGGTGACTTAACAGGGGCACCTGGGTTCATGGGGTGAGGTTTGTTCGAGCCGTGGCGGCGGCTATTTAAGGAGATTTTTTGATCTCTTCAGAAGGACTCTCTCGAAACACCGCCTTACACCGCAGTAGGAGGTAAGGATTTGTACGTCCGTTACTCCTGGACACACTAATCCAGAATCCTACTTACTACATTTTCTTTCACAGAACTTCCTCATCTTCCTTTTCTATGAACACCCCCCCCCCCTCCTCTACATAGCATCCCAAAAGATGACATAGGCCCTGAGGGAAATTAGTTTTTTCAAGGGCCTTCTGTGTGGAGCTAATGTAAAAAAAAGTTTTTTTGTTCAATAATAAAAGCCCATTAAATTTCATCAGAAAACGAAAAAAATACTGCATTTTCATTATTACACATATTTTATACTTAATGGGAGGTTTTAACATTACGACCCTGTGAAATAAAGGTTCGTTCTGTTGCGATAACGTCATACGATAATGAACTCTAAAGTAGCTTAATATATATCCCATTATCGCATGACATACGGAACCTTGTTATATCAAAGGGTCGATTATCTATTAATAAATTACGAATTCTATAAATTAAAATTCTATAAATTATAATTCTATAAAAAAATTACAAATTAACGTTTTCGTCTTGCTGTTGAGTGTAGAGTGTTTTATCTTATACGAATAAAATCTCATGCACTTAAAAAAAATATTCATCATTATTTCTTACTAGTACTTACAGCCCCGGAAGCATATTTTGATATTTCTTGCCCCCCGCACGAAGTCAAACACTTTATTTGAGTAGGTACTTCGCCTGCGAACTTATTTTACGGACGTTTTTTGAATATGGTGTTAATTGAATTATTCGAACCTTTTCCTCACTCGGGGAAAATTTTCACAGAAGCCGGGGGTAAGTTTGCCCCCGTGCTTCAAACTAATTAGTGAAGAGTACACATGCAAGCTTAACTTAATTGTCTGTATCAAACTGGAGTATAGGAAGATATTGATTTCCTCGCGGGCTTTCATGCGCACTTTATAGCTTTTAAGAGCGATACTTCGTAATCAGTGCTGAATTCATGGACTAACTAATAAAGTAAAAAGTATGTTTATTCTTGCTGAGTAGTACCAAATCTACGCAAGGATGTGAGATAAAGAGTTTTATTTCACATGTACATTTGTTACTTCATTTTTATTTATCTGCTACCGGTTTCGACACATCCGTGTTATTCACTAGCAATCTTAGGCCCTCCTTCATGGAGATACTTACAATCTACGTAATTGTGACGAAACCACAAGTACCCTGCTGATATACTACGCTTTAATGCTTGTCTCCGTACACGGCGCTATCCGAAATATACTGAACTCGTTCATTTTTCACGTGCAGCCGTGGAGTTAACACGCTGTCAAGCGATGTCATATGACTTTTTTTCCAACATCAATCCATGCCTTCTCCACTAAATCCTTTCTTACGTATTCTGGTAAAGTATAGTTATATAAACATGCATTTTTTCCACTTTCAGAACAAATCTAACATTACTTTCATGTTCCGACGCCATTCTGTCAAACGTCAAACGAATAAGTATCAGACACAAATGATGCGACGCGTTGCGTGCGATCAGCACTGTCGGTGAAACTGATTGGAAACCGACAGCCGCCGCGTAGCGCCGTGAACGGGCAACGTATTTACAATTCCTACCGCGTTTCAGTCGCTTTAAATTTTCAATATCAAAATTTAAATATTTAGAATTAAAATTATTAATTTCTAATATACACATTGGAAAGATTATTTTATCTAGATTTTAGAACAATTTTTGTTTTTGCAAAGTGATAAAAAATTATCAATATAGAGGTGTATTTACAATATATGGGAATAATATTAAAATTTAAATATTTAGATATAAAATTATTTATTTCTACTATACACATCAGAAAGATTATTTTATCTAGATTTTAGAACAATTTTTGTTTTTGCTATGTGACAAAAAATAACCAACACTCTATATTATATTGTATATTTTAAATTTTAAATTGTCGTTACCGCGACTGAATCGGTATAGGTTTTGTAAATACGCGAACGGGCACCAGCAAAATCGTACGGGGGGTACTTACGATCGGCGCGTATGATACGCGCACGATGATCGAGTATCTTGTAAGTATCTCCGTGAACGGAGGTACTTAAACTAACTTGATTAATAATGAAATACACGGATAAGTAAAAAATATACATGTGAAATAAAACTCTTCAAAAAAAAATTTCTAGAAATTGTTACATAATTAATGTCCAAGAAATATAACAATGACGTTGTTATACTCTCGTGTAAATGTAGGTTAATTATTATGCTCGATGATTTTTTAAAAGTTAAATCGATATAAATGAAAATAACAATCGTGGTAACATAACCTAACCTAACCATTGAATAGTGATGTAAACAAAGTTGGTTATTTTCATTTAATTAAAATGATGCCACCAACTTAATTTGCAATTATTGAAGAAATAACAAAAAACATACGTATCTTTTTGGAGCTCATTAAAGTAAACAGAACATTAATTGAGTCGTATAATTTCAATACCCGCTATATCCGATTTTTTACAAAATGATCTGAGTGTGACATCTTGTTCACATTTTTGCGAGGAGCAAGACTAATCTAAAATTGAGTTTCAAAACCTCCTTTATCACGACCAAAAACCATGTTAAAACTGCGAGTGAGAAACAAAAACCCGCTATATCATTCAAGAAGTTACTATCAAAACCCGCTATATCGGAATTTAACCAATCATGAGTAGTTATTTTGCCAAGATTGCGGGTGTAGAAACACGCCCCTCAGGTCGGTCGAATTTCAAAAGCCTCTATATTCCATACAAATCACGAAGTGAGTATTGAAATTCGCTATAGCTATTTTATTTATACAAATTACTTAAATATTTCTAGACATACATTGAAAAATGAACACTTTTCGAATGTATATTACTCCAATTCATTATATCAAAAAATGAAAAGCAATTTTTTGTTTACGATAAAGATGTGACAGTTTGTTGCGGTTTTCTCCGAATCAGTGAAAAATGATATAGCGGATATATAAACTGAACGACTCATAATTATAAGTGCATTTCGTAGATTGTGTAAATCTTATTAATATTGGGTTTATAGAAAACAAAACCGAAATGGTATTCGGAAGGTGGAACAAATGGTTGATTTGTGCTTTCAAAATATATTTTTTTTTAATATTCGCTTAACTTTTCAGTAACAGGACAAGACACCATTTTGTTTATTGTATTATGTATAATATATATTGTAAGTTATTCAAATATTTTTTCGTAAAACAGGGTTTTGAAACTTCAAAGACACCGTGTGGTTTCTTTTAACTTATACTACCCTAAATCCAACAACCTTTTTTTAAATGTGAATACCTCACCTGCTCCCGTCTGGAGCCAGTGAGACTATGGTATCCCCAATTGAAATGTGTGAGGCTCAAGGTACTGGGGAGTGGAATGAGATAGGGAAGAGGAAGGTGGCGAAGTACCTGACCGTTCAGAGCTGGTCACCAAACACGGCCAAAGCCATTTCAAGCAACTTCACTTCTTCTATCTTCCACTCTGAAACTTGCCGCAAACACACTTTATATTATTTTAAATTAATTAATTGTGAAATATCACGAATTAAGCAAATTAAATTTATTTTCGCACATCGGGATTCGATCCCTCGACCTTCGGATTGCGAGTCAAGAGCCTTACCTACCCCACGACCACGGAGGCCTGAAATTAGTTAAAAATTAAATACCAACATGATGCATTTGAATTCAATTTCTACTGAGATTTTAATTTTAATTTTGCAGTAGTGTGCCATAATATAATATCCAGCATATACGAATAGGGGTAGCCCGGGGCAAGACCGGCCCAGCGGGTAATAATAGATACGACTCGGAGTACAAGCAGCTAGTAGCCAGTACTGACGGGGTAGAGACGGTAGCAGCGGGCAGCGGGCAGCGGGTAAGTGCCCTGTCCGGCTCTGCACCGGGGGGCAGACGAGGCCGTTTTATTGACGGCACAACTATGAGATGTTTGCATGGAGTGTCTCTAAGCAGGGATGGAACCGGACGTCTAGGATTTTGATTAAAGTTTTATTTTTTCCGTGATTTGCATTCAATCGTGAATAGATTCTAATTATTTAAATCAGTTTTAATGATTTTCAATAAATCTGAGATTCTTAAAAAATTGTAGTTAGGAAACGAGTCTGGTAGCACCATTTGCAAGTGCGTTTCTTTTGGATGGAAGGAATGTTTCAAATTCGAGTTTTGGTCGCAACTTATCTAGTATCTTTTCCGCGTCATTTTTCTAATTCATGTTATTTGAGTAGAGATGAAACGGATATCCGGTATCCGGCCTATCCGGCCTAAATTTACTATCCGGCCGGATACCGGATATTCAAAACCAACGACAATTTCCTATAATGAAATGCAATACATTAATTTTTGTGAGGTAAATATCAATAAAATGGTTTATAATTATGAAGGCTTTTATTTAAAGTCGAAAAAGTTACAAAAAAGCCATAAGGCCTTCCAAAAACCTAAAATTTTCTTCTAAGATATTCACTCTAATGATAAATACATAAATAGTAAATATCCAAACTAAAAACTTTTAATAAAAACTTACAAAAACCTCGCAGAGTAACGAAAACTTAAATTAACACATGTATAACTAATCACAATCACCATTATAGTGAACTAAAAACCGTAAAAAACACAGAGATTATTAAAATGATTAAATACTGACATTGAAGCACCATAACATACCTCTTGTTCTTCTTCTTATCAAAGAGAATATTTTGAATTAATACTCAAAATTAACAAGTGGTAAATTATGGTGAATAAAGACTAAATTTTTCAACGAGACAGTGGGCCGAATATTGGCCGCCAGATATCCGGTCATCCGGTATCCGGCCAAACAACTATCCATTTCATCTCTATATTTGAGTGCTACTAATTCTATGTTAATAAAATTAATAAAATAATAATAAAATTACTTCGTTAAAACGTATTCACGTAGACGTATTTACCCCGACTAACTTAATTTTTAAGACGAAAGTAAAAACATTTTATGAAATAAAATTAGCTATTAACAAAAAATTAATACATTGGCGTTGTGTGTCGATGTGGGAATCAGAAATAAGAACCTTCTCCGTGGTAACCTTTTTTTCGTCTCTTAAAGCTTTTCATTATTTTCAACACAGTCGCCATTTGAATTCAAATACTTGTCATAACGTTTCACTAATTTGAAAATTCTTGTGATAACATTTTGAAGATTTTCATCGTCATCGATGTTAGTCAAGGATTTTAACCCGCGATCTTCAGATTGCTAGTCGAGAGCCTTACCCGTCGATCACTGAAGCCGTTAATATTGAGTATAATTCAATAACAGTAGATTTGCTGACATTTTACCTAGTGTTCTTCAATATTAAAAGCGGTTAAACTGCTGAATAAAAAACCGTCTCGATTCTCAATGCGGGCTTGCAAAATGCAGTGCCTATTAGAATAAAAATAATTCAATAACAGTAGATTTGCTGACATTTTACCTAGTGTTCTTCAATATTAAACGCTGTTAAACTTCTGAATTAAAAAAAACGTCTCGATTCTCAACGCTGCCATGCAAAATGCAGTGCCTATTAGAATAAAAACATTCGCTCCTTGTGATTTCACATAGACAAGCCACAGATTTGGTGAAATTTGAGGAGACTCGCAAAATTAAAACTTTGAATACTATTTTAACTATTAAACTAACCGTAAAAACCAAAAATGTATTCCGGTATTTAAGTTAGAAGATCATTATTGAAAAAAAAGGAGCGGTAAGCTGTAGTTTTAAGAGACAAGTAATAAAAATAATGTTTATATTTATTTTTAACTTTATTAAGAGTTAAACCTCAAATTGTAATATTTAATTAAATGAAGACAATATTAGCGAAACTCATTCAAAAATTTGGAGACCAGAGGTGCCAATATCTTTTTCTGTCTCCAGATTTTCGAATGAGTTTCGCTAATATTGTCTTCATTTGATTAAAAATGATGTTTGTTTCAACGCGTTTTTCATTAATAAAGCTAAACGGCGCGGCGATTACACGAAGAGTAAGTGTAAAAATATTTACAAAATTTGTAGGTTTACTTCGATATTAGTGGCAACGGTTTTTAGTAAATATACATTTTGTTGTGTAGAAATATACATTATTTCAATAAGGGCTTCAATTCGCCACTGCCGCGTAATAATAGTTGTAACGGACACTTTGCTATTTGATATTTCCAGTGCTTCCTACTCGGGATGTTTTGTGAGTTCCTATAGAAATCCCGGGTTATCTCGCAGCCGCCCGCGCCGGAGGAAACTTTTTATCTTCCTCGTTTACTATTTTAATAACGCAATTCCGCTCAACGTGAAATGAAATATCAAACACGCTAACTATGAGACTTTTTATACAGCATTATTCTCACAGCATTGCTTGTAATTTCGTTAATGTTTTTGTTTGTTTATGAATTAAGTATATAATATTGAGTAGTTCATAAACTCTTTTTCTTGCAAGTTATAAGAAAAAGAGTTTATGAACTATATTGATTTATATTGATTTTACGTAAATATTAATTTATGTTTTATGAAGTCAATTTCCTTTCGTTCAATTCTTTTAAATTTTCAGTGCAAGAAGTTCTTTGTATGTAATCACTAAATCTACGAAATGTTTTAGTTTATTTTTTACGTAAATATTAAGTTAATTTTCCGATCAATTCTTTTAGCTTTTCAATGCAAGAAGATCTTTATAAGTATTCACTGTATCTACGTGATAGTTTATTTTATTTTTTACTTAAAGATTAAATTGTACTATTGGAAGTTAATTTCCCAATCAATTCTTTTAGCTTTTCATTGCAAGAAGGTCTTTGTAAGAAATCATTGTATCTCCTTGATATTTTATTTTTTTCCGTAAATATTAAATTGTGCTATTAGAAGTTAATTTACCAATCAATTCTTTTAGCTTTTCAATGTAAGAAGGTCTTTGTAAGAAATCAATGTATCTACGTGATATTTAGAGTATTGCTCTTCGACCAAGAATATCTAGACAGGGCGTGTAGGTCTTAAAAATGACACCGGAACCAAAAATATTGGTGTACGAAAACATTTATCAAAAAGAAAATTCAATATCTCGCAGTCAAAAGATCGCAAGAAGCATTGGTTTGTACCTTTAGTTGGTCTGCGTGGAGCTAATTTATTTTCCAGCAAGTTCACGGTAACGGAATTACTAGCTTTGCGAAGATCATTTTTAAAACACAAATTTCAGGCAGTTAGACTAATAATTTACACGGACTTTATTATTAACAATTTAATCAGTTATATGAATATTTAAAAAAATATGTACATAACATATGAATTCGAGGCAGCGCGGCGTAACGAGAAAAGTAACATTTGATAAAAAATGTTTAATTTCTTCCTAGTAAAACAACTACGTCACGCAAGAGATGAACGGAATTCGATGGGTATGAAATTTCTCATGGTGTCACTTTGGGATTGGAATTGGATATGGGAGCGCTAATCTATAGTTAATATATCGATGGTATTGCTCTATAAAAATGTATCGTCGTATAAGATGACGTCCAAATAATGAAATGAAGTGGATTTAGGGACAACCAAATTCAATACTTTTTTATGGTAATACCTCACAAGAGGACTATGGCATCCCCAATTGGGGTATATTGTTAGACGGAAGGCAGTGTGGAGGGGAAGGAGATGGGGAAGAGGAAGGTTGGGAAGTACCTGGCTATTCGACGACCTCCATAGTCCAGTGGCTAAGACTCTTGACTCACATTCCGGAGGTCGCGGGTTCGAACCCGGCATGCGCAAATAAATTTTATTTGATTAATTTGTGTTATTTCACAATTAATTCATTTAAAATAATATATAGTATATTTGCGGCATGTTCCAGAGTGGAAGATACTATTAGTATCGCCCTGGTGTAAGACCACCATTCAGAATTGAAACGTTGCTTGAAAATGGCTTTAGCCGTGTTTAGTGACCAGATCTGAATAGCCAGGTACTTCCCAACCTTCCTCTTCCCCACCTCCTTCCCCTCCCCACTACCTTCAGCCTCACAACATACCCCAATTGGGGATGCCATAGTCTCACTGGCTCCAGACGGGAGCAGTTGAGATTCTTGTGCGGTATTCACTGTAAAAAAAAAAAAAAAAAAATTCAGATCTGGTCACCAGACACGGCGAAAGCCATTTCAAGTAAAGTTTTAATTCTGAATGGTGGTGTTACACCAGGGCGATACCGAGAATATCTTCTATTCTGGAACGTGCCGAAAATTATTTTAAATGATTAATTGCGAAATAACACAAATTGATCAAATAAGATGTATTTGCGCATACCGGGATTTCATTCAGAGCCTTACCCCTTCGACCACAAAACTTTTATAAAAAGACAATAATAATAAAATAAAATAAAATAATAATTAATAAAATAGACAATAAAATAATAATTTTAAATCTTATACTAGCTAAGCCGGCCACGCGTTGCTGTGGCTTACGAAACACAACGCCATCTACTGGATGGTTACCCAATCTTTATAACCAAGTATTATTAACTCACACCGCCATCTGTTAATTTGCATACAAATCAAATCCACACCGCCCGCTTGCTAGACCGCTCGTCCACCACATACAGACATTCTCCCTTATATTTCAACCAATTTACACAAAACCTTAACAACTTATACACCTAAACCTTTCTCATGATTCAATCTATCTAATGGTGAAAACCGCTTGAAAATCTGTTCAGCAGTTTTTTGAGTTTATCGCGAACAAACAGACAGACGCGGCGGAGAACTTTAATTTATAATATGTATAGATTTTCGTTTTATTTTGGAAGTAAATATAGTAACATGATTGAAGCAACAGTGTTATACGAATTTCTTTATTCATGGAGATCAATAGGATTTCCTATTATGAAGGTTTATTCGTTGCATTAGGAAGCACCGTAGCACCAGTCACATTGCGGTCGTAAAGCTGCCAAATTGGACCTTTTTGTATTACGAATAAGGTTCAGCTTTCCGTAAAAACTTAATAAAAAACATTACAGGGTTGGAATCCAAAGGCGAATGCGTGAAACAGTAATGATTATGCCCGATATTATTGCAAACGTGATCCACATACGGCATCACGGCGGCGTTTCAACTCTCCCCGTTGCCAGGTAACCAGAAGGGGGATGTTATACGGTATACAGAATACCTATACTGGTTGGCAGTGGGCGCCAAAAGGGTGGGCTTAATACGGAGTTTGTTACAGATTCCGAATGGTGGGGAAGCAAAGGGCAGACTATTGCAGCCATAGAAACAGGCGGTCGGGCAAGTGGGCTCGGACGCCAGTCTATGATTTTTTTTCAATTTCGATTGAGATCAAATTACTTGGCCTGAAGGATAATGTGACATGTTATCGAAATGCTGCAGACTGTAAAAATATTGGAAATAGCTTACTTCAAAAATGTACGAATTAATGTCATATATAATAATCGGAATAATACTTAAGTAGCAAGTGGCGATAATGTGATAATGATATTGTTAGTAGATTATATAAACTTAAATTCTATGTTCCAATATGCACACTTCGAATAATTTATTTATCGTTAGCTGAATCTATTATAAGGTACGGAATTACAGCCTGGGGACTTTCCTGTAAAATATATGTAAATCATTTTCAATCCGTTCAAAATTCATTAGTTAAATTATCAACTCATAAAATTTTATACGAACAAAAGCACAATGTTCCGTACTTTTACCAGAATCTCAAAATTCTCTCAGTAAGATCAATTCTGTTGCATAAAATTATTTTTAAGCATGGGAATAGCCCTATATGTATACATAAATAGACTGGACCACACTTACAATACTCGATTTACGTTAAATGAAGGACTAATCGTACTTAAGCATTAAAACAAATATGGACAAAGAACGCTGGACTACATGATACCTACTTGCTTAAATATGTTACCTGCTAAAATTAAAAAATGTACAAATAATGTAAAAACAAATACTACAATGAAAAATTGGCTCGCCGAAAGAAATAGCTTGTATTAGACACTAACACAAAAAAATGTCTAACTGCATAACAAGTTTTATTTTTTAAACTTCAAAGGAAAAAGCACCCATTGACAAACTACTTAAAAGTAGTTTATTGGGACTTTTCTTATTTCTGTAATATTTTATTTTATTTGATTTCCTGTAATATTGTATAACTTTTTCTTTTTAATAAAAAAATGAACGATTGTCGTGTAAGTAAGTAGTCGCGATTTCTTAAATTTCGGCTAGAAGCATAATTTTTATACCAAGCCATGGGAACTATGCTATATCTCTTTCAGTTTCAGTGCCGGCAACCCGGGCGTCTATTTATTATATTGTAGGTATTTACCTGTCAGGACAATTAGACAACGCTTCAGATTTTTCAAATTAATTCTCAGGCGAGAGTATTTCAACTAATTTTGCATTATTAAATTAAAAAAACAAAGATTCAGTAAGTATTTTTATTTCCCTTATCAGAAAACAGTTTATTTATTAACTAGTTATACAGTGTAATTTTTATGACGTGTGACAGCTGTTTCACATTTTCAAGGCTTTATAAAATTGTGGTGAGACCGCTTACATAACATCTATTTTTATATTACTTATACACATTTCTTTGTAATGAAAATTTCTTTTAATTTTTTTGCCGACTGCTTAATTGATTTCAATTTGATTGTTAATATTATGTAAAGTTTCCCATTTACTGTATTGTTTAAATGTCTGTAAGTGGACTCACAGACCTCAGTTTGATAATGCCTTCAGAAGGCGAAACAACTGTCACTCGTAATAATAATTACACAGCACAACAGCTTTGCAAATAAACTGTTTTTTTTTTATAAATGGAGTAAAAATGTTATTGTACGTATAAAAGAATGGAGTTCTGCAAATTAAACTTTATAACATTAAAAAAATTACTTACCTGCGTGATGCGTTCCTTTCTTCATCAACTCTTTGGGGGTCATATTGCAGTAAAGCGGGGGAAGTTGTTGGCGAGCAAGGGTAAAGATTGAATCATATGATTTACATAACAATACCAAATTCAAAAGTCTAATATATTTAAGTAAGAAAGCGTCTAAGTTTTTACCAAGGCCGACCAGAGTGAGGGCATTGATGTGCGATGGGCTTTGAATGCCATCAAGCGACGACAGATTACAAATAGTAGCGATTGTTGTTGATACTCATTGTTAATGCTGATTTGTGTGTTGTATTAACGTAATCATATTATTAACAACAGAGTGACTAGACCATTTTAAGCAGTTAAGTTTACTTAGTGACTAATATAAATTACTTTAACGCATCACCTTACCAAATTACAGGTTACTTACTTCAATAATTTAATAATTTTGAAGAGAAAACTTATTTAGCACCGTTGTGATTTGAAACTCGGTGTAAAGAAAAATAGCAACACTAAAAAAAGACAAATACATACATCTGTAGGATTTAGCCTGCGAGAGAATGAGATAGCACGGTCTCCTCTTTTTGCGGTGCTTCGTAGTCCCCCACTTTTGTCTAGTTTAGTTTTCTGGAGGTTTCACTTCTACCTCGTGTGAATTGAACACTGTTTTCTAATATCTTAGGTATTCACATTTTAGTTGCCAACCAGGTATCGCTTGTACCCAAGTTTCATCAGATATACATTTATTTATTATAATAATAATAATATAATAATGATATTATTTTTTATAAAAAAGATTTGTACGTCAAAAGAAATAACGTTTTCATAAATATAGTCTGGGTCTTGAATATAACACGCAAAGCAACTAGTTAATACAGCAGCCTGTTAATTACAAGACAGCGATGTGCATAACAAGGAAGCGTAAACATCAAACGAAGTACCATTTTCTTAATAATACAGCGACTGCAGCTAAAGCATCATTACTGCAGCTCCCCACTTAGATAGTTATTCCTGAAGGAGAAAATCACGACTCTACTAAACAGATCAGCGTAACAACTTGCTTGGGAACAAGAAGTATGGTAATGAGTAATGAGGAATAGCAATAAATTACACAGAGTGTTCTCAGCGAGCTACCGTAAAATAAAATACCAGGGAAAATTCACAGATATTGCCAGCGAAAATTAAATCGGACTCGTTTTGAAAAATACTCCCTGCGCTTTGTTGGAAGTATTTTATACTATTTTTGTGTTTTCGTTTGATGTTGGTGTTCGGAGCGAAATTTACGAGTGAGAAACTTTGATGCAAGGCGATAGATTTATATATCTGTAGTTTCATCTATATAAGTGGACATATCCTGCTGTAAAATTGAATAGAGTGGAAGGTTGAGAAAATGGTATTCATGAATACAGTTCTAATTTTGTTATTATCTTCGAGATAAGATTCTTGACAAATATTTTGAAATATTAAACTCAAACGAAAACTTGAAAAAGAAAAATAGAAAAACATTCGTTTGCATCTAAGAATGGAACCCAGGATATCCAAGCTCTAACCAATGAGCCAATACGACCCTACCCCCTTCGGTCATATTTGACTGTATCTTACTTTGACTAAGGTCAATTCGTGAAAATAGTTAGGATGCAGGTGAGTTCTCTAGTTGTTGCTTTGTGTATCCTTGTCAATTAACATCTGTATCTGTATTTTCTCTTAATAATTAAAAAAAATATATATATCAGCATTGTCTTCATTTTATTAACGCGTATTTTATATATATTATTATATTAATACAATTTTTTTATACTCAAACTCCAAATGTTAACATAAATAAGTGAACTAATGGAATTTTTTTAAACTCGCAATATAATTTTTAATAAAGTCAATAACTTTCCTTCAAACGTCAAATAATACCCTGCCAGAAAATTTTTATCATTTTCAGGAACAAACAAGCTTTTTTTCAAAAGAAGTTCCCGTCCTAGTAATTTACGTATGTTTGAATCTATGGATATAAACTCATACACTCGTAGGGATTTTTTACATCAGACATAATATGGAACTGAATATTAGCTTGCAACGTCGATTTCCCAGAAAACTAATAATTCAAAAAACTTTTATTGCAGACAGTTGGAACATGCGGTTTAATATGTTTTAAGCTCGACGATGTTTTAGGTACTCCTGCATTCATTCTATTAAATGTGCATGAAAAAGTCCAAGGAATGCACGAACAACCAACATAATATTCGGTTTTAATTTTTTTTAAACTACTACTTATTTGTCTATTTATTTCATGATCGAACGAAATTCCATTTCATAAATGAAAACAGTTGTATTATTATGTATTAAAGTTGGTAATGAAAAAATAATACAAAAGCTGTCTTCGTAAAATTAAATTAATTGTAATCACAAAGTCTAGAATTTTTGATGTTAACTAAATGTTGTTTAAATGAAAACAAATATCATTGTAAAACCACTATGTAATCAATATTATCAACATGTTTCGAAAACTTTTTTTCTTCGTCAGGATAAGATTAATATTTAGAAAACATAGTTTTTGAAACATTTTGATAATACTGATTATATAGTAGTTTTTACAAAGTTATTTGTTTTCATTTAATTGGAAATGACACCACAAAGTGTATTTGCAAAGTTTCAAGAAGTAAATGTTCTTTATTTATTTCTACTTACGTTACAGTTTGATTCAATTAAAGCAATATTTTATTGTAATGTATAGTATTATGTACGTAAAGTAAAGTAAGAATGTTGTGTATTGTATTATTTTATAGATTTTCATGAATAACTCACTAAGACACTAAAAGAACCTGTAGGCACGTAATTATAAAGTTTAATTGCGTTGTACTTAAATTGTCTTTATCCATGGGTTGCATTCTTTAATGAGATATGATGCATATGGTTTGTTGAAGATCCGGTTATTTTTGTTGATCGGGATTATAATTTATACAGTCATAAGTGCAAAAGTTTGAAAATTTCTGCAGTCTGAAAAGTATGGTACCAATTAAAAGTATCCACACGTTGGGGGTCTATCAAAAAATGAAACACGTCAAGTGGTTCGTTACATTTGGTAAATTAGCAAGGGTGCCCGAGTTCATCAGGTGAGGTGTGGTCAAGTCTTCTTTTCGGATGCATCTGCCCAGATGTCATCACAGTTCACTCGGCCAAGTAGCCGACCAACCCCTCACACGGACCCTAACCGTCCAATATTTTTTGATTTTTGATATTTTAATGAAAAAAAATAACACAAATGTCACCGGAGACCAAAATGTCGTTTACATGTTTAACTCTAAATAATGTCAACAGTGAGTCCGTAGTCCTTAAGAGGAACGGCGGAGCGACATTTTTCATAGAAAACTCAAATCTGGATTTGAAATCAAAATGACCAAACAAACTGAAAATATTTTTTTTAACCAAAAGGTATAGCAAATATCTAGTACAAATAAGTATCTACTGTTTTACATATGTTAATTTTAAATTACGATGTATTGACCATTATAGAATTCAATTTTGCGTAATTTTGGAGGCAACTTTGGAATTTTTTGTGAGTCAATTCTGATTAACGGAAAATAATCTTACCTTATCTACTGTGATGATATAATAGGTAACTAATCAAATTAAAAACAATAATTATATTAACAAATAATGAATAGGCTAAAATCATTTTTTTAACAATTACAATTACCTCTCAAATAATTGCCAAAGTAACCTATAAAATAATAAACGAGTTCTTTAATGGCCTCTATTTTTTTATGAGAAAGAGCAATATATGACAAAAATAGTCCTTAGAATCGTGCGAGGGAGTAAGTTTTTTTAAAAAATTACCAGCATTATCTTCATTTTATTAACGCATATTTATAGTAGTAAGTTTTTTTCTTTCATTTAAGAGGAAATACTTAAATGTTTGTAATACAGTTTGATTGGCCAGTTCAGCGTAGGTTTGAATGAAAATTATAATTCCCAGATATTTTTTTATTTTACTTTTTTGAATTTCTCTCTTTTCTTTCGAGCTCTATTTTCTTGGTCTTTTTTGTTATCTTAAGAAAACTTTTATTATTGTTCACTGATTTTTTAATTGGTGTCAAATGAGGGTTTAATAAAAACTTGTTTTAGTAATTAGCCTCAAGCAGTTTCGAAGACAAATAAATAATACTAATCCCTCTAACTCAACCGAAAGTTGGCATGTTTCATACATATTTCAACTATATTTTTGGGTTTCTTCGTATCTGTAAATATGTATCTAAAATGAAACGGATATGTTTGTACAGATAATCTAGGAATATTGGAATTACAATAAAAAATAAATATTTATTTTTTTATTTAATTAATAATATTGTCAAAGCACATGCACATTTGTTATTCTGGAACAAAGTGCACCGATTTCGGGAATTGATTCAACATGATGGTAGACATATAAATGGTAATGGTAGAGAGAGGAAGAAGTTGAGAAAGTGTAAGATTGTAAAATTCGTGACTATTCAGATCTGGTAACCAAACATGGCTAAAGCCATTTCAAGCTACTTTTCGGCTCTCAGTGGTGGTAGCATCTACCACTCTGCGTGGTTTTCGTTAAGCACATTCCGATTTTTTTTTCACCTTCTGTTAAACAACTTCATGATCTTTTTCGTTATTTGTTTTTGGGGTGTTATGCCGTGTTGCGCTACCTCCTTCTTTAGCCAACGTTTCGGACAGCGTTGCAGTGTCCATCATCAGGGCAGATCCGGTCGATGTTTCTCGATCTCTTTCTTGTAATCTAATATTTTAACCGTTCTACTCACTTCTCTCACTCAGAAAGTCTCATTGTTTAATTTTCTCTCAACCCATACTTTATTTTCTCTCACAAACATATTGTCGTACAACGTTATTGATATTATTTATGTTATTCTTTCCTATTTTTTTATGTTAACCATCTGCGTATTTGTGTACAATCTCAATACAAAAAAAAATTCTTTCTGTACATATATTGTACCTTCGTGCATCGTTTGAAGTAAAACATCATGTCATACTACGTGTTAGTTTTACTAGAGTGATGCCACTGCAATCTCGCATAATGCTTTTACTCTAAAAAATGACAACAAAAGAAATATAACCTGACCACATTTGACAGCGAATTATTTCGCCAGTGTCTCTTTGCTGGGAAAAAATTACACCGTTTGATCAAGATTAAAAAGGGCATTTTGTATGCTGAAAATCTGAGATAAACAAAATGTTCACAGTACAAACAGCCACGGACCATCGTCGCCGCATTTCATTTGCATCAAAATATATCCTTGAATAAATTTGCGGAGCAGAGGGAGTGGTGAGGGTCTAGCCAGAACTATGCATATTTAAAAGTTGTAAGGCTTGTGAATGAGAGTTTGATACGAATATATTATAATTTACGAAGGATATTTTTATTCGTTACTACGAGCTCCAATTATTTTCTGGAGCCATTAAAACTATAACATTCCGGTTCTGGAAAAGTTATGAGGCTGAAGAAAGAGAGAGAGAAAGGTTGAGAAGTACTTTGCAATTTTCAGGAAATGTTTCGATTCTAAATCGAGATAATCTTTTGTGTTCTGGGCTTGCAAAGGTACAATAATTTTATACCATAGGTCGTTGGCAGATTTGTTAAATTTTCAAAAAAGATTTTGTATTATACCACACCCATTTCAAATCATATAATCATGCAGTAAAATAAATCAATACATTATCTGGGTATTTCATGTATTGGAATTATAATTTTATTTTAAATCAAATCATTAAAAAATGTATACGTACATGTGTTTCTTGACGAAAATTGGTCCGTTTGTGAATTCGTTTGCGCACTTACAAACTAATAAATTTCAGATTTTTTTTAACATTCCTATTTAACTTAGACATTATTAAAAAATGATAAATACTTATAATCAAAAAATAATTACAAAAAGTACATTATTTTAATAGTTTTATCATCACGCTTTTCAGCATTTTTGGATGTAGGTATAAATTAAAGCAAATTTGGAATGAAATAAAATCGATATTGAGTTATAATTTTAAAAAGTTGGTACGGAGAATAATTAATCTTTCTCATTGTAACCACCCTGCACGATCGTAAGAACAACTTTCAACGAAATGTGGCTTTTCGGCCGCTGGCTGGTTAAACGCTCTTAATAGTCAGGTTAACACAGAACTGTGAAAAAAATTTATGTGATTAATTTGTGTTATTTCACAATTAATTCATTTAAAATAATATATAGTATATTTGCGACACGTTCCAGGATGGGAGATACTCTCAGTATCGCCCTGGTGTAAGACCACCATTCAGAATTGAAACCTTGCTTGAGATGGCTTTAGTTATGATTGGTGACCAGATCTGAATAGCCAGATACTTTCCCACCTTCCTCTTCTCCATCTCCTTCTCCTCCCCACTACCTCACAACATACCCCAATCGGGGATGCCATAGTCTCACTGGCTCCAGACGGGAGCAGCTGAGACTCTTGTGAGGTATTCACATAAAAATAAATAAAAAGTTAGACTAGGTTAGGTGTGTGGATTGTTTGTTTTTTGTTTGTTTAGTTTTCTTCATTGGTATGTTTGGCATAAAACCTAGATTACATGATCATAAAAACATTCCATATGAGTTGCTTTAATATTTAATTACATATGCCGTGGGTACCACGCACTGAATTAATTGGAAATAGTCAATATGTCTACATATTGTCATTTACAAGAACATGCAGTTAATCTGTCAGTTGTAGGTGGTGGGAATCACAACCCACTTTCGGTAGTGACTACGACGTTCAATGTGGTCCAACAGAACCGACCACACCTTCCGTAGCGTTTACTGCAGTTCCGTTTTGCTTGCTGCCTCTTTGTTTAAATTAGCACGATGCATGTCTGTCTTTGTTTTGGTCCTTACATCGGTTGAGGTGTATGTAGAGAAAATCGTAGATATATGACCGACCTCCATGAGATTACTGCGATTCAGTACTTTAATGTTAGAGAAATTAGGTTTCTTAATGCAACAACCCCCCCATACACATGCCCTGCTTATTTATGGGGGTAAATCAAATACATATATTATGTAATTAATTATTTTATAAAATTTATTGTAATCTTTTGTGAATAAAAAAAAATTTAATTTAAAAAAAATGCTAAAAAATTATCCTTTTGATCAAAAATCACCTCAGTTCGTGACCTCCACTCCAATTTCCCTAGTGGATTAGAATCTCCTTCCTCGCGGTTCACCGACCCGTCGGTGTCGTCGGTATCGTTGTCGGCTTTCGCTGGTGATACTCGGTCACTCCAGAGCATTTGTGGTCTTCCTCTGCTCATGACAAAAAATTACATTTCATTATTCAGTTTTGATAAGAATCTGAGTATGATATATTGTCAAATTATTTATTCAGATTTCGACGATGTTTAAAATTTTTTAAGATTTTTAATGTTTTTATGCTTAGTTTATTGAACACTCTACAGACCCTGAGATCTGGTTGAGAAGCTAATTTTTCTTTTTTTTAATAATTTGGTTTTATACCCGTTGTATCCGTTATACTCGGTTGAACCCGTCTCAGAACAGATATCGTCTAGAGAGGCGGGTTACTTACTTGTTTGTATTATAATAATGTTATTTCAATAAATGCCCGGGTTATCGGCAATTGATAAAAAACAAATAAAAAAATTTAACACTATTTTTTTTTTTTTTTTAATGTTCTTTATTCAGTAAAGTTTATACATTACAGTAAATGGATAATTTTTTGGCCATCACACTAGGCACATGCCCGTGTTGTAGTGGCCAATTTTATGTTAAGTATAATAATACAAATTAAAAATAAGTTGAATGAAAAACAAAATAATATAAAAATAAAAAATAAAAATTTATACATCTAAAACAAGTATGATGTATAAAGGAATTAAAAATAATGCAAAATATCTACATAAGTTTAAGATATATGAATATAAAAAATAAGTATGGAAAAACAGAAAAATTTAAAATAATATGAAAAGTATATGAAAGAAAATACGTATTATTGAATTAAAAGTAATTTTTTTTTTATTGGTTTTTATATACATATACATGTAATATAATCATGAGTAATTACATTTTCAGGTTACAAACGGATTAAACTCAAATCATTAAATACTAACATGCAACATTGATTATAAACAGTATAAACATATATATGTATATAATATATAACCTTTACGAGAGTGTAACTACTCGTGTGTAAAGGGAAGAGAAAAATATATATATATATTTTTTAAATTAAAAAAAAATAATATTAAAAATTATAACACATACATTATATTTATACAAGGAGCATGTATTAAAAAAATAAAAAAAATACAAGTACATTTGTGTAATTAAAATACTATTAAAATGTAATGAAAATACAAGTACATTAAGTGCAAGGGTGTTTGTAAAAAATACAGATACAATATAAAATCAAAGAAAGTACTATTTGGTAAGAGAGTAGGGATAAGTTATATCTTGATGAGCGATTTGCATGTGCGTGTTATGGTAACATAGGTATATAGATATATATCAGAAGTTTTTGTGTAAATCCACGTTTGAGCTAAGGTTAATTTAAGTTAAGTTAATTTTTTAATTGATAAACTAAAGTTTAAGACAAGATTTTTATGCATAGCACAAAGGCTTCTTCTTATTGAAAAAATCTTCCGATAAAAGATTTTTTCAATGTAGATGAGTGTTTCAGGCTGATAATTATTGCTTATAATAAATTTATCACTTATAGGTACACAACATAATCATTTGTAATCTTGGCAGCATTACCTAATGTATATCGGTTTATTTTCATTCGTTCACATAATAAATTATTTATAAGAAACGTTGGCTAAAGAAGGAGGTAGCGCAACACGGCATAATACCCCAAAAACTAATAACAAAATAATTTTTGGCCGTGAAAATCTAAAATCGTATCTAATTATAAGAATTTTAAAAAATTTTCGCTGCGTTCTGTGAAATTTTTTCGATGCATTATTAGTTTGAAGAAGCATCTAAAATATGAAAATTACATTTAAAAAAATTAAAATAGCTACAGGGAATTAATATTATTACCGAAGTTATAAAACGTCAATACAAATAAAAACTCGAGTGCCCATCAACCGATAAAACGTTGAACATCGCTGCCATGAAGCTCGCTTGTTTGTATATCGGATATTCTCCCGTCGCTGCCATGGCGACCTGCAGTGTTCACGCCCCGCCACCCCCGAAGCCTCCCACCCCCTGCCTTACATTCTCCCAACCCCCCACCCCTCCACCATCACTTCTGTCTCCCAACCCCAATCACCACCTTCCATACTCACTACAGCCTCCGCCGGCCACCCATCGCGAAGAGGTGGCAAAGTTTTAGCGTGAAAAAATAATTTACATTCATATTTCTATCGCATTTCTGAAATTGCAGCCAACGACAAGCGAGAGTTTTTTTCGCAGCAACCAAGTTTGTAACGTTTTGTTTTATTTTGTGGTCTTACCGCTGTGATTGAGAATTCATTTGCAAGCGTGCAACCGTTTTGAAAAATGTTTTAAAGTATGATGAAATCGTTCTTTAGTTATGAGTTTCATGAGTCTTTTTCCATCGAATATATGTGAGAGTTTACGTGGTACAAGAAGACTAAAATATAAATCTGAAGCCCCACGAAGGTGATCTCTTCGGAACTAGAAGATCTAGCAATCTTGAACTGTTATTATTTGGTCCTTACATATGAACTTTGATCTCAAATATCTTCTCTTTGGTTAAAAATTCTAAATTCAAATTTTTACAGCCATTTACTAATGTGTTTGTGTCTCGAAAATTATAATTCTTTTTTTTTTCCTTAATGGTTTTTTTTGTTTACGTCACTTAGTTTACAAAATGGAAAACTTGAAATATCACGTTATTTACGAGTACGAGTTCCACCGTGGCACTAGTGCTGCAGAAACGGCTCGAAGGATTAATGATGTGTATGGCGACAGTGCCGCAAAAGAAAACACAGTGCGTTTATGGTTCCAACGTTTTCGTTCTGGAAATTTCGACCTGCAGAAAAAGCTCCATGGACGGCCGGAGATCAAAGTTGATAATTTTATTTTAAATACATAAACGGCGATACTGCCTTTAATGAAGAATTGAATGCTATTGTGGAAGCGGATCCATCGCAAACAACTGAGCAAACAACAATCGAGTTAGCTGCTGGCTGCGGTGTTAGTGATAAAGCTGTTTTAATTCACTTGAAGCAAATTGGGAAGGTGAAAAAGCTTGAAAGGTTGGTACCTCACAAATTGAGTGAAGCAAATCAACAAACGCGCGTTAGAACGCTAGAACACACACTGCACAACAGACGGCTACCAAATTAGAGGAGCTTCAATTGGAATGTCTAAGATATTCACCGTACTCTCCGGACCTTGCCCCAACAGATTACCATTTTTTTCGAAATTTGGATAACTTCTTGCAAGGGAAAATATTCAACTCCGATGGGGCAGTCCAAACCGCCTTCAAAGATTTTATTGATTCCCGTCCGAATGGTTTTTTTAGTAAAGGGATCGATGAACTACCTATGAGATGGCAAAAGTGCATAGATAGCAATGGTACATACTTTGATTAAATAAATATATTATGTTAAAAAAAATCGTCTTTATGTTCCTCCCATACAAAACGCCAATTTCATATGTAAGGACCTAATATAATGGTCATTAAAGATTGATAATAATAAACTGACACGAAGTCTGACATCTACTACTGCTCAAAATTTAAAGAAAAATTATTCACATTCAAAAATGTCTCATTTTCAAACCATATCCTCTATGAATTACAAAAAAAAAAATCTCAATCTAATCATTGAGGGAGTACGCACATGTATATTTTCTTTAAGATGTCGTGCAATTAAATTTATCAGTTAGGGCAAAAAAAAATACAAAAAATATTCGTGTTTACTAACTTTTTTAAAGTCTACCATTTTTAAAATAAACTAGCTGGTTCCCGGCGTGCGTTGCAATGCCATAATATTCAAAGAAATAAATTGTTTCTCCCTGCGTGTCCTTTCCCGTGTGTCCCCATTCCCCTACCGCATCCTTTTCCATTCCAGCGTTCCCCTACCACCTTCCCCGCCCACCCTCTCCCCTCTCCTGTTTCCCCGTCCCAACAACACCCCTCCCGCGTTCCATACATTCAGTCCCATTACATTCACTTTTCAAACAGCTCGCGTGCCACCTATTACAATTTTTTTTACAAATATTTTTTTTTGTATATTATAAGAACAATCAATCAAATTTGGTACTAACATAGGTACCTATTTAAAATATCTACAATTTAAGAAATCCATACATTTATCTTTTGTTACACAAAAAACAACAGCCTGCTACATTCAATTTCATCAAGCACGAACTGTCAAAGATGCGAAGTTAAAATAGTCGTTAAGTTTTCTGAAATTATACAATTTTCTGCGCAATTTTCTTATTTTTTTCTTTCCGTAAGAACCTTCTATTAAGTATTAGAAAACTTTAAAAAAGATGAATGAAATAGGTAAAATCGTTCTGAAGTTATGGCGTCACCAAGGAAAACAGGGGTTCATGTTTATATAATAAATATATTGTACCTACTTCTAAACTTCAGACTAGGAATATCTAGGCTAGGCTACCAACGTAAAAAATAGTATAATAATGACAAAGTTATTTGTAGACTGTAGTGCACCAATTTTTGTGAAAAATCACCTCAAGGACACTGTTCAAGTTTCTAAGCTCTATCTAATTTAAGTATTTACATACACATACAGAAAACATACTTACCTGGTGGGTCACTTCCTACAAACATTTGAAAGAAAGTTTATGCTTGGAGAAAATACGACTTTGCCCGTAGAGAACCTTTACTTAAAATACTGTACAAAGGATGATATTACATTTGGTACCGCCCCCCCTTCCCCATTACTATTGATGCTACATTTATGAGAAGATTACTGGAAAAATAAAATTGGTATTTATTTTAAAATACTGGGAATTTAGGATTCTTAAGGACGAGATATTTTTTTATGAAATGACCTTAAAAAGTTTACACGTTTCTATTTGATTTCTTTTTTTATACAACTAGTTATTTACAATGACGCGGGCGTGGTAAGATATGACAATCTGAAAAGGTGAGTTTTAAGATAAGCTCTGTATTCTGTCTGAGATCGTTCTTAAATCAAGTGGTAATCCATTCAAGGCTTTAGGTCCTGGTATTTTAAAAGCATTCTCACCGAATTTAGTATCTGGTGTGCGCTTCTATTCCATCAATCTTGAAAAAGCTGATGACGCTGCTGACGTAAGGGTTGACTGTCGAGAATTTTTTTTCCGGAGTACACATTTCCGATAAATAAGCCGGAGCCATTCCGTTAAGGGTCTTAAATACCATCCGGCAGAGTTCGAACTGGATTCTTTAAGGACCTTTGAGTAAGAGAAGAGTTTTGATTTGAGATGCTCTGAAATATGGGAATATTTAGATACACCAGTGATAAGTGATAAGTCTTGCCGCAGCGTTGAAAACGGAATTTAATTAGATATTACAATTACGTTGCTAAACCATTCATCCAATATCGATGAAACTTTGGGGATTTGATGTGCGCATGCCCGTGATAGTTTCTGTATATAATAGTGAGATCCAATGTCATGAAATTATGCGTTGCTAAACCGTTAATCCGAATGCGATGAAACTTTGGTGAGTTATTGCGAGCACACTCGCGAAGGATTATATATATTATACTGTCATGATCTGGCATTACGAAATTTGTTTTAAAAAATTTTAATAGGTGGCACGCGAGTTTGAAAACTGAATTATGGTATGCGGGAGGGGGGAGGGGAACTCGGTAGGATGGTGCGCGGGAAGGGGGAAGCGGGAGAGGGCAGTGGAGAGAGGGAAGGCGGAGAAGGCGGAGTGGGGACCCGTGAGGAGGAGAGGACACGGGTGAGGAATGGTAGGCGGGACTAATAGGAAAGGACACGTAGGTAGAAATAATTTATTTATTAAGTGGTATAGCAACGCATGCCGGGAACTCGCTAGTATATTATAAAACTATGTACAATTATTAACTATGCATATTGCATAATTATTTCTATTTGGGAGGCGGGTATGGGTACCATCTCTCCTGAAATAATTTATTGGATGAACAACACCTCTACCATAGGTCTATCCAAGTGGTTCGCTATGTTTGGTGACTTAGCAGGGGTGCCCGAGTTCATTCATTTATCATACCCACTCTCATACGTTTTTCCTTCCCAGAACTAAATTACATAAATCAGTTACATAAATCAATTTTTATAATAGGTTTTTCACATAACCAACATTAAGCAGCACAGCTGATTGCAACTGTAGGTGAGTGTAATATCCATGGATGTAAGAAATTAATAAATATGTCGTAATTTCAAGATAGAAGAAAGTCCACATATACTCCAGTCACGGGTTTCACTTCGGAATAAGGGGGCATACATTAATTACGTGAACTCAAAAAGGAGGGGGGGGGGGTTCAGCAAATTCCACTCCTCCCTATCCCTAAATATCCCCCCACACACCATCCCCAAAAATGATAAAGGCCCTGAGGGAAAATACGTACCTCAGGGTCTCCTCTATGGAGCTAATGTAAAAAAAACTATTCCAGGTAACAACCTCCCCAAAAAGGGCTAAATAAAAATAAAATAAAAAATAAAAAGTTACGTGCACTGTACACTTCTCCGACAAAGTTAACTTATGTCAACAAATAATAAAAATACTACCAACACGTTAATCATATTTCGATTTCACGGAAAAATATGCTTTACGGACGTGGAATTATGCATGAATTTCGCAGTATATCAATTTTACGTCGCCCTGAAGTTGTGTGGCTGCCCCCTTAGACGGCAGTTCTCTGTGCAACATGAAACCCGAACTTATCTGTTTTCCATTTTGTTGGAATATTATTAGAGAAGTTATATGTTTAGATCACTGAACAAGTGAGGAAGTACCGACACAATTAAAGGGAGAAGATGAACCTAAACTACCCTCTAAATACCAATTTACATAACTTATGGTTATTTCTTTTTCAAACACCAAATTTATGTTGTGGCACCATTTTAATTCAAAATTAATAGATTATTTAGATTTAACCACTTTTATGGTTTAAAAAAAACCGATGTTTCGAGTAAATGCTCACTTCCCCGGGGTTCACTTAAAACTAATCCTACTAATATTATAAAGGCGAAAGTTTGTATGGATGTGTATTTGTTACACTTTCGTGCAAAAATAACTCAATGGATTTAAATGAAACTTTACAATAATATAGCTCATACATCAGAATAACATATAGCCTATAGTTCAGAACTCTAGCATTATGAAATTTGTATAAAAAATATTGCAAAAGGGGGCACGATCAGTAAGATATCTATAATTCTTTAGTCACAGATCTCACTGTCCATCTTCAGAGGCCTTATGTCTTGAGTTTTTGTCTCAACCTGATAGTTTAGATAATGTTTTTTTTTTTTAATATTTTTTCATTGCTTTTAATGTTTTAATTCGTATTTACGCGCTTTATGATTTCTAAGGTTTCAAATATGTCGAAATTGTCGAAATATGCACCATTAAAAATACTATGTAGAAATATTAATACATTGTAATTTTTATGGTGCCTGCCACGCCGTATGTGGACAAATGCATTGGCCGCCAAGACCTAGACAAACATCACCCTATGAACCCGGGCACCCCTGCTAAACAATCACCAAACATAGCGAATCACTTGGAGTGACCTACGGCAGTTGTGTTGATTATCCAATAAATGTTGCCCTGGGCGACGGTACCCATACCCGCCTTCCAAGTTGGATGAAGAACGTAATGATCCGCCAGTTTTACCTGCGTATATTGATTTCTTACTTATTTCCAGTCAATATCGGTTCGGCTATCAACATTGAAACTGTGCTTTTTTTACATTAACTCCTCACAGGAGGCCCTGAGGAAAATAATTTACCTAAGGGCCTATGTCATCTGAGATGCTGTGTGGAGGGTCGTTTTGAGGCGAGGAAGGAGTGAACATTGGTCTTGAAGAGACCCGTGTTGTAGGAAGGAGGAAACACAGAGGCCTGCAAATCGTTCCAGAGCCGAGCTGTTGAACACAAGAACGAATCGAAGAAGCGACCCGTTCTAACGTGACAAATGTCAACCATGTACCATGTACATAGTTGGGCACGCGTTTGGCGTGTTGCCCGACTATGCACCGGTGTCGTAGGGATCAATGATGCTAGTTCCTCGGAGCATCTTCCATTGAAATACCGGTAGAACAAGGAAAGCATTCCCACCGCCCGGGCTCTAAATATTGCAATCCGTCTGTTAAGATGGGAGAATCTATCAAACGGACCGCCCGATTCTGCTTGAGTCGAGGGTATTTTTCAGGTATTTTGGAGCTCCAGACCAGAGGTGGCTGCCATATATCTGTGCTAAGGATATGGATATAAAATCATCGGAAATTACGCCTATAATCCGATATTATAAAGTTATCGATTTCACCATGCTAGTGCTCAGATATACAAAACTTATACCAAGTCTTGGCAGGTCCGTAATTTGCATTCCATTATCTTTGCATTGTGCAAACCAAACAATACGTTTTTTTTCTTATTTTGGAAAAGTTTTCTGGCGCGTCGAAGTTTAAAAGGCGAGAGCCTCCTATCTTGTATTAGCCAATGAATGCGAAAACTGTCGCTGAACTTTTAAAGTTTGTTAAAGTTCAACATTGTGTTTATATTAGACAAAGTATTTTAAAAACATTTCTCTTGCATGCAAAGCATTTGAAGAGAGTGTTTGAAACGTCATAAAATAAATGGATCATCATAATATAATATATAAGTGCCTACATTTATTTATTTATTTATTTATTATTTAAACGCCCGTACATAGGGCTATTACATACATAATACAAGTGTATCGAACATTTACAAACAGTATATATATAGAATAACATACAGTACATGCATATTAGTACAAAATATATTTATCATTTTACAAACATATCAGTTACATAAATAACTAATTATTTTTGCTTTGATGCAAGACGGTGAGGTATTGAAAATATCGAAAAGGTCTGTATACGTATTGGCAGTTCGGTAAAAACGCACTAGCGGTGAATGATAGGAATAGTTAGTGCTATGATTGTCACTGTGGAAAAGGTGGTGGAGTCGAGTTGATTTAACAGGGACACGAATATTTATAATTAAAAATAATTTATAATTTAAAAAGTATAAGAATGTCATTAATAGTACGCCGGGTAGAAAGTAGTGGTAGGTTTAGATCAGACATTAATGCATTGTAGCGGATTTCAATTACAGGCTGTCTCAATTTGAATTGAATGTATTGAAGAAATTTTCTTTGTACTCTCTCCAAACGGTGTAAGTTACAGGTATAAATCGGAGACCATACAGGAGATGCATATTCCAGCTGCAATCTTACAAGAGAGCAGTAAAGTAGCTTAATTGACTCAATGTTTTGAAAAGTCCTTGTGTTACGTATTACAAAACCTAGAATTTGCATGGCCTTATTGGAAATTGTTTCACAGTGACGGTAATATAACGATAATACATATTCTTCTATATTAATACATTTTTTAACATTAATTGCATATAAAAAATTATTTCCCTAGGAGCTTATGTTATCTTTAGGGAAGCTTGTGGAGATGATATTATATAAGATGCTTTTATGTAAATGAAAGAGAGAGGAAGTTCTGGGAAGGAAAAAGGCATGAGAGGTGGGTAAGAATCTGGTGGTCAGTTTGTCTAGGAGTGAAGTATGAATCCAACCCTCCCACTGAGGTGCTGCTCCCAGGAGTTGGGTCGAGAACATCCGACTGGAGAGTTTAAAGGGTCTCCCTCAACCGCCCTCTCCCAGGCTGACCACACAAGACCTGAACCCCACAATGGTCACCCCATGAAACTAGGCAACCCGGCTAAGCCACTAAATGTAGCGAAGCACTTGGGATGACCTTTGGCAGAGATGTTGTTTATCCAGTGAATATCATTTTACCTGCCAAAATGAGACTCAGGTAAATACGAATAATAAAATTTTCCAAATACTCAGATTTATTTTTCACATGAGCCCCACACAGGAGGCCCTGGGGAAAATTATTTCCCTCATTGCCTATGCCTTCTTTGGGGATGCTGTGTGAAGGATTTTTTTAAGGAAAGGAAGGAGAGGAGATCTCTGGGAAGGAAAAGGGTTTAAGGGGTGGATAGGAATCTGGGGTTCAGCTTGTCCTGGTCACCCGCCTCCAAGAGCTAGACAAACCTCACCCCATGAACCCTGGATGCTCATTTTCGGTAATTTGACTAATTTTCATTCTGCCTTTTTTATCACTAGATTCTAGAAATTGTTTTACAAAGCAAAAAATAACTTATATCATAAAAAAAAAATTAAATGTTCTTCTAAATACTTATATTCGCTACACTATTCTTAGATTTAGCATTGTCACTCAATTAATATTGATAAGCATACATTTTTTTATATTAGAGAGTGTATTTTTTCTTGATGTGAAAAGATTCGGGCTCGTGTAATTCTAAAAGATGGCTTTCAAAATCATCAATGTAATAAATTTAAACATCAGAAAAGAAACTTAATCATTGAAGACGATATTAGCGACTATCTAACGAAAATTTGAAACAGAATAATCAGAAAAATACGGTAGCTTCTCGAAATTGAACCCGGGACCGTAGCCTTGCCGGGGCTCTGCTATAACCACTCAGCTAATTTGACCATCTGAGCAGTGTCTTGCAATCGAGTCCACCAACATTACGTTAATTTTAAATATGTAAATGAAGATAATGTTCGATTAAAGTTCTTAGTCGAAGTTATGATACAGTTAAATACGACCGAAGGGGACAGGGTCGAATCAGTCCAGTGATAGATTCCCTGGCTAGTCTATTATCCTTGGTTCAATTCCTAGAAGCGATAATTTTTCTGTTTTCCGTTTGAGAATCGCTAATATTGTCTTCAATGATTACATATTATAGTTTGAGGTTTTAATCAATAAGCTATTCGAAAAATAAAAAGAAACTACAGGATACTACAACACAACACAACTTTTAACTTTATATTTTAGATGATAATAAGGATTTCTATACAGGCGGCTTCTGATGAAAACATTTAATCGAAACGATTTTTAGTGAATACATTAAGTCTCCATTATAATAATAATAATAATAATAATATAAGTTTATTCCAGAATGTATGCAGGGGAAGTGCAACGCAAAACAATCCATATTTTAAAATAACAAAAAAAGATAAATAATAAGTTAAGGTAAAAAGTAAACACATAAATGAAATAAAATATGAAAAACATGAAAAATGAAACTGAAAAAAAAATGATGTAGATATCAAACACTAAAATGATTTTTAAATAGCCGTTTACGGAGGGTATTTCATCGTCTCCCGTCTCCAGAGGGTCATCAGGGGAGATTCCATCCAGGCAGTCATGGCGGTGATTATCGCATTCTTCGAATGGCGCAGTCTGCGCCATAAACTTCCCATGCGGTGGCGGAGAAGTGCACGGAAAGTATGTACTCGTCCCTCCAGGAACATTTCCGTAGCACTGCAGTATCTCGGTAGGCGGAAAAGTTGGCGATAGGCGTTATTGTAAGCAACCTTTAACTTATGCCATTGGGTTGCAGTGTAGTCAACCCACAGTTCTGATGTATATAGCGAGGTACAAAAAGCGTTGAACAGTATTTTTTTTACTTTGGGGCTGCAGGAGTAAAAACGTCTTGACAGCATACCCGCTCTAACTGATATTGCTCTTCTCTGCCTTTCCATGTCCTCGATATCCTTTAGGTCGTCTGTGATGACATGTCCTAGGTATTTAACGCTGTGATTAACATTCATTTTCCTTTCATCTAGCCATACTGAGGGTGTTTGGACGATTTCGTTTTTCGGTTTAAAAACCATAACTATTGACTTGGTTGTATTATACAAAAGGTTATGGTTTTTTGCAAAATCTTCACAAATTTTTAGTAATTTCTCTAATGCGCTTAGTGACGGTGCAAGAAGAACCATGTCATCTGCGTAATTAATGTTGTTTACACACACTCCATTTAAATGGCAGCCTATTTTCGTGGCATTAAGTCTTTGAATAAGCTCATCGGTGTATAGATTAAACAGAACCGGAGACATGCTTCCTCCTTGCCTTACGCCACTTTTCAAAAAGAATGGGTTGGAAAATTCCCCAGACCATTTCACAATATTTTCTTGTTGCGTGTGCCAAAATTATAAGTATTCAAAACGAAGGACAAAATTACTGGAGAGAAACATGGGGTTCTGACTGGGGGTTCCATGCCAACTCAGAATCAAGTCAACTCGACATCTCTTTGAACAGTCATTAAGAGTTGTGAATGAAATAATTTAAAAAAAGCCCATAACCCTAACCTAACGTAACCTATTTAACCAATTTTTTTGTCATTACTTTTAATGACTTTTCTAAGGAGGTTCTGAATTGATTTTATTCTGAGTTATCCGGTAACCTTGACTGGGATTTCATGAACGCACGCCCCCTGATTCGCAATATTTAGAAAGAGAGAGCTGTATTTTGCTCGCTCAGGCGTCCATTTTATGCAGACTATCTTTCTACGGTTAAAAAGAGGTATAGTTTTATATATAATTTTCGGAGCATTCTCTGCGATTTTTTTCTCTCGAGGGAATTTCAGTGTTCAGAAAACTACTTCTAATTTTTTCAACTCGTCATCTGAAATTACTATTCATAAAAAAAAACCATTTTTTGAGAGCTAAGAACAATGTACAAGGGACTTATGATAAATTGCTAGAAATTTAGATTGCAAAATTCAAAAATTAATTATTTGAAACAAGACCAATCTGTGAAAATCTATTTGTTCACTTGCTTTCTCATTGTTTTGTGCTTTCGATAATAAAATGGAGAAAGATTCCAATTGGTCCTAAACCATTAAATTTAAAAAAATCCCATCAAAATCATTCAACGCTTTCCCTTACAAAAAGCGAACTTTCCTTTCCCTGCGTAACATGTGGTGTGTATTGGTTATTCGAACCACATGGGGGTTTCATTGCCATTCTCGATGGGTTATATAAAGAATGCAGATTTATAGGGGTCTACTGGTTCTTTCATCGGCCCCTTCACCCCATTCCTCTTCTGTTCTCTTGGCCCGTAGGCAAGGGTTGGTGCTCTCTGACTCTTTGGCCCTTAATGTGATCAGATGAATTAACCAGCCTACACATCCACGCATTCTCATTCTTTATGGACTCGCTTTCTTCGAGTAGTTACGAAAGGTCATTAATCCGTTATCGTTTTTAAGTGCCACTGTTATGTGCTTTATTTATTATTATTTTATTATTATTCTCATTTCATGACACTGATTTGTATAATAAAAAAGGAGCAGAAAATACTTTTGAATAAACATTTAATATATAATGTTAATAAATATGTTTTTCAATCCATTTACTCCTTACATAGATTATTATTAACATTGATAGGTGCTTGCTGAATATCAAACTGAATCCACGGGATCAACGGAAATCCCTGTTTTCGGTTTACAGAGAATTCAAATGAGCGTTTCAACAGTGCTTCTAAAAATATTATTCATTTTCATTATAACAGTGTTTAAATTATAGAATGAAATATCTTTGTTGTACTGTTTCAATTAATGTCCAGTTCAATAAAAAATGGCAGTTCTAGGATCTAGCAGCTCTTTGCATTTAAAACTCTAATTAGTCTTCTGATAAATTTGCTTTTCATTTGTAAATTCGCCGAAAATCACTAAAAATAAATTAACAAAAGTGAAAATCTAATTTAAAATATGATTTCAAAAGAATTGAGCTTGCCCATTCAAGCGAGAGGGTCTTTCCCAGAGTGGGAGCATCACACCCTCCTCCCCTCCTCTGGGCCGAGTGACAGGGTGACATTGGAGGATTTAGAATACTCAAAACACATCTACAGTGGTCTGCAAATCGGCATTTTTCAGATTTTTATTGATACGATTTTAAAATGTTTGTTTCAAATTTTCACAAATTTACAAACTAGTCTTTTTTCCGTTATTTGTTTTTGGGGTGTTGTACCAAGTTTGGATAATAAAAAGCGAAACGTTGGCTAAAGAAGGAGGTAGCGCAAAAACAAATAACGAAAATGCTTTTGGCCGTGAAAATCTTCAAACTTATGTAGTCTTTTTTCTTCCTAAACTTGGTCAGCCGTTGTTTTATATAAGGAGTTTTTAAATCAAATTCGAGGAGCCTTTTGTGCACTGTTGCATCTATAATAACTTCCATAACTTACAACTTAGAAACCTTCTCTTTTATTGGAATGCATTATCTTTACCTAAATTTATCTGCATACCTACCTTTCATATGATGTTTATTTATATATTTACCGTTTATCTTTTTGTATTTAAAAATGTCTCTGTATTATAAACTTGTCATGTAAAATCCCAACAGGGCGTTGAAAATTAATAAATAAATAAAAATAAAATAATGAATATAATATTATGGAGGACAGATTCAAAAGTAAAATCCTATTGAAGGTTGAAAGAGTCTCTCGTCAAGGGATCTTCACCACTGCCTCGTTTGTTTTATAGCTTTCTCTTTTCATGCAATATGTACGACTATGTGGGCAATTACAATTTATTAATTTCTTCTTCAAAATTTTGCAAATTGTTTTCGAAAAATGTTGATAATATTGATTATATAGTGGTGTTTTTACATAGTTATTTGTTTCCATTTAATTATTTATTTTAAATTTACAGATTGAAATGCACAAATATTTTTTTTTATTACTTAGATGTCAGATCTCCGTGAAGGGTGACCTCAGTATTGTGTTAAGTGTGCTGTTTATAATCAAAATTTATTTGTCGTGCCTGTTAGTCTCCGTTTATGACCACAAATTTCCATTACGTTTTAAATTCCTAGAAGCAAATTGAAATTCCTTCATCGAGCGGATTATTCTGGAGACGCTGGAAAAAATACACGTTGGTAAAAATACCATTCTTTTCAAAAATCTTTCCAACGAAATAGAACCTGCATAATATATTTACACGATATTAACGCTGAGGAAATGAGATCCATAGAGTGTATGTGTGGTAAAACCATGTAAAAAATGTGAAAATTTGGAAGCCTAATGGAAAAGACTAAGAAAGAGACGATGGTTTGCGAATGCAGAAGGATGACTAAGAAAGGAATTTAACGAGCCTATCCATGTGACGTCGAATTAAATGATAGAAGAATTCGGGGACGCCCGATAAAGACACAACACAGTCAAGTTAATCAAACACTTAAGTCTGGCATTTCAAGAGTCTGAATAACAGAATAGCATATAAGAGACGATGCATGAATGAGAATGAAGCAAAACCAAGTTTTTTTAGCGATCCATCCTCTCTGCTTACTCCTGCGAGGAAACTGTGGATGGTTAGTTAGTTAAAGCTATGATATCAGGTGTCTAATAGTGAAGCGAAAATTTACGATACAATTAGGGGCATGGGATTGTCAGACTTCTATGAAATATTAAGAAAATTGTTACATTTACAAGGAAATCCAACCTTTCATCACGTATTTAGAATTAAGAAAAATTGTCTAATTTATTTCGCACACTACTGTAAGTACGAGTATATTATAAATTGTGAGGCTATAACCTTCCGATCACTCCTCTCTGATGGATGTCAGAAGGGTTGGTTCGGAGTACACTTGGAACGTCATCCGAGCGATTAACAAATTTCTGGCAACTCTCGAGCCACTTGCGTGATAAATAAATCTACCCTTAAGAAAGCCACTTGCTTGAATTCAATACAGAAATATCAATAATTTTATTCGATGTAGGCTTCGACAAAGTATATACTAGTACTAGGTCAATGGATGCAGGAGAAGTTTGGTCTGTTGGTGTCCGCAACGAATTGCTTAAGCTCCAATGGCTTTTGGATTCTTGTTGAAACGCAAACGATAACGAACTTTATTAAACGAGTTTTATTATTGGATGTTTTTACATTAAACCTTTGTGCTTTTGTTTGAATCCATATCGATAACTTCATTTATGCAATCCAATAAAGATATGATGTTTTCACGGTAAAACTTTTGCGTTTGTGATTTATTTGCTGTGAATACCGCACAAGAGTCCCAACTGCTCCCAACCATCTGGAGCCAGAAATACTATGGCATCACCAATTGGGGTATGTCGTCAGGCTGAAGGTAGAGAGGAGAGGAAGTAGATGGGAAGAGGAAGGTGAGAAGTACCTGGTTATTCAGATCTGATCGCCAAACACTAAAGCCATTTCATGCATCACACGTTGGTTCCAAATACCCCAAAAGTTGGCATCAATTCGCAGGTAGAATTTGCAGGGGATAAAAGGGAATATTTTCTCATAGTACATTAGTAATAGTACATTAAAAAAAATGAAAACGATTTATTTTATTTTTCTCATTTTATGATAAAAAAATACAAAGTACGTGAAAATAAAAATAAATTTCATTATTTTCAATACTTACCTATACATAAGTAAACGCCGAGTAATGGTTTGAATTCCTTCTTAAGAAAATGATTTAATTGTATTTTTCGGGAAGATACCTGTAGCTGGTTAACGAAAAAGGTCAGAAGTAAACAATGCTAAATTAAAAACAAATCTAACTAAAATATTATCCATGATAGTACTCGTTTAGAAGCATGATTTAAAGGAGCTTGAAAATCTGCGAATGTAGATGTGGTCGTTATGTTCATTTTTGAGTAATAAGTTTTTTGCCACAATATATTTTGCAAGGTGGAAATCTTTCAGGATCTTTAGCTCTTACGACATTATATGGGTCACACTTCTGCCGGATCTGCCCTGATGATGTACACTGCAATGCTGTACGAAACGTTGGCTAAAGAAGGAAGTAGCACAACACGGCATAATACCCCAAAAACAAATAACGAAAATGCTTTTGGCCGTGAAAACCTAAAAACGTATCCCATTATATCGGTGCCTCAATCATTTTCTGCAAATGCCTGGTACGCTTGTCTGTACTTCCATGCATCGATCCGGTGGTCAGATCTGAATAGCCAGGTACTTCCCCATCTTCCTCTTTCTCATATCCTTCCCCTCCACAACTACCTTCAGCCTCACAACATGACCAAGCCAGTTAGACCAACCCCAATTGGGGATGGTCTAACTGGCTCTAGATGTATGGGACCACTTGATAATTTTGTGCGGTTGTAATGTGTCCAGCCGAACGGATACCCCGCGCGCCCCTTCTTCAAGATCGACGAAAGGAACGAAAGCACGCAATAACAAAATGCTCATCGACCTACCTACGGAACGAACAGGATACCCCGCGCGTCCCTTCCTCAAGATCGACGAAGGGAGAAAACAAACAAACCCCGCTCTCTTCATCTTACCTCAGCAAGCTTCAGGGAGCAAAAATCATGCAACAACAAAGTGTACACCTACCTACGAAACGAACGGATACCCTGCGCGCTCCCCCTCCACCTCCCCGCACACTAGAGGAATTAGTTTTAAATTAGGAAGAGAAACGCAGAAGAATTCAGTTACGATCAGCACGCGGTCCAAGGAGTGACAGGCAGCGCGCGACCAGCGCGGTTGCTGGTAGCGCGCCAGCAAGGAAGTCGACCGGCAGGTAGCGACGATCGCAATTAAGACGTTTTCCATTCCCACACGGAAGACCAAGTTTAAAAACAGTTGTATCCCGTATTCCGCGACAAGTGCTAAATTGAATCAGTTGCATTCACCATGCCATAACGAGTGCTGAGTTGACCCCTTTCATTAATCAAACGGCGGCCATTAGTGCGGATCACGACCCCTCCCGGTCCCATCGACCCATCACGACGAGGATCCAGATCGACGCTCCCCCGCCACACCCGACGGCGCACGTCACCTGGATCGAGGACCAACCCCCCTGGACCTGCTGCGCCCGGCCAGTACCTGGGCACCACGCGTTCCCGCCCACACTTCAACCACGTTCGTTGCCTGGGCCGAAGGCCCCAGGTGGCGAAACCCGCCGATGGAGCAACGTTGGATACCGACCTCAAGAACTCTCAAGTAACGTACTTCGTAAACCCCCGTATCGTTTTAGTAATCAATTTTATTAAGAGCCAATCTAGGTAGGAATTCCGCATTACTAATCTCTATTTCTTGTTTTTCTTACAATATATATTCTCTGCCATTATACGCTGTTTCTTTTACGAATACCTGACTAAAAGCAATGATACTGGGTTGAGTACTCGCCCCTGAGAGCTGAACTAGCCGGAGAAGCCAGAACTACAAGAGGTAAAAGTAAAGTAGTCCCGAATTCGAGAGGTAAAAGATAATAAAGTATTACACGGTATTGACAAAAACATTGCATATTTTGGTGCTATTTTTTAATCCTGATTTGTATTTTGATTATTTATGATTCTTAGTATTCATTTTAGAGCATGGAATATCATGATTTGATTAGAATTTATCTTTCTAAATGTGATTCTTTGCTCCATTAGCAACCTCCCAAGCATTTTTGAAGGCGGGTATGGGTACCGTCGCCCCGGAAATCATTTATGGGATAACCAATACCTCTGCCATAGGTCACCCCACGCGGTTCGCTACATTTTATGATTAAGTAGGGGTGCCCGGGTATATGGGGCGAGGTTTGTCAAGATATTGGTGGCCTATGTGTCTGCCCACCTGCTGCGTGGCGGGCCGGATCGAGAGAGACTAGTTGAGGAGGTTTTTTGATCCCCCGGCAGAATACCTCGACCCGTCACATTGCAAAACAGTTGAAGGGATGGATTCGTACGTCCATCACTCCTGGGCACAGATTCCAACCCACCCTTCATACCTATTTCGTTCCCAGAATTCCTCTTCTTCCTTTATTTAAAAAAAAAACTCCACACAGCATCCCTTACGATGAAATAGGGCCTGATGTAAAAAAAAAGAGATTAGGATGAAAAGCTTAACATAACAAAGCGAGTAGGTAATATTAAGAGCGTTTAACCAGCCAGCGGACGAAAATCCACATTTCGTCGAAAGTTGTTCTTACGATCGTGCAGGGTGGTTACAATGAGAAAGATTAATTATTCTCCGTACCAGCTTTTTAAAATTATAACTCAATATCGAATTTATTTCAATCCAAATTAGCTTTAATTTATACCTTCATCCAAAAATGCTGAAAATAATAAAAAATTGTAACTATTTTTTGATTGTAAGTATTTATCATTTTTCAATAATGTCAAAATTTAATAAGAATGTTTAAAAAATCTGAAATATATTAGTTTGTAAGTGCGCAAATAAATACACAAATGGACCAATTTTCATCAAGAAACACATGTACGTACATATTTTTTAATGATTTTATTAAAACTAAAATTAAAATTCTAAAACATGCGTTTGCTAGATAATGTATTGATTTATTTTACTGCATGATTATATTATTTGAAATGGGTGTGGTATAATACAAAATATTTTTTGAAAATTAAAAAATCTGCCAACGACCTATGGAGTAAACTTATTATACTAAAAATTAAAAAAAATTCTCAAAATTTATTCCATGCGAATGCTAGATAAAAGAACAATCTTTAGAAATCCATTTATAATTTTTTTGTGGAAAATAGTCAATACGTCTAAAATCTGATTTGAAAATGACATATTTCTGGTTTTCTCTGGTAATGCCCTCTCAATCAATAATACATAATTTGACTTCATCTACTAAAAGTATAAAATATCATACTAGATTCTTTTTTTTATTTGCTAAGTGTGGAAATGGTCTTTGTTTTTTTTTATCAGGATAACAAATGCACTTCACTGCTACTCACTTAGATACCCCATTGGAGGAATAATAATTATGTAGGTACACCAAAGGTCAAAGGTATATATGAGTTCCCGTTCATATTTTCCTAGATAGTGAATACATTAGATTAGAAAAGTGACAAACTTTACCTTTTGTTTGGTACTAACATGGCATGCTAAAAAAGATTTAAATTGTAATGATGGTACAAAAATTAAAAAAAAATTTATAAACTATAAATTAATGTAACCAACCGTATATTTTATGGGCAAGTAACATTTTTTTACATTAACTCTATAAGGCCTTGCGGAAAATAATTTCCCCCAGGGCCTATGGTCATCTTTGAGGATTTTGTCTGGAGGGTCTATTTGAGGAAAGAAAGGAGTGAACCTTGGTCTTGAAGATATCCAAGTTGTAGGAGGGAGAAATCACAGAGGCCGGAAAATCGTTCCACAGCCGAGCTGTTGAACTCAAGAAATGACGGATATGTCATAGAAATGACGGATCCTCATGTGACAAATGTCAACTGTATACAAATGTTGGGCATGCGTTTGGCGTGTTTCCAGACAGTACACCGGTGCCGAATGAATCAACGACGCTAGTTCTTCGGAGCATCTTCCATTAAAATATCGTTTTTTTTTTTTATTTCAGTGAATACCGCACAAGAATCTCAACTGCTCCCATCTGGAGCCAGTGAGACTATGGCATCCCCAATCGGGGTATGTTGTGAGGCTGAAGGTATTGGGAAGGGGAAGGAGGTGGGGAAGAGGAAGGTTGGGAAGTACCTGGCTATTCAGATCTGGTCTCCAAACACGGCTAAAGCCATTTTCAAGCAACGTTTCAATTCTGAATGGTGGTCTTACACCAGGGCGATACTAATAGTATCTTCCACTCTGGAACATGCCGCAAATATACTATATATTATTTTAAATGAATTAATTGTGAAATAACACAAATTAATCAAATAAAATTTATTTGCGCATGCCGGGTTCGAACCCGCGACCTCCGGATTGTGAGTCAAGAGTCTTACCCACTGGACTACGGAGGTCGTCACTCACGACCTTAAGATTATGAGTTAAGATAACCGTTAAGATAAATACACCATTTCCAACAGACATCTGTCCTCTAAAGATTGCAATCCATTTGTTAAGATAGGAGAATCTGTTATTTGGCAAATCTATCAAACTGTAAAGAACCAAAGTGATTAGTTTTTGTACCACTTGTATATTTGTTTAAAGCCAACCGGTTCCGGAACAACCGTTCCTTCCTCAGGGCAAACGTATACTGATTTGACAATTATAAAATAGTGGATTGGAACAATGTATTATTACTAAGGATTGTGGTAGGGGTGGAGGCGTTGCATGGGATTAATGAAGAGTGGGTGAGGATTTATCTATAATGGATAACCACAAAGTTATAGCTACATTCAAAAGTATAATTAGTTTTTGTATTCCAAATACCATTAAACATTTTGAAATATTATTATCACCAAAATATGCTGCAGGGAAGTTAATTTTAATACATTCTAAACGCGCAGTTAAGTCACATCTGTACATGTTAAAGCTATTAATCAAATTGAAAATATCATCTCGGTACGGTGTATTATGATAAACAAACAAAATAAAGTATTTAGGGAAGGTTTCCCTTTTCCCTTGCGCCATTTAAACGTTGACGTCTCCTGAATGTTAATATACGTATGGCGATCTCCGTTTATCCCGTTAGAGTTAACCAACGCTTCGGGAATACACACTTGATGCTACAAGACAGGATTGGGGCTCTTACATGAACCTAGGCAGGGGTTGCCAACATGCTGAAAACGGCAGTTTAAATCTTAAATTGTTTATTTTCTGTACTTTAATATTATGCAACATGGGAACTTTAGCGGAATGGTATTATTACATGTGACGCAGCAAATAATTATTTTGATTAAAATTATATGAAGTGAAATGTTTTAATTTTTTTGACGTGAAAAATTTTTCAGTTCCAGTGTTATTTGGAACTCGATGAAACGAAAAATAGCAACACTAAAAAGAGACAAACACAAACATCTGTGGGATTTAGCCTTCGAGAGAATGAGATAGTACAATCGGTCTCCTCTTTGTGCGGTGCTTCGTAGCCTCCCCACTCTTGTCTACTTTAGTTTTTCTGAAAGTTTCACTTCTATCGCGTGTGAATTGCACACTCTGTTTCTATATTTTTAAGTTCGTGTGGTTGTTTTGGTGTAAGTCTTAAGAGGGAATAACCAGATACAACCGAACAAAAGTCATTTTTAAATAAAATTCTAGACGTATTGACTTTTTTCCACAAAAAAGTATAAATCGATTTCGAAAGATTGTTCTTTTGTCCAGTTAAGGTATTTTTAAAATTAAGAAAAAATGTTTATGTTTTTTTAATTTAAGGTTTTACCATAGGTCATTGGCAGATTTTTAAATTTTCAAACTTAATTTTGTATGAAACACACATTTCAAATCATATTATGCTGTAAAATAAATCAATAAATTATCTAAGGAAAGCTACTTTTCAGAATTTTAATTTTAGCTCAAATAAAATCTACATATTTTGCCTCGACGTTATTAAAATATTTTAAATATTTATGATCAAAAAATAATCACAAAAAGTACATAATTTTAATAGTTTGATCAATTTTGAATTTAGGTATACATCAAAACAAATTCTTATTGAAATAAAATCGATTTAAAGTTATTATTATTTAAAAATGCTGGTACGGAAAATAATTAATCTTTCTAATCGGCACCTCCCTGTACAGTTGCAAGGGTAAAATCGCAAGACCTTCTTTCGACGAAATTTGAATTCTCGGCCGCTGGTTAATCGCCCTTAAGTGTCATGAACCTCATGCAAATGACGGAACAGCTGACTAATAAATTTAAAAAGCTCATATTATTATAGTCATTGTATTCTATCAGCTCTCTATAAAAAAAATAGCTACAGATTCCGTCATTTTTTTTTTGTCAAAATAAAAATGTGTTCATTTTCAAACCCTAGAAGCATACATCTAATTCTTTAAACTATGTATTCTTATGAATTTCGTTACCCAGGTAATTTTAAGGGTTAACACACGGATAAAGTGGTTAATTGAGTTTGATACATCACGGTAACTGTCTACATTGAACTAATTCCCAAATATTAAGACTATTAAGAAAACTAATGAAACTTTCGTTTACCAGCCTACAATATTTCAATGATTAAACAACTTAATGAAGTTTATAGCCCACTAGTAAGTTTCTGACACAATTATGCCAGAATCAGAATAGTATTACAAGTTTCCGAAACTTGTTCGGTTTAAAATTCAACCAAGTCTTTAAAATGTGAACTAATGAACGCACGAAACCGAAAGTCACGGAGAATAATAAAGATACGGTCGCAACTGAGATGCCTCAATTAACATTACAAAGAAGAATTTTTTCAATAGGTTGTTGATCTTTTTATACGGTCTTTTAATCACGTTTTAGTATCAAAGGTTTCACTCGAAATAGGTACCCAGTACCTACCCATTTTAAACACATCTCAATGCATGTATTTATAGATTAAACCCTTTAAACATATCTCACATAAATATATTGAGCCTGTCACAACACGTCACCGAGAGCTTTTACCGTCAAAGTCCTAATAGAGGATCCTCCGAAGAAGTTTTATATTTCTGACACTTGATTCCGAGTGGACCCGCAATGTCTTGGGGGCTGGAGGCTCACAGGGTAAGATGGGGGTAGTTTGCCCCTTTCCCGGACCCGGTGGCGGAGGCGGAGGTTGGAGGGTGGCATTGTCCTCTTCCTAATGCAAGATGGATGACCGAAACGGCCCGGGAATATAGAGAGGCTGTTGTAGGGGATGAACGCGTGCAATAACGGGGATCTTGCGAGAAGTTTAAAAAGTATAGTTTATCTAGAATCTAAAACGAAGAAAATGTTGTTATGTTTTTTAACAGAATGTAAATCCGTTAAAGACTTACTGATATTTTAAATAAATCCTTCCTTAATCCGTAAGCTGCCTAAATATTCAGGATTATGTTCTTAGAAGATTCTTGGATAATCAAAATAGTTGACATTCTGGACTACATGCAGGGGTTGAGCAATTCAAATAAATTCATTCGGCCTTACAGCATACAATGAAAAGGAGACTACATATTTAAATAAATCGATTAACATGAAGCATAGAAAAAGAACAACCCAAAAAGTAATAAAATGACTTAATTTAAAGAATTCGGAAAGAAAAAGATTGGAACTATTTATATATTTCATGTGCAATAACAGGGAACTATTATACTCTTCTTTACAAATCGATTTAGTACCTACCTAAAATGTCTTCTGAGGTTTCGAAATTAGTATCTGCTATAAAAACAAAAACATCAATATTTGTGATCCATCATATAATACACAGGCAACAATCATGCATGAGACCATCAAGTTCTGCAAGTTTTTTGGTTAGTGTTTTAGTTGCAGCTGTTTCGACTTGTAAGGTCATTTTCAAACTGTGGTGAAGCCACGTATGGGCGACTTATTTATAGGATTTTAAATGTCAATTTTTGAAGGTGTCTAAGTTGCACATTAGCACTCTCTCAATTAGTGTCTCTACAAATTGGTGTAACCGGTAATAAATCAACTTAGACACCTTCAAAAATTGACATTTAAAATCTTATAAATAAGTCGTCCGTACGTGGCTTCACCACAGTTTGAAAATGACCTTACAAGTCGAAACAGCTGTAACTAAAACACTAACCAAAAAACTTGCGGAACTCGATAATAACATTATCAAATTTAATTTTAATTAAATTTCTAAAAATTAAAATGGAGTTCTACGAATTAAACACAAAAACAATTAATAATGAGACCATCAGTTTACAGTTTAGAAGAAAAAACACATTTTTGAAAGTTATATGCATAAATACAACTTAAATCTACAGATGACTTCAAAACTTGTCTTTAATCTGCTTGTTACTATCTACAAATAAGTAAATCTAAATCACAGTGATGAGTCGAAAACAAAAATGGCTTTTATTAATTGTTTTTAAGGCGAAATAATAATTTCATTCAGAATTTATATTTAAAAATATAAACATTTTTGGTTGGTAAACTACGGTTAGGTGTCGCAATAATGTCATCGATAGAACTGGCAGTTTTTAGTAATCTTGATGACTATAAAGCACAAATTGATTTATTTTCGCACATTCGATTGAGTTCAATTTACTGGAGTTGCAGATACCTAATACGGTAACACATCATTGAAATGTTGCAGACTGTAAATTTATTTTAGAAAGTTAATAAAACATATGGGTGCATGTGAATAATTTTAAAATTTGATCAGATCATAGCCAGGGTAGCAAATAGCGAGTTCATAATAATATGTTTTACTTGGAAATATCTTAACATCTTGGACATAAATCTGTTCTCTAAAGCTGCGAAAACTCTCGAAAAAAGAGATTTTGTGTGATCAAATTTGAAGAAATATGATTTCAGGGTATTTATTTATTTCTTTATTTGAGACACAAACAGGATATTTATAAAACATTTTTGTAGGTTATTTATTTATTTGTTTATTAAGACATACACAGTACATTATAATACAGATTATAAGGTATGTTAAATTAAATTATTACATGGTTATGTACCTATTACGTAAGTCCATAGAATGTCATTTGGTAATTACGCCTGAGATATGAACCGGTCTAGTAACTTAATTATTGAATGAATGAGTAATAATAATAAAAAGGAAGAAAAAAAAAGGGGGGGGGAGATAAAGAGACATTTTAAAATCAAGAATTATATGCTCACTAATTGTAATTGACTGATTAAAGTTTAATGAAAAGTTAAGTGTAAGTAATTTTAAAACAATTATATCACGCCAAGAAATTTAATAAATTAGTTTTGTATGTTTGCAAGGAATCAAGAAAAATGTCTAAGTGTAGTAATTTTTCATAGTGGGTATAAGTTATGATTGCGCGAGTAATTGGTGAGTTACTCGCTGCATTAGTGTTAAAAATATGGATATAAAATAAATTAAAACACAAATATAAATATCACTATATCACCAGACTAATGGGTCGGCAGTAATCACATTTGCATATTCACAGAAGCAAGCACATGAAAAACAATGTAAGTATTATTTATACACAACTTGAAAACTAAAAACAAAATTTGAAATACATAATAATAAATATAAAATATTTATGAAGTAATTATTGAAAAGTAATGAAAAAACATTTTTTTTTTAAAGCACAAATCGTGAAGATATATTTTGAAGCTAGTTATATTATTTACAAAAATATCTATGATAGTGTGTATTTTAACAAGATCGTCGTATGCTCGAAACATTCTAGATAAAGGATTAAAATATCCGGCATTATTGGTAAAAATTTCGGTCCAAAATATGTTAAGGTTTCTGGTAGATTTGGGCCTGGCGTATAACTTGATTTGATTGCTAAGTTACTATCTACTAATTGCGTATACTTGCACAATTATTTTCACCATGGAGCTATGGCGGTTTAAATATTATTAAACTTTATGGGGCATAGCAACACAATGCGGGATATATTTATTTTGTTAGCTCCATATTATTATTAATACATCCATTTGTCATCTCATCCACCGACCGGGGAAAAATATAATTGGCGTAATGTTATCGTTAACTCAAATGAAAATACCAATAAAGTTTAACTATAATTTCTTTCGAAGAATTTTCTTTTTCATCGCAGTCAAATATTGTGGAGTAAGAAGCTCTAACCTTAACAATAAGAAGCTATCATTATAGCTATAGCTATAACTGTCTCGGCTATTGTTCAAGTATTGCCTCCTTCTACTAGTCTTTTTCTATGGAATTCAAAGTTTTATTCAAAGTGTAGTATTTTTCAAAACTGAGTGCTTTACAAAACAGAAGTTTAAAATAAAAAATTTAATTAAGAGCTTTCACGAAATCTCCGATTAACATAAATCCCTTCTGGAACAATTGCCTTTTACCGCCAGCCAGTAAATTCCGAAATCCCCTCTATCAATCATTTAATTGTTCCCATTAATAGTCAGTCGCTGGCTCCATCATTGTTCGCGTCGGAGGCTGTGCGCGCATGTGCACCCCTAAGAGATTTCATCCCTCGACCGCGCCACCTGAAATCCGGAACACTATTCTTCCCATTCACTATTCTGGCCGGTGGCAGTGGACAGACATTGTGAAACCTTATCACGAACCTCCAGAGTCTAAGCGTGTCCATTGCGATGATGATACAAATGTTTAACACGAGGATATGCCGCAAGGATAATCCAAAGATTCAATTGAAATAATATTGGAAAACGAAATGTTCACTCTCAATTTTCTGTACGAAGTCTCTACTATGTATCTATTATGAGACAGGTTAGATCAATGTACCAAAGTCAGTATTAAAATACTCTTCACTGTTGAATGTTTTAAAACCCGTCTAATCACAGGAGACCCAAGTTGTCCCTAAACATCATATTCCGTTATAATAACAGGAGACCCAGATTGTCCCAGAGCGACCGTGCATTATTATAAGTTAGATATCTCTCTTCCTGTCATGCGAACATTTGTGATTTCTTGTATGTTTGAAAGCGAAAGAAATAATGCTTCTAATTGCGTTAGGAATATACTCGTATGAGCTATGTTTTTCAGATATTTTACAAACCCTATCATAAATGGCGGATTTATTTCGCGTCATTTTGTGACATTTAATTTTAAAATAGAATTGTATGAATGTGATAACAAAGTGGCAGTTTTATTACAATTTTTTGTAAGAAAAGGAATCTGTATTGAAACTTTTAAGTTTATTCTATTTTAAGTACCATACTTGTATGTTGATGAACATAAAAACAGATGAAAAATATGTAAGATAGGTCACTATAAACATGTTATTTTTTTATCAAAATTTGGTTCCTACCTCCACTAATTACTACGACTGAAGTTTTTGAAGTCGAATTGAAGAGGAAGTGCTTGGTATTATAACTCGTGACAGGACCAAGTTAGCTTCTCAGAAGCTGTGTCGTCCGATCCGGAATGCAGTCCTTATTTTACCGGTATTTCAATGGAATATGCTTCAAGGAACTAGCGTCATTGATTCCTTCGACACCGGTGAACAGATAAGTATGGAAAATACGCCAAACGCGCGCCCAAATTATTTTTGAAGAAGGTTGGCATTTGTCACATCAGAACAGGTCGTTTCAACAGGTCAGCTGTGGAATGTTTTGCCGGCTTCTGTGTTTCCTTTCTCCTAAAACACGGGCGTTTTCAAGTCCCATGTTCACCCCTTCCTCTCCCCAAAAAGACACTCCACACAGCTTCGCCAAGGATGAAATAGGTCCCGAAAAAAAGATTTTCCTCCGGGCCTTGAAATAAATAGGTATATATTTTTATTTAAAGTAGGAATTCATTTTCAGATTCGATTTACTCGAAAACGGAAGTTCAAATCAAATAAAGTTATACCAAAAAGTCGACTCCAAATATAACATAGATTCACCAGCTTCCCGCTTGTCATACGAATTTCCGGACACCGTGTTTAAAATAGACCATGATAAAAGTACAATGTCTACAATTGTTGTAACTTTTGTGCTAAGGTGAATTAAAGCTAATAACCTTTCTTTGTAAAAACGTTCGAACGATGAAGTTCTTCCTTTTGTCTTAACTTTTCTTCAGACAAGCGAACTGCTTTGAAAACACAAGTTTTTTACGGTGTTTTGATAAGAGTGAAACAAATACTTTAAAAATATCCCAGTTAGTTATGCGTCGTATCCTCTTTCCTCATTTATCTAAGGCCCTCAGTAGTTGTGCAGCAAAATCATAAATGCCCTCTGAAAAAAATATTCAAATCGGCACAAAACCTTTTCGCATTTTTTGCCAGGGAAAATGCCATTGTTGTGTCGCCAGAATTTTAAGCGTCTCCTCTGCAACTTTGCCCAGAGAATAGAATTCGGCGCATGTGAGTATGTTCACGGAGGTCCCTTCACCATTTTAATATAAAATAAGAATACAAGAGTCTGTCCGTAAGTACCTACCAACAAATTTAATACAAACTACTATGTTCAAATCCGATGTCTATTACAGATGAAAACTTTTTGGTAGATTTTTTTAATGGATAACTGAATTAATATTACACCTCGACTTTACTCAAGTAACAACAACATTTTCTTTATTGTTATCAAGTTTAATTTGTAGAACTCCATTTTTATTTTTATTTTTTTATTACATTTACGCACCAGATTTAAATGTCCGGGTTAAATTTTCCCAAAAAAAAAAAAAAAAGGAAAAAAAGAAGGAAAAACTAAACCCTTTCACACACTTCCCCAAATGATCATCTAGTCAACCCACGCTATGCAATTGCACTATATAAGTATTATAAATACAAAACAATACAAGAACAACATGTCAACCTACTAGAGACCAAATGGGAATATAATTCACCGACTCCAGATATTTTCATATCAGAGAGTTCGGCTCTGTGGCATTTCTAATTGAACCTATAAATCCTACTGATCCCTCAATATAAATATTTAAAAAATCCTTTGTAATCCTACATGTATTTAAAATGACTGATTTTTGCATTTTACACGAGTAAAATGAATATAATATTATTATTAAAATATTAATAATATTATTATTATATAATATTATTATTAAATTAATAAAAACAGTTTATTTTTAAACAAGTTCTGCTGTGTAATTATTATTACGCGTGACAGCTGTTTCGCCTTCTGAAGGCATTATCAAACTGTGGTCATGCCACATACGGAATGGTATGTGGCATTGTATTGATTATATAATAAAAAAAAAAACAATATTTTCTACTACTTTAACTAACCGAAGGTGAAAAATTCGATTTTTAATCTCTTAAAAACTTTAAAAATCTAAAGCATTTAAAAAAACTAGTTATAACATACTACTTTGCTAGTGTTTCAATATTCTATTATCTTGGTGTATTATCGAAACAATATAAAACGAAAAACTGTGTTTTGGTTATTTTTTACAGAAATATTGATAGTTGAAAAATTGACAATTTGGGAGGCGGCTCTGGGTACCGCCGCCCCGGGAACACCTCTGCATTAGTTCGCCCCGAGTTCTTCGCTACGTTTGATGACTTGACCGGGGTGTCAGTTTCATGGGGTAAGGTTTGTCCGGGCCTTTTAACCTCTCCAGCAGGACGCTATCGGAACAACGCCTTGCACCGCAGTGGATTCGTACGATGAAGACATTTTCCCCCAGCTCACTCCTCATACCGTTTTCCTTACCAGAACTTCATCTCCTTTCTTTCGCTGAAAAGATCCTCCACACAGCATCCCAAAAATGACATAGGCCCTGAGAGGAATTATGTTCCTTACGGCCTCCTGTGTGTTGCTAATGTAAAAAAAATCAAATACTCGTGGTAGTGAAAACAACTTAATCCCACCATATTTCGTGGAGCCAGAGCTTACCATTCGAGTGTTTTTCTGCATTAGACGGGTCTAGAAACAGAAGCATCAGATTTCATAGACGATTATATTTTCTACTCGTAGGTACTTTTAGGAGAAAGGTAGGTACGTAAAACAGGAATGATACCAAAAATATAAATAAATTTGGAACCAGAACCATGCGTGTTCATATAATCGATCATAATATTATGAACTTTTATAAGTGAATTGTTCTTCAAAATAGTTAATGTAATTATGTACTTAATTTGTGTATCGAGGTATAACACTACACATTTATCAGGGTTGTCACATCCCAGGGCCGGGGCGCCCTTCGCGTCTGTCCCGCCCGGCATTCGCTCTAATCCATTAGGGAAACTTCCCAGTTCATTACCGCGCCGCGCCGCTAACACACTTAAACTCTTAGCGAAAAGGAAAATAATTTTATTTGTAACGGGACACAAACAAGATTCCACAGCGGCGGCGCGGCATTGCCAGCCCTGGTCTCGGGGCCAAACTAACAATCAAATTACTTCGGATAATTTGTCAATAATAATAATAATTTAACATTTTGTCTGATCTCTTAACACTTTGTTTTTAATTCATATATTTTTATCACTTATTATTTTCTCTGTTTATCATTTTATTTTTAAATTTTATTATTTTGCTTTTACTTAACTGTTTTGCATGACCGATATTTGCGTGTGTTATTTTTATTAAATTGTGAAATTATTAACCCCGATACAGGCGAACCCTAGTGGGGTTAATAATTACATGCTAAAAATATATGTATATAAATTGTGAAGAAGCAATAAATAAATAAATAAATAAATTTTTTAAAACTGCCATTTTATTTAAAAACCTTTTCTTGTTTTTGAAACCACTAGAAAATAATAAAGCAAACGCAAACTGTCTGTAACCGCGGGGACTAAGACATTTCAGGAGTGATGTAAGCATTTAAGTAAGTGTGTGTGGAAAGTATGGTAACAGCTTTTATACTAAAATTGGGGTCAAAGTATGAAAGGGTGGGGCGAAGTGGGTGTGGTTGTATAAATCAAATAAGCATTAACACTTAACTTTATTATAAGTGTATTTAAACAATTATATCTGTACCATAATTTACAGTGGGTTCCGAACGCGAAGCGATTTTCGAGCTGTTGGATCGGCGGCAATCAGGAACAGAATGATTCCTCTTTTTCGTTCGACGCCGGCTGTCGGTGAACTGAATGATGAAAAAGCCCGTGATCGTTTTGGCATGCGAGTAGCCAAATGAACGAATTCGCGAGTCGAAATTGCTGCGTTGTTTGAAATTTGTGACGGATAAACTTGTTCAGACGTCATTCGCTCGCAGTTTGTCTACAGAAGAGGTTGTAGGTGCAGTCTTCCAAAATTTAACACTTTGAGTTAAAATTGGGTTTTGTGTTCAGTGATTTCGTGTTGCAATAAAAGCAATGAAACATCTAAATCGAATAGTGGTATTTCATTTAGCAAGCCACAATTCATAACATCACACAAGCTCTTTGCCTATTTAACCCGTTACCACGATAACAGGTAGCTGAGGGCGGAGGTTAATTATCAGGTAGGTACATTAAAAATGCTTCATTTTCTGGTATGGAATATGGATTCTATTGCCGTTCCTTGGCTTCTTACTTCCATGATTGTAAGGTAGAAGGTTGTGAAAGAGGAGACATAGAAGAGGAAGTTGGAGGACCTTGGCTATTTAGATCTCGTTACTTAACATAGCTAACCTAATGTCTTTCCAGGAAAAACTCAGTTGCTTGGTGGTGGGCCCTCACCCTGATTATTTTGAGATATCTATCTTCTTTAAAATGAGAGCAGGTTCCTGTCTTCCCTATTGTTACACTGTGCCAATATATTCATTACTCTTTTAATATCTTTAAAGTAATTCTTTAGCATTTAAGGAATTTATGTACCAGGTTATGTGCAATATTGCTTAGTACAATCATAAATAAAAACACTGTCTGTCGTGATTTATTAAACGGAATTCAATTGAAAGTAGGTACACGGCACTACACGACGGCACATACGTTCGTACAATATTTTTTCAAAAGAAAAACACTGTAAAATCAATTCAAATCATTTACCATAAAATGACATCTCTCAAACGTAGATATCTTCAATTATAAAAAAAAAAAATTATAACATCTCAATTGAAAACGTTTTAAAATTCAATGTGTTCATATCCCAACTAAATGTGTTAAACCTGTTAATTGTTAAATATACTATTTAATAATTGCTAAATCAATGTATTAATACAAGGAGGAAATCTATAATTGGTTTCTCAGTTAAGTATATTGCACATTATGGTGTAAACGTAACATATTGGAAACTGTTGATTAACCCTAAAATATTTTTTTTTCCTAAATTTTGCAAAGTTGAGTAAAGAGTAATCAGTTTGATTGTGTCCAAGGATACGTGAGACCACTTATTTAAATGAGCTTACGATCACTGGGTTTAAAATTTAGGAGTTTTCGGAGCCTTTATTACAAAATAAAAAGATATTAAATTTCATTTATTGGGGGGCTAGAATTACAATAATCCATGCGCTTGATAGCTGCAAGACCAGTTGTTATCTGGCCTCCTACATAGTTAAGTAAGTTGAAACACTTACATATAAAAATATATTTTATTTAATTTATTGGGGGGCCAGAATTCCAATAATCCATGAGCTTGATAGCTGCAAGACGAGTTGTTATCTAGCCTCCTACATAGTTATGTAAATTCTAAAGTAAAATCCATGCTAATTTGTATAGCGCTCTTGAGGCGATTTTTCGCAAAAACAGCGCTATATAAGTTGTCCAAATTTATTATTATTTATTATTATGATTTTTTTACACCATTGTAGATAATATTCCTAAACTGAGACGCTCATCTGCACAACTACAGATATTGAACAGGTGAATTCACCAACAGGTAGAGATTAATTATTTACTATTGTATTTTTATCAGCGACAGCGATATCAAAATAAACAAATCTAGTATACGTTTAAATCTTCTAAAGCCGCTGACAATTTCGGTCCCATCTTACATCGGTCCATTGGGAAAATATATTGGTAGTTAGCCAGAACCATCCACCCCCGACTACATTGAAATAACTGTTTGGTTGTTATTATATCTTCCTCTGGTTTTACCAGTTATTGCATTACGTTTAATGATTTGTGAATATTATTTTGTTGCATTGCTGGTGCATGAAAATGTTTTACTGAATGTTCGAATAATGTGAAAACTTGAAAACATTAACAAAACCACAAAATTAATGCAATTTCGTATAATTATTATTTTTATTTCACTATTGTTATGGCGCTGATTTGGAGAAGTTGACCACTTCAAGGGCGCCAATAATTTTAAAAGTATGAGAAAATAATAAATACAAGTCAATATTGTTGATACTGATGCAAATATATTCTAATGGTAATCCACAAAGCTTTTAACATTACTGACATAATCCATCTTTCGTCAAAATTAGTTACATTTTCCGACTCTTTTGCCAAAACCTATAAAACAGATAAACCATTCAACGTACGACAATATATTCAACAATAACAGGAATGGTAGATTTCTTATGTTACAGATATAAAAAAAAACGTATATCCATCTCTCGCTTAGTACCTACTGTCTTAAAAGGGAAGGTATTACCTATTCATTACACTTCTAAATATAAATATGTATGTTTTATTTCCGTTATTTTCGGTGGTCATGAATTGATCTTTGTAAAATCTATCAGATACGGTTTAAAAAAATCTAGTTCACACGCGCTAGAAGTGAAAACTTCACCCACACAATCTCAACCAATAGGAGCCTTGAAAAGTGAGCTCATGATCAAAGTGGCCAATGTGCGCAGCGTGACATTTCAATGGTAAGGTTTCATTATATCTCATTCTCTCACTAAATCCTATAGGTGTTATGTGTTTGTCTCCTTTTAGTGTCACTCGTTTCCGTTTCATCGAGTTTCCAATCACAACGTTGCAAAAGAAGTTTCACTTCAAAAACAGATTATAATTCCTATTCCTTTACCATAGACAACTTGATACAACTTTTCACCAAGACAAAGACAATTATTTTTCAATTAGACGGTGCGCTCATTTTCATTAGATCGCCATCGACGTGCTTCTTTAATTGCATCGATTTCTACTTTTATTTATAAATCAGCTCCCTTCAATTATAGGAGATGGGAGCTTAATCGATCTCCATTATTGAGGATTCCCTGTAGAAGGATAGTTCAATGGTAAATGTAGAAGGTAACGAAACAAATTAAACTAGGAGATTCCTGTCGGCCATCAGACGAGATAGCCGAGTGATGGAAGAAACATAGAGGACAAAATAAAAGAGCGTTAATGTGTCTTGAATCATACCATGGTAAAAGACATAATAATCACTTGGCAAATGGATACTAGATATGGTCGATTTAAGCGAAAATGTGGTTTTTAATTATTTTGTGAATAATTTTAAACGAAAGAAAATAATTAATCACAAACTGCTACAAATTTTCTTAGTCCAAACATTGTATTTGTTATGTTAATTCTTACATGCGTTCATAATTTTGTTTTGAAAAAAAAATGTATTATTTAGTAGTTTACTCATATATTTTTATAAAGTTATTAACATCTTTATGATAATTATTTTCAAGCGAAATCATAGGAAAAGCTTCTGTTTAACTAAAACATATTTTTGGCATTCATAATGTAAACCGATTCATAGAAAAGATTAATCGAAAATAGTGATTTCACTAGTAACTTTGCATTGACACTTGCTAGTTTATCGTAAATAATTCTTATGATGACCCTCGGTAATGGTATTTGATCGAATCGTACTGAAATTCGAGTTTTTCGAGTTGATAAGTTTGTTACTAAATTTTGTAACAAGGATAGCGCAAATATATCAGTATATTTTTCACTTGTGAATTTAAAACCGAATCAATTTTTTTAGTGTTTGCAATTCGCTTGGTTTTAAAACTGTTTTCCCAGGCACAAGGCTGTGGGTATTGACGCAATACCTCTTGCATCATCTTAATATATAAAAATGAACGTTTCTCTGTTTGTCCCTTATGCGCAACCCTAAGCATTCATTCGATTGCGGTGAAACTTTGGTGATTTGATAAGCGCATGCCTGCAATGGTGTCTGTATATGATGAGCTCTGGTATAATGAAAAAAGATGAAACTTTAGTTAGTTGTTGTGCGCACGCCCGCGGAGATTTCTATATATACTGGTGAGATCTGGCGTTATGAAATTTGTATACAATTTTGCTACATGTGGCGCGCGAAAAATGAGTATTTCATTTAGCTATATATATTTTTGCGGCAGGGCAGAGAGGAAAGGAAGGAGTTAAGATGAGGCTGGAAGACGGTGAAGGTGGATGAGCATCGGGGGAGGAAAAACGGACGTGGAGGACACGCAGGGAGAAACAATTTATTTCTTCATGTGGCATTGCAACGCATTCCGGGTACTCGCTAGTCACTAATACCTAAAACACTGCCAGTAAAGTCAATAAATCGGTTGGAACATGTGTGACTTTAATGTTATTTACTTTATAATTAAATCATTACATAGTATAAAATGAAGTCGCTCAATGGATTTTCATGCGGTTTTCAGCAATAGACAGAGTGATTCAAGAGGAAGGTTTATATGTATTATTCATTTTTATTGTATTAGGCAAAAGCCGAGAAATTCAAATATTCAATTCAGGCAGCGGGCAGCTGGCAAGCGGGTGGATGGATTTTATAAAGGTTGAGTAATGGCGTTGTGTTTCGTTAGCCACAGAAACGTGTGGCCGGGTCTGCTAGTCGAATAATAAAATAACCAATCTGATATGGAAAAGTTCAAAACTTTATTAGTGTCTAAATTATTTTACTACATTGCATATTTTCGAACCAAAATTGAACTCATATTGAAAAATTTGAAATGGAATTCAATTCATAAGGTTGAACTTTTATTTTAAAACTTTCGTCTTTTATTTACGTGATCTAAAGTTCTATTATCTAAGAGATAACTAAATAAGGGATAGGGTGGCAACTTACCAAAGGGGGGTTGATACTGATTGAATTCTTGGAATACTCTTCGAGCGAACATGGGTCTGGAATATAATTAGTTGATAGGTGAACTAATACGTAAGCGGGACTATTCCACTTCTATCAAATAGTTTGGACATTAATTGATTCTTAAAACTCTTTGTTTAGCTTTGAACATAATTTATTAGGTAAGTTTTTTTTAAATACTATTGATCACTTTCCCAGTACCTACGTACAGAAAATTTAAAAAAGGATTTTTCGTTTAGACAGATTTTAAATCTGACATGTACAAAAATATATTTTGATATTATAGTGATTGAGATATTAAAAGAAGGGTGAATGCCGGTAACTTCATTAATGGAGGACTGAATGCCGTTGGCGCTAATAAAAAACTATCAAAAGAAGCGAAGCTAGCAGTTCACAATGAAGTCCTGGTACCTACCCTGATGCATGGCAGTGAGGCGTGGAACTGGCAGAGGAAGGATGAAAGTAAACTGAATGCCGTTGAAATGAGATCCTTGAGGCGTATGTGTGGTAAAACAATGTATGATCGTGTGAGAAATGTGGATATCTGCAAAGAATGTATGGCTGATGCAAGCATAATGAGTAAGATTAAGAAAGGGATTCAGATGGTTTGGGCATGTAGAGCGAATGAACGAAGAAAGTAGTGGAACAAGAATATACGATGCAAATATGAATGGTAGAAGAAGTCGGGGACGCCCGTGGAAGTCATGGCACGATCAAGTGAATCAGATACTTAAGTTGGGCCATGTCAAAAGTCAGAATAGAGTAGAGTCAGAGAATGTATGAGACGATGTATGAATGTGAGTGAGGCAAAGAGTGTGTGCCAAGACCGAGCTGTTTGGCGGTCCGTCCTCTTTGCCTACCCCTGCGGGGAAACAGCGTGATGGTTAGTTTAGTTTAGTTTAATTTAGTAATTTATTTTTGGGGTATTATGCCGTGTTGCGCTAATTCCTTCTTTAGCCAACGTTGTAATGTAACGATATCCGAAACGTTGACTAAAGAAGGAGATAGCGCGACACGGTATAATACACCAAAAATAAATCACTTGAAAGAGACTGTGAATGTGAGGTAAATTCAAAGAATTGACTATTTTATTTTTATTTTCAAAAACAGTACAATAAACTAGCACTTTGCCAAAGCAGTATAGAGAATTTACATGTGTTACAAAAAAGTTTAATGTTGGTACTACTTTGAAGGACATGTGGAAAGTATCCACATTTTCTGCGAGGCATTTAATTAATCTAGTGAATCTTCCCAGGGACATCACCATTGGTAAGTTAATTCTGCAAAAAATCAAAAGCCTGTGTTATCGTCATATGGTTATTTTAGCCAGAATGCCTGGTATTGATAATGAACTGTTCAACAGCTTATAAGTCACCAGCAGTAATGCGACGTCCCTTCTGGAACTAGGCTGCAGAGACCCAGCATTCCTGAGATAAATGCTGTTGGATACAGCCATGGGTATAAACCTAACTCTCTCTCATAAACTTATTTTGTATTTTCTCGACCATTAGAGATTATTAGAGATTCTTATTATTATTAGAGACCATTACCAGTACATAGACAGTGTACTCTGGCCCCCATACCTGAGATCCACTCTCGAGAAGGCTACCCACTAAGCTAAAGTAAAGCAGCCTTATAACTGCAAGGTTGGTCAACTCCTTTGAATTGTATATGATAAAACCCAAGATCATTGTGGCTTATTTACATTTGTGGCAGTGTGGTTAACTTTTTGGTTCTTTATTTGGTTCTGATAATGTTAAAATGTTTATATTTTTCTGCCAGTTATTACAAATTTAATGAATTTTGCTTGTTTAACATAAACCAAGTAAATACCCAGTGTTGACCTGTACTGGAGGGGTTAGGAAAAGGGAATGTGAATTTTTTTAAAGTTCATATAGTCAGTAACCTTTCTCTTATTTTTTTGTGCATTACAGATTAATATAATCCTATTACAATACACATAAGATATATATAACTTTAAAGGAGAAAAAATAAAATTATAATAATACGTATTTTAGAGTTCTTGCCTAAAATTACCCTTGAAACCTTCAAGACTATGTTGAAAATGTCAAGGGACCTAGAGATATCATTTAGCAGCACCATACCTCTTGTCGTGCTGTGCTGGGCCAGAACGTTTGTTCTGCCATGTGGGATACAGAGCAAGTCGTGGTGGCGACCCTGGCAGTAGTTGCTCGGTACGAATAATTTATAGCATTCTAGGAGGTATGGGCTGTCAATGTAATAGTTTATAATTTTGAAATCTGTTATTGTTAGGGTCCACTCCCTTCTAGATTGGAGACTTTCGATGCGCGTTTCAGATAGCAAATCCAGATGATGCATAAATCGCGGGTATTCACCATGCATTCTCATGTAAAGATACCGTAGAATTTTTTTTTTCAATAATTATTTTTTTTCTGGTATGGGGCCAATCAGCAGAAGCGTATTCTAATTTTGCATTTTTAATTTTAATTTTTCGTTTTTTTTTTTTTTTTTACATGAGCTCTACACAGGAGGCCCTTAGGAAAACAATTTCCCTCAGGGCCTATGTCATCTTTGGGGATGCCGTGTGGAGGGTTTTTTTAAGGAAAGGAAGGAGAGGTTCTGGGAAGGAAAGGGGTTTAAGGGGTGGGTAGGAATCTGGGGTTCAGTGTGTCTTAGTCATCCGCCTCCAAGATCTAGACAAACCTCACCCCATGAACCGTACAATGCAGTTGAACATCGATGTCAATGCCTCGGGCTTAGAAAATTCTTTACTTATTCTTATCACAAATCCAAGAAGTTTGTAACACGATGATGCCAACCCTACCATATTATCTGAAAAAGTAAGTTTGGGATCAAATGTGACCCCGAGGTCCCTGATGGATTTTACTGATGACAATATTTCATTATTTAATTTATAATCAAATTTAATCGGGTTTAAAGGTGTGAAAAGGGAGTGAAATTCTCAATCAAGGAATAAAACGGTGGATTTTTTTAATTTTTTTTTTATTAAGGTGAAAATACAGATACAGATGTCAATTGACAAGAATATACAAAACAATTAATAGAGAATTCACCTGCATCCAAACTATTTCTCACGATTTGTTTAAAAATCGAACCCACAGACATTCCTTTTTTACATACATAGGTGTTAAAGAATATAAGTTTATGATAGTAGATGTACCTCATTATAAGTTTCAGTTTGAGTGAATAGCTAGATATCCTTTATCTTCACTTCTTCTTCCCCTCCCCAAATTCGATCACCTTCACTGCATTCCACATTCCACATGCCACGATGCCAATAGGCCAACAATGCCAACTGGCACCTGTAGTTGGAACTTTATGAGGTAGGTAGGAAAATTTATCATTTAAATTACCAAGTTCCTGGAAAATCATTTCAAAATCATTTTGGCCTATAAATTGTTTATTGACTACTTTGAATTTCACGTCTTTCTGCCAACTTTAGGACAACAATACTTAACACATTCAAAGCTTTAAGTATAAATCTATAATTTGGGAGGCGGGAATAGGTACCGCCACCCGGAATCCATTAATTGGATAACTAACACCTCTGCCATAGGTCACCACAAGTGGTTCGCTACGTTTGGTGACTTAGCACGGTGCCCGGTTTCTTGGTGTGAGGTTTGAAAAGACCCTCCACACAGCATCCCCTAAGATGACATAGACCCTGAGGGTGATTATTTTTCTCAAGTTCTCCTGTGCGTGGACCTAATGTAACAAAAATAATAATATTATCCAAATTTCCAAAAAATTTACTGTAAGTGTTTAAATTCCTACTTTATTTTAAATGCAACTAAAAAACATTAAATAATAAATCTTTAGAAAGTTTCTTAATTTCTTTCATTTATGATACTATTTGTGTCAAGTGAAGCGATTTCATGAAAATAACAAGCTTCACAAAGGCTCGAGCGATACCTTTCTATATGCATTTGCCTCAGACAATTCCGAGTCGATTCCCGCTGCGTGCAAAATACTGAAAAGCCAAGTAAAATACAAGAAGAGCCGACAAAATACTGAAAGAACCGACATAATAAACATATTTCCTCCACTACTGAAAATACGGTACGCCACTGAGTGATCTCTCGCTACAAAACTACTTCCTCTTCCTGCTTTTTGTGCTATTTATCTACACAGCATCAAAATAAAAATCTAGCACCACGACACTTAGCAACAAAGTAGAATCAATTCAATACATCCTATATATATCTTATATGACCCTGTTTGCTAGTGGTTCTTGATTTACTTGGTTGAATATTGGTTTTATGATATTGAATACGGCTGTGTTGCCGCGGTGGCAGCCATTTTGCCTATCCCCAGAGGCGGCGTTGAATGACGCAAGCTTTTATGGTGATATCTCTTTTGTGAATGATATTGAAACACCAACGTTCCGATTTGAAATATTGAGTGATTTTTATTTTTAATTTGTGGAAATAAATATCAGGACACGGAAGCTTATTACGACAATCAATATATAGTTATTATAACTGTAAAAAAGCATGATTAGTTTTAAAAATTTACCTAAATTTATAAATGTAATTTAACCCTAGGTTTCCGGCACTTTCTGTCCAAATAAATGGAATATTTCTGAACGTACCCGAAATGCAAAAACTGGGTATTGAAAGGTTATAAAATAAGCTTTCTAATTTAATTATTGGAAATAAACACATAACTTTTTAAAAATTTAAGAATTTTGATTGCAAACATAAAAAAAAATGTAAAAATGCCTCACCCTACGTTTTTTCATACAAAAATACGAAAACATAAAAAAATATTTTTTTTTTTCATCATATATAATTTAAACGTTATCGTCACCTCACTTTTTTGTAAAAACTATTAATGAAAAATTCAAAAAGTTTCATTTTTTTTCAAGTTGTAATCAATTCTTTTTTTTTAAGTATGACAAAGATTCACAGTTTACGAATAAGCTGGCACTGTTTGAAAAAGCTCCTACTACTACCACAGTAAGCGGAAAATGATGCTTGTGGTGTGATGGAAAACTTAGCCAGCCGAAATATCGAACACGCTATACCTGGGTGGGACCGAAACGCGAAGCCAACTCAGCCACTGACCGGTCGATTTTATTTCATAAAAGTGTACAATGTAATACTTTTGTGGTTAACTTTTACATTTGAATATACGGCGTGATGTTCTATCTTCATTTTGATCATATTTCTCAATTTGGGGGGCGGGAATGGGTACCGCCGCCCCGGGAACCTTTATTGGATAACCAACACCTCTGCCATAGGTCACCCCAAGTGGTTCGCTACGTTTGGTGATTTAGCAGGGGTGTCCGGGTTCATGGGGTGAGGTTTGTCTAAGTCTTGAAGGCGGATGACCAGAACACACTGAACCCCACATTCCTACCCACCCTTAAATCCCTTTTCCTTCCCAGAACTCTCCTTCCTTTCCTTATAAAAAAACCCTCCTCACAGCATCCCCAAAGATGACACAGGCCGTGAGGGAAATTATTTTCCTGTGTGAAGCTCATGTAAAAAAATATATATTAGGTCCTTACATATGAAATTGACGTTTTGTCGTACTGGCAACTTTGATCTCAAATATCTTCTCTTTGGTTAGGAATTCCAAATTCATATGGCTATTTACTAATGTATTTGTGTTTCGAAAATTATAATTCTTTTGTTTTTCCTTAATTGTTTTTTTTCTTTGCGTCACTTAGTTTACAAAATGGAAAACTTGAAATATCGCGTTATTTACGAGTACGAGTTTCACCGTGGCACCAGTGCTGCAGAAACGGCTCGAAGGACTAATGATGTGTATGGCGACGGTGCCGCAAAATAAAACACAGTGCCTTTTTTGGTTCCAACGTTTTCGTTCTGGAAATTTCGACCTGCAGAACAAGCCCCGTGGACGGCCGGAGACAAAAGTTGATAATGAAGAATTGAAGGCTATTGTGGAAGCGGATCCATCACAAACCACGTCCGAGTTAGCTGCAGGCCGCAGTGTTAGTGATAAAACTGTTTTAATCCACTTGAAGCAAATTGGAAAGGAGAAAAGCTTGAAAGGTGGATACCTCACGAATTGAGTGAAGCAAATCAACACACGCGCGTTAGAACGCTAGACCACACACTGCACAACAGACGGCTACCAAATTAGATGAGCTTCAATTGGAATGTCTAAGACATCCACCGTACTCTCCGGACATTGCCCAAAGAGATTACCATTTTTTTCGAAATTTGGATAACTGCCAGGGAAAAAATTCAACTCCGATGGGGCAGTCCAAACCGCCATCAAAGATTTTATTGATTCCCGTCCGAATGGTTTTTTTAGTAAAGGGATCGATGAACTACCTATGAGATGGCAAAAGTGCATAGATAGCAATGGTACATAATTTGATTAAATAAATTTATTACATTAAAAAATAATCGACTTTATGTTCCTCCCATACAAAACGCCAACTTCATATGTAAGGACCTAATATATATTTCTCACCATGACAGCAAGAGAGAGTAACGATACCGATATGATTTGTTCACAAAAGCGAACAAATTAGCCTGACGGGTAAAAATCGGACATGTGGTTAATGATGTCAATCATATTGTTTTTTTATTAAACTGTTACCATACTTCAGAAAACATCATAGTTAAACTTTATATTTATAAAGAAAATTATAATATTTTTGCTGTTTTGCTTTTCCACTCTTTTTCAAAAATGTTTAATTTTTCCAAATGCTTTCAGGCTGTAGGTAATACTGCCATTGCCCGTCTCTTTGGCAAGTGAACGCGAGCCAAACTTTCACCCGCTTTAAACTAAAAGCCACGGCTCGCCACGTGATAAAGCTAATTTATAGCCACATTACAATTGTAAACAAAATGGCAAAAAGTAAAATAGCCATTCCGAAATGCGCCAGTGTCCCCTCTCGCCCTAAATTACCCGGCGGAGTCAAATGACTTTCGGTTTCATATTATGAAAGCCCGCATCTGATAGCTCCCGTATGACCTCTCCCTCTTTCTCGTAAACAAGGCGTTTAACGGAAAGAGAGGTTTCATCGGAGCTTTCAGCGGAAGTACGTATTCGGTGCGTAGAGGAAGATGTCGCCGGTAGGGGAGACTCGGGCAATAGGGATTAGTGGGGAAAGGTGATTTGTTTTTATTTGATTAAAAGCAACAAATTTCACGACACCAATAAACGGGATAGACATCGAATAATAGCATTAGGGGTTTTCTCATTTTGAACTTTACTTGGCATGTTAAAATAGCATGCCGGAGTGTTTTGATACCACTTTTTATTTGTAGTGGTTAAATGGGACTTTTTTTGTATTGAAATTGACGAATAGTTTTTACTTAAAAATTCAGATTTATTCATTTTTAAATTTATTTAACCAAAACTAGATTTTGAAAATTTATAAAATGTACGTAGGTTAATATTTTTCAGATTGGTTTTTACATTAGCTGGAAAATAATTTTCCCCAGGGCCAATGACTATGAATTTTTACGGAAATAAAGAAGAAGAAGTTTTGGGAAGGAAAAAGACATTACTGGGGGGGAGGAATTTGGGGGTTAGCGCGACAAGGAGTGACGGACATATTATGAATTCATCCCTCCCACTGTGAGCAAGGCGATTGTTGAGAGAGTCCTGCTAGAGAGGTCAAAAATCTCCCTCAACCAGTCTCTCCCGATGTGGCCTGCCACGCAGCTGGTGGGCAGATGCATACACTGCCAAAACCCGGACGAACCTCGCCCCGTGAACCGGGCACCCCTAAAGTTACCAAAAGTAGCGAACCACTTGGGGTGACCTATGGCTGAGGTGTTGCTTCTCCAATAAATAGATTTTGGGGCGGCGGTATCCATTCCCGCCTCCCAAATTTATATGTTTTTACTTAGTTGAACTCCCTTTATAAACACGGGGCATTGAAAATTATTATCCGCAACTCTTCAATACGGAACCGATTTTTTCCATATTGCGGTTTGGAATAACCTTCAAAAGTTATAAAAAGAGAGTTTTTGTTATAAAAAATTTAAGATTATTTAGACTTTTATAAAAAGTCGATAGTTCCATATAATTAAAAATGAAATATATATATTTATCCGTGACGCTATTTAGGTTACAAACCAATTCTTAGAATGATTGTTTACAATAAAAAGGGTAGTTGCCTAAAATATGGAAAAAAATTGTCGAGAAAGAGTTTGACAGAAGTTGGCAATGGCACGTCCCGGTTAGATGAGAGGTTCTGGGTTCGAGTCCCAGTTGCAACCATTATCTTTTTCTGTGTTTTGTTCTCTATCATATTTTCGTTTAAATTATTATTGTTATCTTCTTCTTCAATGATATATGATACATTACATTAATAACCTTCAAAAGTTATAAAAAGAGAGTTTTTCTTATAAAAATAATAAAGAAACTTTTATTTTTATTTATTAAGATTAGTTATAATTTAAAATTTATCACGTATCTGAATAAACAAAATTCGTAAAAAAATATCGTACTTTATACATAATATAAATAATTGGTTGCGGCTTATCCAGCAGTATAATCCAAATTGGTTGCTTTTGTTCGGGGGATCCAAAACCCGACTGGCCTCCATCCAATTATAGTGATATATTATGGCCGCTGCTCTTCCGAATGGTCATTTTTACTTTCTGATAGTTCCCGATGTGTCCAGTCTGTGCATTGCTACTATCGTCGCCGCCGCATGCAACCCCATGAAAACGGGAGAGGACGCTATTTCGATAAGAATATAATCGAGATACTTAGAACATACTCGAAATACTCGAGAAAAATTGCAGTAAAAAAAAATCAGTAATTCACACGCAGTAGAAATGAAACCTTCAGTAAATTAAAATATAATAAGAGGAGACTACGAAGCACTTGTATCATAAATGTCAAGGACGATTTGTTCCATATTTTTGTCGTCGAATTCCAGTGCACCTTTTCCTAAACATCATATTAGTAGTGTTTTCTTATTTGGAGACTCGATATGTCGCCTTCTCTTGTGTTTTCTGTGCCTGTACATTTTGGAGCGGTTTGAAGATTGGATATTGATTTTACAAAAATAATTGGATTTCAAAGGATTCGACCCTTGGTCCTCCGAATGTTTGACCGCTAAAATTCGTCAGGCTCTCTATATTATACCACTGGACTTAAGGAGACTTGCGTGGAACCGTTAATTTTTCGTATTATATTCTAACCGAGTACCCGTGCAATAAATAAATATTTTATTACTATCTCATTATCTCGCAGGCTAAATCCTACAGATGTATGTATATATTTGTCACTTTTTAGTGTCGCTCGCTTCAGTTTCATCGAGTTTCAAAGGCGCTAAAGAAGTTTTCACTTCAAAAATTGTTAATCGTGTTTCGGTTATTCTTTAATGTGGATGACTTATAGGAAACACATTAATAGCTGCTTTGTATTACGGCTTTATTAATTTAGACTTTGACTTTGGGTATGTTTTAGAGAGAATCCGGATAGAGAGATCTAAAGACCAGCCTCTCTCGACCCGGCCCGCCAAGTAGTAAGCGGGCAGACACATCCGTCGCCAAGACCCGTACAAAGCAAAGTTAGCAAATTTTTTAAGTTACCAAACTACGATACCTATACCCGCCTCCCAAATTTCTGTTAAGTGGACATATGGCATACCACGGTAACTGCAGGGTATACTGTGAATGTTTTTTTGTCTGTCCTTCATTCATAGTACATTTTTTGTCACTATTTGATCGACACAATTTTATTATTTTTACGAATCTCGACGGGAAGAAGATAATTCTTAAAGCTTTGGCAGCAAGTACTATTTTATCTGAAATAGAGCACAGCCTCTGAAGATTTTGAATCCCTGCCACCACAAGTATCTACGCATAAATATATTACACTAGTTCTGTCATGTCCCTCCGGCTTTCACCGTTGGAAATGGTAATTTTATGACTTTTTACTTCTTTTATCGAATAAGCGTAGTTATTTTATAAGTTAGTTTTTATGTAGTTTCTTACTGAAGCCAAAATCACTGTTTTTGATTTTTGATGTCGTACTATAATTTTTTGAATTCAGGAACGATTGATTTTGTTTGCGAGTCAGTTTTCCGATCTTACGAGATCATGTAATTCGACCACCAACATTTTTTTAAATTTAATCTGTATTGAAGCTATACCAATGGACTGTATTATTAATTCTGCACTAAATTGCAGTACATTGAATTCATTGTTTATTAAGTGTACGTAAGCATAAATTCCAATACATTCCAATACCGAACCGTGGTCCGTCTCCAGAGGATTTATAAAAGCAATTGAAACGCTAATTTACCGTCGTGTATGATATTAAAGTCATAAAAATCTTCTCTGGAAAATAAGTGCTACTTTTTTCAAAGTAAAACTTCAAAAAATAACCAAATTGCGAAATCCAGACGGTTTCCACCGATTTCGAGTGCCGCGTCCATTCACTACCCCCATTGAATGTTTTTGGAACGGTTCCACGCTGATATAAAAATCAGATAACTATTTGAAACAGATATATCGTTTTGATGGGCCAATATATCGGTTGCCCGGAAGAGTACCTACTCGAAAGAACGATTCGCTGAATGAACCGAACATGAAAACCGACTAATAAATAATAATATGTACCTATTATTTGGATGTCTTTTCGCTTGTTCTTTGTAATACTGGAGTTTTTTTTCTATTTTGTTTCAAATTCAAATGATATCATTTTGTACATTTTTGAAAATTTTGTTTTATTTTAAGGATTTTTTTAGAGTAGTCAGGAAGGGAGAAGATCACCTCTAAGAGGGAATAACCAGACAACCTGAAATATGTCATTTTTTAAATCTATTTATCAAAATTTTAGCCGTATTGACTATTTTCCACAAAAAAGCATAAATTTGTTGTTTTCGAAAGATTGTTCTTTTATCTGGTAAAGATATGTTTTAAATTATGAGAAAATATATTCATTTTTAGCATAACAAGGTTGTACGGTAGGTCGTTGACAGATTTGTTAAATTTTCAAACAAAATTTTGTATTATACAACACATATTTCAAATCATATAATCACGCAGTAAAATAAATCAATAAATTATCTGGGAAAGCTGTGTTTCCCATTTTTAATTTTAGTTTAAATAAAATCATTAAAAATATATCTGCGCACGTGGTTTGTGACGAAAATATTTCAGTTTGTTTATTTATTTACGGTCTTATACACTAATATATTTAAGATTTTTTTACTATCTTATTTTTCTCATTGGAACCGCACTGTACAGTTGCAATAGTACGATCGTAAGAACATATTTCGACGAAATTTTAATTCTCGGCCGCTGGTTAATGGCCCTTAAGTTCTTGTGTAGAATCAGACATATTCTTACTTAAATGATAATATTGGGTAAGTACCCACAATTCTAGAGAAGTACTAAACATTAGTTATGTAATGACCACATTTTTTCAATTACACGTGAGTTTCAACTACTTACCCTAAGCTAGTAAAGCCATGACATCCCCAAACATTGAGATAATTAACTGATTCGTGAGGCGGTAAGAAACAAATGCATTGAGGGTTAAGGGATATTAATTGGAGTATTATCAGGCCGTTTAGATGATTTTTTTTGGTACTTAATTCATATTTATTGTAAAGTTGCTGATTTTTTAACTCGAATGAATTTACATGCCTTCGTGTATAATACCTTTCACATAACTTAAAATATATTTTACTTTCAATTTTTATTAGAATAACTCCGTTTTTATAACTCTGGAAAGTTATTCTCATCAAAGTAATATATAATTGAAGAAGAAGATAACACTAATAATCTAAATGAAAATATGAAAGAGAACAAGACACAGAAAAATAAAAAGATAAAGGTCGCAACTGGGACTCGAACCCAGAACCTCCCGTCTTACCGTGATGAGAGAGGTGAGAGAGGTGAGAGAGATGAGAGGATGAGAGAGTCTCATCCCGGTAAGATAAGAGGTTCTGGGTTCGAATCCCAGTTGCGATTGTTATCTTTTTATTTTTCTGTGACTTGTTCTCTTTCATATTTTCGTTTAAATTATTAGTGTTATCTTTTTCTTCAATGATATATCTTTCTTGGAACTTGGGAACGCCGCCCCGAGAACCATTTATTGTGTAACACCTCTGCCATTGGTCACCCAAAGTGTTATTTGCCGACCTAGCAGGGATTTGCCCAGATTTATGGGGTGTGCTGGATCGAGAGATACTGGTTGAGGGAGGCCTTTTAACCTATCCAGCCGGACTCTCCCATCGCTTTGCATCGCAATTGGAGGGATGGATTCATATGTCCGTCACTCCTGGACACACTGATCCCCAGATTCGTACCCACCCGTTGCATCTTTTTCCTTCCCACACCGTCTTCTTCTTTCTCACCCCCCACACAACACTAACAAGACATAACCCCTGATATAAATTATTTTCCTGTATGGAGCTACCATAAAAAATCTACTTAAAAATCGACTTATTATTTATTTAAGTAAATAAAGTATTAGCATTTTAATCGTGAGAACTAAATAAATATTCTAATACTTTCAAACGTCTGCTTGTTTCTGAAAAGACCTTTACTCGTAATAACACAAAATAACATTTTCTTATAATACAAGTACATTGAATATTAATAATTTTCCGCGTATCTATGACTTATGTAACCAGTGGAATATAAATTTTCTATGCGTCTTTATGTTCTGAGAAAACATATATTATGTGTAATTATTATCCTTCACAAAATACACATCTAAATTCTGATTTATTATTTCCCATATTGGAATATGTTAATATTTCGGTTAATTTACGAGTACGAAATCATTGGCTTCCTTCAGTCGCTTCTAATGGGAAGGAAACATTTTGAATACTAATCTGGTTATTTACAAAATGTGTGGAATAATAATAACATGTTATGATTGTACAACTAATTTATAATATGCTGATATCACTACTAATATTCATAATTCGCTTGATACCTGTATGTAAAATTGTTATCTTCACCCAAAATTGCAAGATTTGTTCAAGTTACCTAAAGACATAAAATATGTAAACTTACGAATACACGACACGAAAGAAGAAGAAAAAATAAGATTTATCAAGTAGATTCTTTGATTTTTTGTTAAATACCACCTTAAGATAAAGCCATACTAAATAATGCAAAATCATACAAAATCACATGTTTATGTTTTGAAAATTTGATAGCTTAGAAAAATTATGGACGCTTCAATTAAATACTGCGTGTAGAACATACCTTAAAAATATCGGTCATTTTTTTTATAAGTCTTTTAATAAGCCTAGAAAAAAATGAAGTATAAGGTCCATAAAAAACCACTTTAAATTTCGAACTCTCCTACTTATAAACCCCTTTTCGGATATGGTTTTATTGTTTAATGTGGCGGCAAATTCATTTTTTATAACAATCGCAAAAAATTGATATTTACCCCGAATAATCCACCAAAACATACGCAGCATCGCAAAAAATTTTGACAACTTTACTGTCGTACTTCAACAATTGGACACTGAATTTGACGTGATAATCTTCACCGAATGTTGGCTAGATAGATCCTTCACACCCATACAAATACCAAACTACAAAGTCTACCACTCAAAAAACATTAAAAATCAAAATGACGGTATTGTAATTTACTGCAAAAAACATCTACACTCAACAATGACGGAACTAAATATCACAGACTCAAATGCCATAGAAATTACCATAAATAATGACATATGTATTCGAGCTATGTACCGATCTCCATCTATAAAAAACATATTTCCCTTTCTGAGGTCCCTAGACAGTCAACTCAACAAAATGAAAAAACTAAAAAATATCTGCTTAATAGGAGATATGAATATTAACATTTTAGAATATAAAAAGCATCCTCAAAGTAACGACTACTTAAACCTTTTATTGTTTCATGGATTCATCAGCACCATAAATGAACCCACAAGAGTCAACTTCGATCAAATCAACCTTTTACCCACCCAAACATGTATTGACCACATTATGTTAAAAACAAAAAGATCGTACAAATCCATAATCCATCACTCGACAATCACTGACCACTACTCACTTATCCTAAAAATAAATACCACAAATAATCCTCAAGTTAAATATTCCAATACCTCAAAAACATATAATAAAACCGATTTTTTAAAACTAAATGATAGTTAAATAATAAAAATGGGAAGAACTTGTAGAAAATAATACAATTAATAGAGCATGGTCACTTTTTATACAATGCATTCAAGACGAATTTAATAATAATACTGTCGTCACCGAAAAAAGTTCTCCAACTAAACTTAAATTTCTAAAACCATGGATATCAAAGGGACTTTTAACAAGTTTCAGTAAAAGAGACACACTTCATAAACAATGTAAATCAAACCCATATGATATCTATCTTATAAATTTCTATAAACGATACAGAAACTTATGCACACGGCTTGCACGCATATCGAAAGAAATATATTATAAAAATAAATTAGTTAAATGCAACAAGGACCCCAAAAAAATATGGCAAATTCTAAAAGAAATATCCCACACAACTACAATGAAAAACGAAGCCATAACTGAGATTAAAATAGATAAAGAAATTATTTAGATATCAGATCAACCACAAAAAGTTTATAATTATGTAAACAATTATTTCGCTAATGTAGGCAAGGTCTTAGCGAGTAAAATCACCACAAACTACGATACCTCTAAATCCGCAAACCACCACACACACACAGGTATTGCTCCATTTAAAATACCATACATTACCCGAAAAGAAACACTTAAACTTATAAATGACCTAAAAAATACAAACTCACAAGGCAGTGACAGAATTTCACCGATAACACTAAAAATATTAAACTCCGCACTTCATATCCCCCTAACTATACTCATAAATTGGTTCATTAAAGAAGGCATTTTCCCAACAATTTTAAAAACGGGCAAAGTGATTCCAATCCACAAAAACGGAAACAAGGAAGAAATAAATAACTATAGACCAATTACAATTTTAAACACACTTTCAAAAATTCTTGAGAAACATATCAAAAACAATCTGTTAACTTTTCTTAACAAAAATAATATACTATCACCCAATCAATATGGATTCAGGGAAAATATGAGTACCTCACATGCGATAGCCTCTGTAACAGACTTCCTCAAAACAAATATAGACCAGGGCAAAAAATGCCTTGGAATATTCCTAGATCTGGCAAAAGCGTTTGACACAATTCATCATCAAAACCTATTTGATAAACTAAAAAACATCGGAATCACAGGAATAGAACACAAATTAATTGAAAGCTATATGGGAAATCGCACACAGTATACCTCTATAGAAAACACATGTCGTGACAAGGAACAAGTATCCTACGGAGTACCCCAAGGCAGCGTACTTGGTCCAATCCTATTCCTTATATATATTAATGACCTGTGTCACCTCCAAATAGACGGAGAAATTATAAGTTTTGCTGATGACACTGTGTTACTCTTTAAGGCCAAAGACTGGAAAACATTAACCCCAAAAGCAGAACTTGGTTTAAATATTACTAAAAAATGGCTCGACTCTAACTTATTAACTTTAAATATAAATAAAACAAAATTCATAACTTTCAGCATAAATTCGAGAGGCCAACCCTCCAATAACATCCACCTTAAAATACATTCCTGTCAATCAACCATTGATATATCAACACAAACTCCATGCGACTGTCCCCCAATTATACAAACGGAAAATATTAAATATCTTGGTATATATTTCGACCGTTATATAAAATGGGATAAACATATAGATTCGGTAATAGGAAAACTAAACAAGTTGATTTACTTTTTTAAAAACTTGAGAAATATTTTAAACATATGTGATATAAAAAATATATACCTCGCACTTGCACAATCCATAATGGAATACGGCATTATTGCCTGGGGCTGTGCCAGTAAAAAATACATTAATACACTGTTTAAAGCTCAGAAAACCCTAATAAAAGTAATACTTAAGTTACCAATACTAACACCCACATCAATCATATTCGAAAAATTCCCAGTGATGAAAATTCAAAAATTACATTAAAAACAAATACTAACTTTCCTTTACAAGAACTTATCCACATTTAACATTTCACAAAACTCTCGCAATACTAGAACAAGACATGCTCTCTAACTACAAATACCAAAAACAAACACATCCTTTGGACAAAAACACTACAGATACCAGGCTATAAAACTATACAATTCTCTTCCTACCCAATATAAAACAACTAATATTATTGAATACAAAAAAAACATAAGAAACTGGCTACAATCTTTCTAACTTTTAATTTATAATTTGTGTCGAATTGAAGTCGATTTTATATTTTGATTTTTATTGTTTCTCTTTTTTATATTAGCTATTAACACTCTTTTGTTTTACTATTCACAATTTATAATTTATAATTTAATCTGAAAAATGTCCTCCACAACACAGGTGAACTCCTAGTGTGGAGGACAATATATTATACCTTTGTAATGTAAATGTACTAAGAATAAATAAATAAATAAATAAATTTCTCAAAATAAGATAAAATATGAATTTCCTCGTTGTTATTTTTGACATCAATCAATACGGCCTCCACTCTACGAATTTGGATTCTTATAGTGAATAGTGACCCTTATGCCATGGTCACAAGAACCATGCACTCGGCACACCCATTTCGAATCTGTTACGCCCCAGCCGGAGCGAGGGAAAGACGTGTGGTTTCGTGTCGCTTGTTTCCGTGAAATCAATTATAAATTTCTGTTTTATCACAATAAACAATGCGTAAAAAAGGAGTTAATGTTAATTTTTTCCAGGCCTTTACGAAATCAACCTGTGATAAAATTGTTCAATTCTCAAATACTTTTTCCAACCTTTCCAAAAGCTTTTTACCAAGTATTTTTAAACTCCTCACATAAAGGAGCGTGAATTCTGATTTCGATTTTTTCCTGGACTATTGGATCGCCTTAAAAGCGCTGTAGCGAAATAAAAATAATTTAATACTTAGTACTGGTTGTACCACAGAATATGACAATTCATCAAATTTCAAAATCAAAATTCCAATTCTTTGAGAGTTCTATTCAACTTCCATTATTATCATGGACCGGATGCTTTACAGTATTTGGATAATAACAGAACTTGAAAATTGATGAATTGTTCAAATTCTGTGAAACAACTCGTCCTTAATCTTGATAAATTACCTTCATATTATTTATATTGACAGATTAAACGTGGTAGTGTATACCTAAATTATGACTTATTATTTATTTTTGATGATCACACTGTAAAAGACTTCGTAACCATCTGATATCTGTCTCACCAGCGTGAAATCTTGATAAAACTGTCGCATTCTTCTACTTTCCTTAATATAAACTTTAATTAATGATCGTGTTGTCTTGTCCTTTTCAATCGTTCCACCAAAGTCAAAATAATTCCTGTCTAAAGTCGAAATAAACAGCATCATTTACAGTTTAACATATTTGTAAAGATCTCGATAAACACCAGATGCCCTGATCTGTAACAAAATTCCGAGATTTTCGTAATGGTCTCCTGTAATGAGCCCTGTTTTATCTTGGTGCCCCATTATTCGGATAGCGGGCCCCGTGGGCGCCCAATTAGACACTCCTGCCTGCCATATGCCGGGCCGCGGGCCCTCTAATTATCTACCATGTTCGCTGCGGAGGACCGCATCCTTATTGCCTAAACACGAATATAATCATCAAACTGTTGGCTGATCTGATAGCGAATTTGTTTTAATTAAAAATGAAATTCCTGAGTAAACGCAAATCTTCTCAATTAAAACAACCTAACGTTTTATTCAATTTTATGTAGTATTGCACGTGAACATGGAATTATTGTTTGGGGGGAGCAATAAACTCAGCTAAAGATCATTTAGGAATTCATACTACTTAAAAAAACATAGACTGACTGATACAGACCAAATGGTCAACACGTTTGACGTACTAGATACACGACAATTATACGTTAAAACACTACTAAACTACATTATTGAACAAAAATAAATTTCAACAAACACAAACATAGACGGTAAATACAAACTTTGACCAAAGACACCGTAAATACCATGTAATAAAAACACTCAACAGTCTTTCATTTGTTACAAAAAATTAGGAAAACAACAATAAATTCAGACACAAAATTTAAAAAATAGATCAAAGAACAAAAAAAACAATACATATTACCAAAATTTTACATTTAAAACATAAAATAATAAAACATATACAAGTAATCTATATATAAAAATTAATCCCTGTTTCCCTTGATCACTGATCACGCCATAACTTCAAAACGACTTTACCTGTTTCATTCATCTTTTTTTTTCAAATGTTACTTGTTTTTGTGTTTAATTCATAAAACTCCATTTTAATTTAATTGAAATTAAAATTGATAATATTAGTTATTATCCAGTTCTGCAAGTATATAAGTGTGTATTTTTGTTACATCTGTTTCGGTTTACAAGAACATTTTCAAACTGTGGTTGATCCACATTGAGACTTCATTATAAAACAATTAAGAAAACTCTTACACTTAGTGCTAGGTAAACCAAAGGGAAAGACTCCGAATCCCATATTAATACTTTCTCAATTAGTGTTCAGCAAATTGGTTTAACCGGTAATAAATCAATTTAAACACCTTCAAAAATTGACATTTAATAAAAAGGTCGTCTCAAGTCTCAGTAAGACCAAATAAATAATTGATAATTCCTTTTTTATTAGTAAATTCACTTCGTGACGTCATTTTAATGAAATGAAAACTAATCATAATCATATTGTATTAACACTTATTTTTGAAAATTTTCAACATGTTTCGAAACCAGTGAACCATTTATTGCGTCTGGATAAAATTTAAATTTTAAATGCGCTAAATTAGATAAAAAAAAATTCTGACGAAGGAACCATTAGTTACGAAACGTTTAGATTTTTTTGATTAAATAAGTGATTTGTTATCATATTTGTTATAACTTTCTAAAACATTTTGAAATATTTAAATGTCATCTTGGTTAGTTTTTGGCCATAAATAGATAAGACTAGTTCAGTTTACTTTTAGCGCCAACGCCTTAAACAAATTGTTTTGAATGAAAGCAAATAATAAACTATATTTGCGGTTATTGTAATATTGACTAAAGTAAAATAAAGAGCCAGAGGCAAAGTTCTCCCACCCACTTGTTTAAAAATGATTGCAAGTCCAAACTAAATAAGCATTACTTACTTTGATTGAGTGGTTCATTACTTTGGACAGTGGAACCACAAACTTACGCACAAAGTAATTTCCAATTATTATTCGATGTTGCTCTCATACAATTCAGCCTCAAGCAACAATTAACTTCAAATTCAGTGTACCTGAACAAAGGGGACTACAGTGCTAGGTAATATGTTAAACAAATACGTAATCTTTAAGGTTAAAAAGCTGAAAAAAAGGTTATTGGGTGTTATGTAAGTGAAACTATTTATTTATTTATTTAAGCGTACCTAACCTGTTATTTTACGATACTTAAACATTAAGACCTTGTAGATCATCGCTATTCAAAATAAAAGTTGAAAGTTTGTAACACATTTCATGTCACGAATTTGGTTCGAAATCGTATTAATATGTATCTACCGATATGTGATATATATATTTATGAAATTCGTATGTTCATAAGTCATAATATAGGTACCTATTAAAATCTAGCAGCGTCAAGAAAGATAAATTCTCAACAGTTGGTCGAAAGTTTTAATTCTTGTAATGGGCATACCACAATATATACAGTAAATACTCCCCGAAGTAGGTAACTATACGAATTTTGAACTGCTACACTCGTGTGAACAGTATTTTCCTCATATACTGTTACTTTTTTGCCTTTGGCAATCACTAATAATTAAGAAACTTGTGTGAAAATCTATTCCTGGTTCAGTTATTATATTTATTTTTACCATACTTTATAAAAATGTTGTAAACTGTTGTATTTTCGAAATAAAATAAACCATAAAAAAAAATCATGTGATTCTCAATTCTCGACATATTATTTTCAATTTGAAATTATTAAATAATTTTGTGTTAAAAATTATATCTTACTAGCTGGTACCCGGCATGCGTTGCTATGCCATTTAATAAATAAATTGTTTCTCTCTGCGTGTCCTCTCCCATTCGTCCGTTCGCCTTCCGCCTCCCCTTCCTCTCCCGCGTCTTCTTCCCCTCTCACGTTCCCATTCCGCATCCTCCACCTTCCCTATACCCACTCCACTCCCCTCTTCTCCCGCGAACCCCCCTTTCGAGTCCCCCCCCCCTCCCCGGGGTCCCCTCCTTCCTCCAGCATTCCATGCATTCATTCCCGATACATTCAGTTTTCAAACAGATCGCGTGCCACCAATTGCAATATTTTTATACAAATTTCATAATGTCAGAGCTCACCAGTAGTTTTATACAAACCTTGGCCTGACAATAACGAACACAAAAATAAAAGAATTATCCAATTTGGTGCAGTCGTTCGGAAGTTATGCGCGTACATACATTTCGGCGATTCATTTTGTTTTATGTAGATAGATAGATAGATAGATAGATATTTTGCTTATATCTAATTTAACGCTTCCTGTCTGAATTCTTCACACAAACCGTTGCAATTTGAAAATGACACTTAAATTCAATGCAAGTTTGAGTTAACTAAAAACAAAAGTTTGTTTAATAATAATATTCCAATTTTTTTTATCTCCGTCAGATGTTTTATGCATTATCCACTAGGTACTAGGTTTATTATTATTTTATTATTTTAACACCAAAACGTTTAAAAAATATTTCATCCCCATGAAAATGCAAAAATAGATATAGTTGACCGTGAATTTTCACAAATTTTCCTGATCTTTTACCGGGACCATGAAAACTTACTCGATCTGCTTTGTTTATTTTTGACCAAGCTCATACGATTTGTAGAGTTCAACCACCTCTCTATCCATTGCCAATAGTTGCACACGCAAAGCACACATAGATTTTTCTTTCACCGAACCATCTCTTCCCTATACATTACACCATGATCGCCAACTTTCGCTACTTCTATGGTGCAGTATGAAAAGCTCTCTAGCCCATTACGTTTTTTCATCCACAGGAAAATATATCACGTAGCCATTTCCCCTTTTCCCGCGCAAGGGCACGTCACAGATAGCGGAGATACCTTTACAAAAAGACGGGGAAAAAAACACTAACGATTTATATTCCTAGAGGGTAATACAAAGGAGTGTATTTGCTTGTACCTCAGACGCAATTAGACCTAATAGAAAGACTCTAAGATTCCCCCAATGCATTCTCGGTGAAAAAGAACACACGCAATGGAAAATAAAAGCATTCATTGGGCTGCAATAATACGAATATTCTGCGGTGATTCGCATAAATAGGCGCAGGGTAAATAGAAAGTATTTCCATAACTTCAAAGGAATGATTGCATATTTACATGGACAAATGTATAGGCACAAGGCAGGCAGCCCTGAAGAGAGCTCGACCATTATCATTTTTATTTGCAAAAAACTGCTTTGTGAATTAACTGTATTCATTGAAAGTATTTATCGACAATTTAAAACTTTATCGAGTTGTTACCTACTGTTTTGGGTGTGTTTTTAGTTTGTAATCAATCTTAAGGGTTATCTTTTCTCCTGAGTACCGAATAGAATCAATCTCCTTATTAGTGTTAAACAATGATTTGACAGATGCGACCACGATCTTCAATTAAAATTACAACCTTTCTTTGGATCGTAATCGATCATGCTTAAGTACCTACGTACTATTATTTCACTTTTATTAAGTAAGAACATAGGCATCGTCAACCATTTTTATATGTGTCCCTTGTTACTACTATTGCTTCAAATATATTAAGCGATTTCGCTGTTTTTGATGACGTTTTTTTTTCAGATCATCTTGTATCAATACCACGCTTTCCGCCTCGTACCAACATTGTATTATATCTTTCACTAGGGGTTGTTACCAAAACGGCACACGTGTCGCCCTATGGCGCTGCAGTCGGCTGGGGTGAATCTTCTAACAATCACCGCCATCCAAAAGGACATAAAACTAAATTTATCGCCCGACAACCCTTGGTTTCCACGCTGCACTAAAATCTTGCGCGGACCCATTCAAGTGAATAAACAAGTCTTCGCCCACGCGCAAAAAGAACCCATCAATCAAAGTCTATGGAATCCTCACAATAAGGATGATCGACACCTTTTTTATGAGAGTATTGTATTTTGTTTGCTGTATTTAAGTACTTGGAAGTGATCCGCACCGATCTTATCCTTCGGCATCTCTTACTTTGACGCACAGGAAAAGCGGGAAAATTTTAAAGGAGAGGGTCAGTTGTACGTGCTGGGCGATTGAATGGGACAAAGTGTGAAAAATAAAAGTAAATGGTTGTTCAAAGAGGTGTCAGTACATTATTGAATTTCGTGTTAACTTGCTGCCTGTAAAACACGTGAATATCCTTTTTCTTAGAATCCCATTATTAAATTTCTTCTACACGTAATTAGGTAGAAGATATATTGGTTCATTTTGTTGTACAATGGTTACCTTTGTCAGGATAACCACATACCTAAATATGCCCTGAATATAGGATACAATTTCATTCAACAGTTTCTTCGAACATGCTATTTACACTGCGCCCCTTGGTGTAAAAGTTAGTGTTATGTTGCACCATCATCCTTGGCTAATAATTTCTACTATTATTAGAAACGCTCTTACTTATGTTTCGATGTGCATAACACACCAAATTAATCATCTCAAATTAATAATACTTCAAAATTCGTTACAGATAAATGTTAGAAAGAACTTTTAAGCGATGTAATGACTGATATTGGAGATAGTTCAAAAATCCCAGAAACGTATTAGAAGATTTCTAAGTAAACTTCATTGTGGTTATTTATATAATAATAAAAGCATTTTATGAAAATACCCAAAACTGAATATTTGAGTTCATCTAACTTTCATTAGCCTACCATCCGGACTGTCGATTATGTCAAATTACAATTACAGTTTGTCGATTATGTAAATTGTCAAGAAGAATAAAGAAAAATAAGTAAAATTCTTCTTCCGTGCAATTAATTTATCGAGAACAGTGTAAGCTTCACATCAAAAATGTTTTACAACTTTTGCAAAATAAGTAATTGCATTACATTTTGCATTAGTCAGAAGTTCACTGGAATATGCCTCGCTAATTTGGAATCCGCAATACAAGGTAGATAGATAGCATAGAACATAATCAAAACAAATTTATAAAATATCATACCTTCAAATTCAACAATGATTTTGAATGCACATTTCAAACTTTGCAACAAAGGCGAGCAATACCTGATTTGGCATTTATACACAAAATTTTAAATAATAACATTGACTGTACCGAACTTCTTTCCCTAGTTAAATTTAATATACCCTACGCCATACAGAACTATTCCACACGCTTAATTACAAGCCAAATGCATCAACAATTCGACAATCAATCGTGCTCTTCATAATGTTCAATAATATTTGTCTAAATTCTAACATCGACATTTTCTCTGATTCACTGCCCAAATTTAAAAAGAGTATCATGTCAATAATAGTAATTATTCAATGCACATACACGCATACATCCATACATACTCACAAACACACACACATACCTACCCACTACGCGAATCACCCGTTGATTTAATATACATGCCATAAATAGTAGTAACAAAGAAACATATCGTAGGTACCCACCATGAAATATACTTAATAATTGTAAATTGTTTTCACCACTGTAAATAATGTACTGTTTGTATCTGTTTATAAATAAAAAAAATAATAAGAAAAAAATAAGAAAATGGTTAATGCTGAGTACAGAAGGCGATCTTAGTTTTATTACAAAATAGTTCAACGCTTTAAACGAATCTCAAATAACGCAATATTCCAAACCCCTTCAATAGGAACATCGAATTGCGCACTTTTATCGAAATCGTATTAGCCATAATAGCCTAAAAAGTAACTCTCAAACAACAAGGATGCTAACTTCAATCAATTTCGTATTTGCTTTACGATTATGGCACAATCAGCGATATGTTCGCCATCGCCTTCGAAGGAACGTAATAAGAAATAATAGAAAACAATCGATTTCGCGTGAAACAAACAAGAAGAAAGCTATGAAACGAATTTAAGGGTTGCAATACTGGGATTAAACATTGCTGAAATAACATAATTATTGGATGTGTTGTATTTTTCTTCCTTTTTCCCTGGGATGATATTTTATGACTTACAACTTATTTTCATCCGATTTAATTACAACGGACTTTGAAAAAAATAATCACCAGTTGGAACCACACATTTTCCATGAAACGTCTGCGAGTTTGTGTTTAGTAAAATCCGCCACGTGCTAAAAAGCAATAGTTTTATATAACAAGTATCACATATATTATGTGGCTCGCTGCATCCGTGCGTAAGATGGACGAAAAGATATTTATCGTACCTATCATATCACAAAATTCTACATAAAATGAAAATTAAATTTTTAACATTATTACATCTCTGGTATATATCACGTTTCCATCATTACCATTAACCCATTTTTAACGTGTTCGAAGTTAGAACTTCTAACCTACAAGCCAATAAATTGATCCCGTAACGACCCAAAATTGTCGCAGCAGGACTCTTTAAAAACATCGCCTTGCAACGCAGTGATAGGGATAGATTTATATACATGTCCGTCATCTTGAACAAAATGACCCCCTGTTAATTGGTATCAAGTTTAATTTGTAGAACTCCATTAATTTTTTAATATTTTATTTTAGTTTCTTTTATATATTCAATAATATTATTATTAAATTTAGAAAAACGTTTATTTATAAACAAGTTCTGCCATATAATTATTATTACGCCAGACAGCTGTTTCGGCCGAGACAGCCTTCTGAAGGCCAGTTTGATAATGCCTTCAGAAGGCGAAACAGCTTTAACGCGTAGTAATAATTACAGAGCAGAACTTATTTATAAAGAAACTGTTTTTTATAAATTGAATAATAATATTATTGAAAATAATATAATAATTTTTTTTTTTTAAATTAGAGCAACTCCTGTTTCCTACCCACCCCTCAAGCCTTTTTCCTTCCCAGAATTTCCTCTACTGCCTTGTCTAAAAAGACCCTCCACACAGCATCGTCAAAGATGACATAGACCTCGAGGGGAACTGTCTTCTCGTGGCCTCCTATGTGGAGCTAATGAAAAAAAAATCTTCTTACGTGATTTATAGGTGATAACACTTGGAAAAAAGCATACAATTGTCATCCTGCGAGCCTTTATGTGATTTTGGTTTTGATTGATTAGGGTGGGCGAAATTAGGGAATAAATTATGAAAATAATGAATTATAATGATGGGAATGGGCAAACATTTTGCAGGCCCGAAATGTTAAAAACCCACTAAAATAAGGAAACAAATCTCACTAAATCTCGCCATCGGTGAGCTCTAAATCCATGCAATTTAAAACAAAATTATTTTGTGGAATTTCTAAGTCATCGCAACAATTTTTGGTTCACAAGTTCTTTTTTCATCATTAGATAAATAATAATCGGAGTGCGGAGGTTTATTTAAATAAAATTAATATATTCCTCATCCCTGTATATTAGAACCAATATTGTTGTTCCTTTCATAATATAATGATTAGAATTCTAGAACACTCTTGAAGGGTGAAAGCCAGAAAAATATTTAAGGAAAAAAGATCTTCGGAGTTTAATTATATTAAACGTAAAAACTTTTTTGTTTCTTTCATTCACTACAGCCTAACAATTTCAAAAAGTTAGGAGTATTTATGAAAACGCCTGGGTGTATCTAGCTAAAGTTTAACCGATTTAAGAAAAAACATATACTACCCACCCATTGATTTTGACATTATTTGAATTAAAACTCAACGGCTTGGCTCTTTACCAAAGAATTGATCTTTTGTTGTCAAAGCGTTTTAAGTCGTCTTTAAAATTTTCGAATCTTGTTAGTATTTCATCCAGCGATTATTCACTCAACATGTATTTTTGTTGAGAATGACTTTGTAGACTTTGTGTACAAGCTACTGCACATAAAGCTTAAATATGTAAGCCGTTTAACGATCGAATAACTTTATCGAAAACCGTGCAAATATATCTGACGCAATTAGTAATTTCTTTGAATTTTAAACATATTTGTATGTATTTTTATCAAATAAAGACAAACATTCCCGGATTACGAATAACCTGACAGGAAAATTTGCTTGTGTCATGATGGAGGACTTAGCCGGCCGAGAAATCAAACACTCGATGTCTCAGTGAGACCGAAACGCGATGCCAACTCAACGACTAATTTTGTAGTCAAACGACAAAGAAACGTGACCAGTTATTTAGAGTATGAATTATGTAATGAGTGGTTTACTCGCTTTATAACCGGTCACATATCTTTTAACCGTCTAAGGAGAAAAACATTATCGAAATCTGTCTGCAGTCAGTGGGACTAAGGAAATTCCGATGTAGGGTATATTTTGAAGCTGAAAGAAGTGGAGAACGAAATTAGATGAGAAATGTGAAGATTAGGAAGTACCTGGTTATTCATATTTGGTCACTAATTAAGCCTGATACAATTTCCCCTATCTTAACGGATAGCAATCTTGGGAGCATAGGCTTAAGGTGGGAATGCTATCCTTTTTCTACCGGAATTTCAATTGAAGATGCTCTGAGGAACTAGCGTCATTAATCCCTTCGGGCATAGTCGGGAAACACGCCAAACGCGCACCCATCCTTTTTACACGGTAGACATTTGTCAAAGAAGAAAGGGATGTTTCTAATACTTTTCTCTTTCTAGTTCATGAGTTTAACAGCCACACAGGATCCCCAAAGATGACCTAGGCCCTTAATAAATTTATTTAACCAAGAGCCTCCTCTGTGGAGGTGTAAACAAAATGAGCAAACGTTTAGAATTGTATTTTTACCAAGCGGGAACAGTACCAGAATAGTTATCAGTACCCACATACGATGTATTTTGTTGATCGATGTTTTAAAATACAATCAAATGATTTTGTAGTGTTTTGAAAACAAAATTATATTTGTTGATATTGATAGATGTCGTTAGGCTTAGAGCTTCTCTCAAGTGCCCGGCCGTATATTTCCTTTTCCGTGTTCAATAGAAGACAACCATGCCTCGAAATCAACACGGGTTTGTAACGCCATTTCTCCTCCAAACCCATGTTCAGTAGAAGGCAAGCGGCATACTATTGTGTACGGGTTTGTAACGTCAATTCTCTTTCCAAACCCGTGTTCATTACGAGGCACGCGTCCTCGACGGTGAGTGAAACATAAAAAATATTATCGTCATATAAAACAATAATTTGTTCATGACATTAAGTGAATGCATTATTGACAAGTTTGTAACAGTATTTATAGCAGCAGAACATGGAAAGAAATGTGTTAGAATAATTACACATACCCGCTAGACAAACCCTGCTTTGCCAAACAAACCATTCAAAACCTGGGATGTATATCTAAATTATGATGATAGTAGTTTTTGTAGTTTGAACCTCAACCCAATAATTCGAAATAGGCACTTTTATGTTTTTATTTTAACGAGAATTTATTTTATAAGATTGGTACTTCCGGCAAATGTCATATTTGATTGTCTATTAGTTAAAAAAGGAATATTCCGTATTATCCGTGCATTGAACTTCGACAACACGAACGTTCCGTATTATTCATGAGGTGGACTAAATTACTTACTTTTTATATTTTAAAGAGTTTTTTATTTATTTTATCAGTGCGTTTTATTGCCCATTCATTATATTGTGCGTGTATGCACATACTTCCTTTTTTATGTTTTTTTATGTTTCATTTACCGCCGAGGACGCGTGCCTCGTACTGAACACGGATTTGGAAAGAGAATTGGCGTTACAAACCCGCGCACAATAGAATGCCGCTTGCCTTCTACTGAACACGGGTTTAGAGGAGAAATGGCGGTACAAACCCGTGTTGATTTCGAGGCATGGTTGCCACCTATTGAACACAGAAAAGGAAATACGCTGCCCGGCCGGCAACGGCTGCAGGGAACGGTCAATGCTCGCCAGCCAGCGTCAGACAGAATTGGTAGCCAGTTAAGATCGTTCGTGTGACCCAAAAGTACAATATATTGTAGACACGTAAAAACAATAATAAACCTGATTGTGATGAAGAGTTATTTATTCTCAAACATTACAATAATAACAACAGATTATTATTTCATCTTTATTCTGTATCCAGTTCAGTAGTAGTAGTCCAAGGGATTAACCGTTGCTAGACATGTTATTCATATGGCAGTCCAATTTGAAAGTATAACGCTATAACGCCACTGTCCGGAGTCGGGAGTGCCATGGTTGTTATTTTTGATATCCACTTTTATTCCCTTTCTCGCTGCCGATTCCTACACTATGATCGTTTTTTATCGGGCCAATAAGCTTAACTTACGAGCATGTCGTATTAGTTCGTAAAAAAAGCAGTCGCAAGAATTTTCTTTTATTACTACAAAGACAGACATCCTTGAAAATATAGCTAATATGATTACAACCTGTTTCTATTATTAACTTTTGAAGTATAAGTAAACAGCACCAAAAAACAAGAAATAATATACATTTAGATCAAGGTAAAATCAAGTACACCTCTTAATATTTTATTAGGACTGTAGATTGTAGACAACCTTGAGAATAAAATTGTCGCAATAATCAATAATTTCTTATTAAATTCTATAATATATACTAATACTTCATTACAATTTTTTTACTTTCCGTATTGGTATTTAATAAAATTCACGAAAATACGACACAAACGCGTTGTAATCATTTTTGTTACAAATTTCGTCGGTGAACATTTTAATTTTGTTTATCTTTTTTTCTTACCTGTCACGAATCGGCCATAAAATTGCAAAAAAAAACTTGGAATGTTAATGGTATATTTTTTCCTGACCCTAGGTTACAGGTCAGGGTTCTCCAAACTTTCCAACCTTAGGGCCATACTGATTATTCCAGTAAGTTCCAAGGGCCAAAACCGTTTATTTTTTTTGTATAATTTCTAGACAAGTCGCCGAGTACGCGTCCTGAGCGAGCATACGCTTTGCTGAATTCGCTATTTCAATAACTATCTACGTATTATTAATTTGCATAAATTTGCTCATGGGCTGTTTTCTGTTTTGGTACCTACTACTTTCTTGTGGGAGAAAATATTCCGATGTTTACAAATCTAAGTTAATCGATAAGCATCTTAAATCTGTTTTAACAGTATTTTTTAACATTAACTCCAGACAGGAGTCCTGATTAAAATAATTTCCCTTTGGGCCTATGTCATCTTAGGAAATAATGTGTGGGAGGGTTTTAAATAATTGGTACACGTAAAATTGGTCCACAACTATGTACAAACAATTGTCAGTGGAAAATCACAATTATATAAATCTCATTAGTATTTTATATGTTGTAATGTTTATTATCGTGTTTCTATCAAACTTATCACAACAACAATAAGCCATTAGCTGTCGCGGGCCTGATTGATGGCACTGGTCTTTGGCTATCGCGGGCCGGATTGATGATACTGGCGGGCCGGATTTGGCCCGCGGACCGTGGTTTGGAGACCCCTGCTATGGATTATTCCCGACAATAATAATAATAGCTCCTAACCACCCACTTATTCTTCGTAATATATATTCCTTTTAATAGCACTTTGTAATTTTCGTATAAATTATAAACAACAAAAGTTGAGTGTTGTTATTATTTGTTGTGGTCAAGTCGATTCTCTCTCGTTTGGATCACTTTAAATGCTAACATCTTCTTAAATCTGAATAGATTTATCATTCAGATTTGAAAGGAATACGTAGTTCTCCCATCTACCTAATTTATTCATTGATTTTTCTATAACTTTATATCGAATCGCCCCAGCAATGGAGGAGCCCACTACCCAATAAATAAAGATAAACTAATTGCAGCTTTAGGCGTAATCCTACGTACATTATCTTGCGAACTGTTTTTCGTTTGGAATAATCCTAGTCGCGTGCTTATTACCAACAAAAGAGAATTATCGTCTTGCTCGCGTACGATAGGATAATGGGACAGTTGATTTGGGGGGATTTATTCTGTTTTATGGAAAGTGCGGTCGTAAATATTGATCTATTTTTCATAAACTAGGGTAGACATGTGAACAAGTCGATGGTAAAAGGGGCATAAAAGTCAATGGGCAGATTTATCTTGAAGGATAGCCATTTTGTTGATAATGAGAAACATTAATAAATATGAGAATGTTTTGCAACAGAAGCATTACAAGTGTAGGTATGTATAATATATGTTGTAAAATATATGGGTTGTTAATCTTATGTGTAAAAATGAATCGCAGAAAGTGTTGCTAAGCGCAAATCTCGAGAGCAGCTGAACCGATTTCGCAAATTTTTTTTTTAGAATATTTCTTGAAGTACGAGGATGGTTCTTACGGAGAGAAAAATTAAGAAAATTGCGCAGAAAATTGGATAATTTCAGAAAACCTAACGACTATCGCACGTTTGACAGTTCGCGTATTTGAGAATGACATTTTGCAAAACAGTGTTTGTTAAATCAGGATTCTATTTTTGAAAATCATTAAGTTGTTAAATTTATTTAAAGTATGTACTCCCCTAATAGTTTGAATCGAATCAAGAATTTTAGATATTTTAAATAGGTACCTATGTTAGGTATCAAATTTAATATACATGAAAAATGGAAATTTGAATACAAATTGTAAAAGGTGGCACGCGGGCTGTTTAAAAACGGAATGTACTGGGATTGAATATATGGAAAGCGGGAGGGTGGGAGAGATGGGGGAGGGGGGGAGGGTAGGGAGGAGGGGGGACAGGGGGAGGGGGGGAGGGTGGTAAAAAAGGGGGGGAGGAGGAAGGGGAACGGGACGAATGGGAAAGGACACTCAGGGAGAAACAATTTCTTTATTAAATGGCATAGCAACGCATGCGGGACCAACTAGTCGTTAATATAATTTAAATTCACCATTAATTCCATATCGTATCAACAGACTACAAAATCACTTCAAATTGCCCTTCTTACCGGGCTGTGTTTTGGTAAAAAATGATTAAATGTACGACTCATCAATAAACGGTATATATCCTGGGGTGAAACTACCTAGGTATTAGATACTTTGAGGGGACTCAACTAGGGCGAATGGAGTGATTATGAAATGAAGCGCATAATCAGCATAAAATGACCTCAAAATATTATTTTATTATAAGCTTTTGAAGAGGTTAAATAATTTATTCTTGAAGATTTTATTGTGAAGTTGAATCCTTATAAAATGACTAGCTGCCCCGACAAACGTTGTTCTGCCATATTAATTATTTCTAGTAAATATTTTGGTTGTTAAATAAAAAAATAACGAATGTATTGTAAGTGTGTAAGGATGGGATCTATAGAAAGAAAGGAAAGAGGAATGGAGAGCTGTTGACGATGACCGCCGATAACAACAAAAAACACCAACTAAAATAGGAAAATTAAATAAAGAAAATCGATATGAATTTCGAAGAGCAATTGAGTGAACGATGTTTTTTGTCAGTCCGTCTTTAGCCAACACAAATAAGCTCTACGAATTGCCCACGCGAGAACATGATGCCGAATGAAATATCAAAATGACGCGACGCTTCTCGTGAATGTCTTGCACATGTGTGGATGAAAGTTCGATGAGGCGGACGCAGCGCCATCTGTCATTCAACAACATAAATAATTTCGTTTTGTTTGAAATACTAAGGACCATTAAATTTGTTCATACAAAAATACTAAAATCGTGATTAAAAAATGAGAGGGTGGAGGTGGGAAGGTTAAAATTTGGGGTTATAGGTATTTTTGATGCCAAATAAAAAAATACATCAACAAAAAATTTTTAAAAATAAACAGATTTTTTTTCTGGATAGGGACTACCTAATCACCTAGTGGTATGAAATATACTTTAAAACCTATTCTCATACTAAAATATACATAAAAAATTTCATATAAATCGGTCAAGCCGTTTCGGAGGAGTGCGACCACAAACACCGTGACACGAGATTTTTATATATAAGATAACCCGACTAAATAGGTACCTACCTAGCCACCACATCCGATCCTGTCATGTCTATCTGGAAGTCCCTTTCTTCTTCTTCCATTCACTTCTAGGCCATATTTTAGTCTCCTGATAATTCGCTCTTCATTCATCCGCTCATGTTCTATATCCAATTTCTTTCTTGTTAACTACGAGAACAATCGTTGGCCTGGCAATATATTTCCTATGATTGGGTATTTCATAATTTTACCACGCAATGTCAAAAAAGGAGCGAAGGTAGCAGTCCACAATGAAGTGCCGATACTGATTTATGGAGTGAGGCATGGAACTGGTAGAAGAAGGATGAAAGAAAGTCGACTGAATGCTATAGAAATAAGATCCCTGAGGCGCACATATCCCGCGTGGTAGAACCAAGTAAACATGTGAGAAAGGTGGAGATCATACAATGCAAGCCAATATACGTAATGAGAAAGATTAAGAAATGGACGCTCAAATGGTTTGGGTATGTAGAGCAAATATACGAAGAAAGGAGTGTAAGGACACTACATGAGTATATGTCCACGGAGATGGGTCGAGAGATTCCGGCTGGAGAAGTCAAAAGACCTCCCTAAACCAGTATCTCTCGATTCGGCCAGCCATACAGCAAGTGCACAGACGCATCAGCCGCCAAAACCTGGGCAAAGCTAACCCCCCGAACCCGGGCACCCCTTTTAAGTCACCAAACGTGGAAAATCACTTGGGGTGACCTGTGCAGGGGTATTGGTTATCCAATAATCCAATTTTTTCAAATGTTATTTGGAAAACGAGTCATAAGTACGTACAAACTCTGTTCTGATCGCTGTCCTGATTATCTCCAAGTACCAAACTTTGTACATCCAGATATGATGGGCGCGGTGACCGGACAACTCAGAAAGAAACCAACTCAGAAGCACCTCAGAAAGGTCAAGTTGGTTTCATTCTGAGTTGACATGTAACCGATGGGTGCAGTTTATATCTTTTTTAAATCTTGTCATGTATTTTGTATGTAAACATCTTGTATTAGGTCTGTATATTTTTGAGCCCGTACCTTTTATTGTGTTTAACTGTTTTTGTTTTTTTATTCATTTCAATAGTCCATCATGGAGGATACTTCATTTTAACTTTTTTGCACCAACAGGACATACATCGAATGAGTGGTTACAATAATTCATAACATCTTATAAGACATGTTTCTGTGAAATATTTGTAAAGTGATTCTGTAATGTTGTGTCTGTATGTTGCTTCTGTGAAATGTTTTGTAAATTTTTTCTTCATATATTGTATCTTCATATTGGGATGGGTTGGGTTTAACTTTTCAAAAGTACCAATTGGCGATCCCTTAATGAGTTTTAATAACTCACGGAAGTGGAACTTCGTTGAATGTTTTATTTAATAAAAAATAAAAAAAGTAAATAAAAAATGGTTCCAGCCTCCCAAATACGGGATGGTCCGACGCTCTGTAGGGAACCCGCTTGCACAGTAAACTGTGCGTCCTAAAGTTTAAATTTAGACTTACGGAATTCAATACTGCGCTTGTGGGAAAGTGCTATGAAACCATACATTGTTAATTAGAATTAGTCCTCTAATATAATAAATTGAGTTTAACGTTTGAGGTTGAACCGCGAATTACACATTATCTTTCTATGCGTTACAAGCACAAATATAAAAAGCAATTTTACAATAATACATTGAATTCTTTTGTCGGTGGCTATTCATCCAGAATGTTGTATAGTAGTAGTGATGTTGTATAGTACCGATGCGGTAGCGTGAATACCATTCGGGTGGCATTTTACAATATTTCAGATCGTACAGTGAAGCATGAATAACACGTAAAACCATTTATGCCACATTGTTTCAGCAATGATGATCACTCATGCGGCAAGGAAAACAATAACATTTCTCCAACACTCGAGATTCGTTCGGACCGATAGCCGCCATGGCCATATTCAACTGTTACATGTAACCATCTATGTGTTCTCATACCTAATAATAGTCAGAGTCATAGACCGTGATGAAATAAAAATAAATAGAGGACACTTGTCGTCTGGTTGGTGACGGTTTTGTGTGTTAAGCCATTCAAACAGGAACTGTTTCAACACACGACATAGTTTTTTCAAAATAAATAATTATAGAAATAGCAAGCACTCTGGAAAAATACCGATCGTCTAGTTGATTAGTCGGACATTTCATAGCCCGTGATGAAATAAAATATAAAGAGGACACTAGTCGTCTGGTTGGTGACGGTTTTGCGAGTTAAGCCATTGAAATGGGAACTGTTTCAACACACGACAAAGTTTTTTTTTTTAATTATACACTGGAAAAATACTAATCGTCCAGTTGATTAGTCAGACATCTCATAGCCAGTGATGAAAAAATATCTAAATAAAGGACACTTCTTGTCGTCTGGTTGGAGCCGGTATTAAGCCATTCGAACGGGAACTGTTTTAACGCATAACTTTTTTTTTAATAATTATAGAAGTACAAAGCACTATGGAAAAATACCGATCATCCCGTTGAGTAGTCAGACATCTCCCAATACTAAAATTGAGTCTAACTGACATAGTCCTCTTACGAAAACACTTCCGTATCGCAGATCGATGAAGCAAATTAGAAAAAAAAATCTTATTCTGGGGGTATTCTATTCCAAAAGCATAAAATAAATGTATTTTTTCAGGTGCAATAAAAACAATAATATTTTTAACAGCCATTATTTTACCAAATATTTTTTATACATAAAAAAACAAACAAACAAAAAAATTCAAAATTCAAAAAGTTACAGGGTGTTTAAGTAGAGGGATTCAAAAAAGTGGCGCGCCCTGGTTGACACGATTGGAAACCTCCTAGTAATTTGAAAAAAAAATGTATACATATTCTTTAACCAAAAAAAAAAGAAAAAGTAAAAAATTTTTTTTTTCGCAAAATGGCGGCTGTCTGAAATAAAAAGACATTTTTTACAAATTTTTTTGACTTTTCCGAATTTTTTAAATACAGTAAAAATTAAAGTTTTGTTACAGTTTTAGTTAGTGCAGTAGAATAATGCACAGAGAAGGATCACACCAAATTTCAAGTAAATTGGTTCAGCAGAACTTGAGATATCGTGTCAACCGTCTCGGAAAAAACTAGTTTCGAGAAACGCGCCTTTAAAGTATTGTTGTATTTAGATTCTAGTTTGATTCCATCTAAACCGGTCGTACTAAAATGGCTATAACTTTTAAAATAATATAATTCGAATTTTAAAAAAATCCCTCTAAGGAAATATTCTTAGAATTTTTTTTTCTACCCTAGATTACTCCCAACCATTTATAGGTCATAAGCTAAAAACGGATAGTTTTGAGACCTGCAACATTAAGGTCTATATTTCTTTATATTTACAAGTTATAATCACCCTTATGGGTTCTAATCATTCTCAGATAACGCACAGAGGTTTTAAATCTAACCAACCGCCCCGAAGTTCGCACATGTTGAGTAAATTTACAAAAATCGCATCCTGGTCACTTTCAAGACCTGCGTCCATTTAGTGACACGACAGCTGTCAGTTTTACAAGAACACTTATTTTTATGTTCTTGTTTCGCGAACATTGAGAGTTATTTCTGAAAACAAAGTAAGTACATTTGTAATATACTCATTATTATATGTTTTTTGTATTCTAATTAAAAAATTTGTGTGGAATAATTAAGAAAAGTCAAATTATTTAGCGTCATGTCTAAAATCTAACCTCGAAAGCTAAAATGTAGGCCCTTTTTGATTATCATATTATATACACTGCAAATAATTTCTTAACCACAATACATCTAATTTCGTATGACAATATTGTGTTCTTTTACTACTAATAATTATTTTTTGTAGATATTTTCCCGCTATCGAGTTTTTCGATGATATGTGTCATCCTTGATAAAATGATTTTCGAAAAAATTTCTGATCAAATTTTTTTTTTATTTTCATTTAAACTGTAATAATTATTTGAAATACATATCTAAAATTGAAGTAGAATAGTTATGGAATGTTATATGTATAAGTAAAAGCCTTTACAACACAAACATAAGTTTTTACTTTGTTTTAGGATGGAATTTTTTCAAAGTTCAAAAATTAAGCAAGATAAATTCATGAAACTTGTCGAGCACGATAGTGTTATGGCAGATTCTATATCTGTAACAAAATGGAAAGACAGGGGTACAAAAGCAGTTTGCATGGCGTTCAACTTTCATGATCCTTCGAAAACAACAACAATAAAACGAACCAACAAACAGGGCGACAAAGATGATGTACCCTGTCCGATAAGCATAGCAGACTACAATAAGTATATGGGAGGAGTTGACCGATTTGACCAACTTGCATCATCATATAACATTACGTGGAAATCAAGGCGGTAGTGGTTAAAAATCTGGTATTACCTTGTTGAATGTGCCATTGTTAATTCATGCACTTTATATAGGGATACATTGAAGAAATTGGATAAAGAAAAAAAACCTATTACACATCTTCACTTCCGAAACCAATTGACGGATCAGTTTATATGATCTTTTACTTCAAGAAAAAGGATCGGTCGTCCTCAAACTAAATTAGCTGACGATATCAATTCTAATCATTATCCTGAAAAATGTACACTTCGTAGATGCGGTTATTGCAGCACGTCGCTGAAAGTGGTACGAAGCTCAGTAGCACGCAACATTTGCAAATAAAATTAGCTCTTTGCATACCGTGTTTTATGCCATACCATTTATCTGGTCAAAAGAAGAAACTCAAGAAGCCTTAGAATTTTTTAACATTATATGCCACACCATTTACGTGATCAAAAGAATAAACCAACAAGGCCTTAGAATTGAAATTTTTTTGTTTATGATTTTATGTTGTACCATTCATCTGGTAAAACGAAGAAGTCTTCGAGGCCTTAGAACTGTTTATTATTTTGAAGAAACTATAAAATTATCAATGCAGCTATTCTCCTGTAACACAAATAAATAAAAGTACATTTTTCCTTACCAACCTGTCTTTTTGTAATGAAAACAAAATTTTTAGATCATGTTTTTTTTTTAACTAAATGGACACCGGTCAGAAAAAAGACCGCGAAAAATCAAAATTTTCAAAAACACTGAGCATAAAAAATAAAAAAATTTCTGTTCATCAAAATGAATATAGAAAACATAAATAAAACCATTAAGGCCGAATCATTAAAAAAAAATTGTCCTATAAAGGGTTAACCCTTTTAAATATAAAAATTAACTTCCACTCATTTTCAAAGACTTTTCAACCACTCTTCGGTTAGAGTGCACCATGTAACTGCATTATGTAATATTATTTTGTATTCTTCTAGTAACCTCATAAAGAACTGTTTAATAATTCACTTTATCTTATTTTCTTTCCATCCACTGATTTGAACTTCGATATTTATAATTTCATAAATTTTATATCGCTCCATTTGAAAGTAGATTACGCTTCCAAGTTTACAGCTCTTTGAGAACATTCCGGCAAGCGGGTAGTAGGTAGTGGGTAGCTACCAGGTTTCAATATCTAGAGTGCACTTTTATATTGCTGATCCTTTTTACAGTAGAAGCTTTTATTTGTTGGAGCTGAATTTATGGCCAAGGCTCCGTTTCTATTTGAATCATACAATATGCAGCGTGACATTGACAGCGGTTGCACTTTTGCGCCGGTTCACGATTAATGTTTTTTTTTTTACTATTTTTATTCAAGTTTTATTGATATCGTTGCAATAAAGTACCTACCCGATAGGTTTATTCATTATATTAGTATTTTATTTACATGTTACATATATGGAAACTACCATAGACATTTAAATGAATGGACCAAAATTAATTAAGCGGCGAGTTGCTGACTGCACAGTCACCCGCACAACAGTAACAACAATAACAATAACAACAACAATAAAAAATTACAATTAAAGGAATATCTGCCTTTGTTTTTGTTTTATTATTATTTATTTTGATTATGTTTTATATTATATATTTGATTTTTTACATTATATATCTATTTGAAATTTAATATTAATATGGTTTATCAGTTATTATTTTTTAAATTTTATTATTTATATTATACTATGTGCATTAAATTAGAGTTTTGATTTAATAATTTTTATGTCAATGAATTGAATTTATTTTACATTCATTTAATTATTTATTTTGTGTATTATATTAGAGGCACTGCTGAAAACCAGTTAAATTCCAGGAGAAATCCAGAATGAATAGGTGAGCAGTGATCTTTTTGTCAATAGAATCAATGACAAATAAACAAAATGTATAAAATTGTAAAAAAAAATTGATGAATAAATGTGTTTATTATAATTTTAATTAATTTGGGAGGCAAGTATGGGTGCCGCCGCCCCGGGAACCATTTATTGGATAACCACCTCTGCCATAGGTCACCTCAAGTGTTTCGCTACGTTTGATGACTTAGCAGGGATGTCTGGATTCATAAAGTGAGGTTTGTCCGGGTCTTGACGGCGGATGCGTCTGCCCAACAGTTTCATGGCAGGCCGGATCGGGAGAGAATGGTTGAGGGAGTTCCTATGACTTCTCCAGCCGTACTCTCTCGGAACATCGCCCTGCAGCGCAGTGGGAGGGATGGATTCTTACGTCCGTCACTCCTAGACACACTGACCCCAGACACCAGATTCCTAGCCACTTCTAATATCTTTTTCCCTCCTAAATCTTCTTCTCCTTCCTTTCATAAAAAGACCCTCCACACAGAATCCCCCAAAAATGACATAGGCTCTGAGGGGGATTATTTTCCTCAGGGCCTCCTGTGTGGAGCTAATGTAAAAAAAACATGATTTAATTTTGGATAAGTTGTAAGATTTTCACGGCCAAAAGCATTTTCGTTATTTGTTTTTGGGGTATTATGCCGTGTTGCGCTACCTCCTTCTTTAGCCAACGGACCATCCGGTAGATGTGTGATCTGCCGGATCTGCCCTGATGATGGACACTGCAACGATGTCCGAAACGTTGGCTAAAGAAGGAGGTAGCGCAACACGGCATAACACCCTAAAAACAAATAACGAAAATTATTTAATTTTGTATAAAATTGTAAAAAGTTATTGATGAATAAATGTTTTTTATTATTATAATAATTATATTATAAATCCATGCACATCCCTTTTCAGAATCAATGAAATAAGTTTTCAAGCCACGGATCACTCCATTCCTATGTGCCCTCAAGGACGAAAGATCGATGAATTCGTACCTTTACCTGATTTTTGTGAAATCGATCATACTGTAGCTAAGTTCCACAGTAATGCTTTAAATGAAAATTTTGTTACTTCAATTTACACGGTTCACTCAAAGTAAACCATTTATCAGCGTATCGTAGTTCCTTTACAAGATTAGCCCCTGCGAGTGGGTCCCGTTCCCGTCAGCTTACTGCTTATTACACCGGGCAGAAATGGCGGATGTCACTTGAAAGTTTGTCAGCAATATGTTTACGTCTGTGCAAGACGAGAGACCGGTCCGGAGGGTTGAAAGATGAAAGGGACGCTGCATGACCTGGGTTCATAATCAACCACCCAACTACCCTACTTCCATTCCAACTACCCAACTCGTAGTTTCGTCAAACTAAAACTGTATCTTGTTACAATGTGGGTAGCTACAATTATTTTGAGCACACATTGCATTAAGATATCACATTGTAATATCTAGTACATAAGACAGTAACATTAATTCAAGAAATCAATTGAAGATAAGTCAGTTCAAGACGAATATGCAAAATCAGAACTTTATGATTATTTTTATTTTGTTTTACGCCTAGCTGGGCTTTTACATATATTAGAAGAACAAAATATACCTATTGAGCTATCAAACATTATTAGAAAAGTTTTTAAAACACCAGGTAATGAAAAACTGATAACCTAAATAATCAGAGCATGTAATTCACACGCGGTAGAAGAGAAACTAGAAAGTCGCCAGATGTCGTTTTCTTTTCTTTTGTCTGTTAAAAGTTTTTTTTTTTTGTATTGAAGAAAAGATGTTGATTTACAAAAATAAAAATGATTATTTTTTTGAATTTCGTAGGATTCGAACCTCCGATCGCTGGATTTCTCTGGCCGCTGAGATTTGCGACGCTCTATAACTGCGCTACCGGACGCTCGCGCGGAGTTGTGAATTTACCGTATTATATTAAAACCGAAAACCTGTCATGTAATAAATTTTAGTGACGCATTTCGGTTTCATTCAAAATTCAAATCACTTTTTTTTTCTTTTTTTTTACTGTGAATACCGCACAAGAATCTCAACTGCTCCCGTCTGGAGCCAGTGAGACTATGGCATCCCCAATTGAGGTATGTTGTGAGGCTGAAGGTAGTAGGGAGGGGAAGGAGGTGGGGAAGAGGAAGGTTGGGAAGTACCTGGCTATTCAGATCTGGTCGCTAAACACGGCTAAAGCCATTTTCAAGCAACGTTTCAATTCTGAATGGTGGTCTTACACCAGGGCGATACTGATAGTATATTCCACTCTGGAACATGCCGCAAATATACTACATATTATTTTAAATGACTACCTGGGCCAAAGAAGTTTCACTTCAAAAATATTAATTTTAGTAAAACATGTAAAATTAACATAAAAAGAAATAGAAACGAAAACAATACTATAAGACAAATCAAAATACTGTAATTTGTCGGATTCAAGAAAGTGCTGGTATATAATATATGGTAGGTAATATTATTACGTTAAATATTATAAGAAGTCCGTAAATAAATCAATAGTATTCCAAATTTGTTACCCAGATTATTCATCCTGTTGGTATTATCCTGTTGCTTAATTTGTGAGGCTAATAGTTGATCCTGCATGTTTGCAGAAAAATGTTACATTTTATCAAGTGTTCCTTGTCAGTACATGGAATTTAATAGTGACGATGATGGCAGGGCTCTCAATTACGTTGCATATGACTTTGTATAATACAACTAGTTCTGAAATAATTCTGCTTTATTTGTTTATTAATTAGATGCAATTTATTAATCAAATTTACACAATTAATGTGTTTAGATGAAATTTTCAGCTTAAAATTTATATACCTGATAAATTTGTGCAGAACTTGTTCTATATTAAGGGAACTTTATCTAAATAGGATCAAATAGGTGAATTGAAACTCCACTTGCTTTATAACTAATGAAATATAGAGCGTTCTCATTTCTCATACAATCTAAGAACTTAGAATCAATTAAAGTTCTGCAAAGGAAGCCAAGCATCTCTACAGCTTTATTAGTTATATCGCCAATGTGTGCATTGAATGCCAAGTTTTCATAGAATGTTACACACAAGTCACAAATGTGTGATACTGGTATTAATTTAATATTATTTAATGTGTATTAATGATAGATGTGACAGTGAGTTTCGGATGATCGTATTGGTTGACACTTCTGAATGTTCAAAAATAAAGCATTTTGTTTCACACCATTGATGTAGTTGGTCTAAATTAGTCTACAAAATTTGACAATCATATTATACCTGAATCATTAATTCCCGCATTGAGAGCCTTGCATTATTGCAATTGATTTCATGTCATGTTCTTAATAGTGTCATTCGCACGAAAAATATATTTCACTGCAATAATCATGTCAATACCAATTTTAACTTCCTTATACCAAGCGTACACGGCTTATGTAACCAATATGCAGAGGTATCAGATATTTTCAATAGCATCGATAGAACTTACAAAAAGCTTTTCACGTATTTTTTAAAAACAGTTTAAAGCTTACATTTTGTTTCCAAAATTGTTAAATTAGGTCATTTTAAATTATATGTTTACACTGTATAATTGTTTTGCAATCCATTTTTAAATGCAACAACCATGTCAATACCAATTCGTATATTAACTCCCTTAAACCAAGCATACACAGCTTATGTAATCAATATGCAGACGATGCAGATAATATTTTCAATAGCACCGAAGGAACTTACAAAAAGCATTTCACGTATTTTTTTGAAAACAGTTTTAAGTTAACATCCTGTTCCTAAAAATGTAAAATTAGGTCATTTAAATTATCTGTTAACACTGTGTAAAATTGTTTTGTTATCCATTTTTATATGCTTTTTTTTTTATTCTGTTTTTAAAGGTTTGTACCGCAAACTTCAATGAAAGGAAAAATCAGGGATCCAATTAGAATTTATTTTTCTCTTTCGAAAATATATAAAATTCATCGAAATATTCCTAGATGTCATAGGAAAACATTACGTAAATGATAGTGCTTCAGGCAGGCTCAGAGGGTATAAACTGAAGATCTTTAATAATTTCATGTAAGTATGGATTATAAGCTACCGACATTCAGAATATGGGTTTAAGTTAGGCTTCCTAAGATTAGACGATAATCAATTGTGTCAACACTCATAGCGAAGGAAGAAATCCAACAAATAGGGGGTTGATTATACGAGTGTAAATAACGTAATATTAGCCTAATTTATTGAACGTAGCACGGGCCATATGAACCACCCCTCAAAATACGTGAGGTAGTTCTAAGGCAAGATGTTTGAAAACAAACGTACTAACTTACGTTTGTTTTCTGGTTGTTTGTCTTCTCAACGTAATCACCCTATCAAACAATTCGGTAGTAATCTTAATCAGCCACGTATGAATAGCAGACTATTAGGCAGCCGTGTGTGCTGTATGGTCCCCTTGTAAGTGGCTGGGGTCTGCAGCCTGAGGAATGGTAGGGGGTAGGGGCTGGTCGCGGTGGTACCGAGGCTCACTTCACTACCCGGCTAATCTAGTGTATGCCCATTAAACTTGTACAAAGCACAAGTACCTTATTAGAGGGTCGGGCACCGATTCAAGCTGCTCGGTCTGCCACAGTGGCTATTTTTAAAGGTTTTGAAGGTAAGAAGAAGTAAGGAACCAATTCCTTCATATACCATATATTTATAATTGAATACTCGAATGTTAGGCATTTCGTCTGTCTGTAAATATTGTTGTACATTCCGTTTAAAAATTTTGTAAATATTATTTTTTTTAAATATTTATAGTAGTGACCGACCGAAGGTTCGGTTTCAGCAAGTTTCGGCATCAGTTTCGGTTTGGGCAGATTTTATGCCGAACCTTCGGCCGCACCGAAACTCTGCAAAAGATCTTAATAATTGGTAAATTTTATCTTAAGAGGGCATTACCAGAGAAAGCCGGAAATAAGTCATTTTCAAAAAAGTTTTTAGACGTATTGACTCTTTTCCACAAAAAATTATAAATGGATTTTGAAAGATTGTTCTTTTATCTAGTGAAGTTATGTAATAAATTTTTAGATTTTTTTTTAATTTATAGTATAATAAGGTTATTCCATAGGTCGTTGGCAGATTTGTTAAATTTTCAAAAAAGTTTTTGTATTATACCACACCCATTTCAAATAATGTAATCATGCAGTAAAATAAATCAATACATTATCTAGCAGAGTTATGTAGGTATTAGAATTTTAATTTTAGTTTCAATAAAATCATTAAAAAATATGTACGTAGATGTGTTTCTTGACGAAAATTGGTCCATTTGTGTATTTATTTGCGCACTTACAAACTAATATATTTCAGATTTTTTTAACATTCTTATTAAATTTAGACATTATTGAAAAATGATAAATACTTATAATCAAAAAATAACTACAAAAAGTACACTATTTTAATAGTTTTATCATCACGCATTTCAGCATTTTTGGATGAAGGTATAAATTATAGCTAATTTGGATTGAAATAAATTCGATATTGAGTTATAATTTTAAAAAGCTGGCACGGAGAATAATTAATCTTTCTCATTGTAACCGCCCTGCACGATCGGAAGAACAACTTTCGACGAAATGTGGATTTTCGTCCGCTGGCTGGTTAAACGCTCTTAAGGATGTTGTGATTGTAAACGCAATTTAAATTAAAATACGCAATTAATGAGGTCCTTACATTTTTTTTCCAAGAAGTAGTTAACGTGTTTGTTAATTTTTAGTAATATTAAAAAAAAAAATTTCACGTACTTCAATTATTGTGTTTTTATTTCATTTAACACATGTTAACTGTTTGTATAAGTGTAAAAAATAAGCTAAATTTCAGTAAACAATAGATTTATAACAAGTTTAAAAAATGTTTCGGTTTCGGCCGAAACTAACACAGCTACTAAAGATTCGGTTTCGGTAGAAAATCCTGTTTCGGTCGGACACTAGTTTCTAGTTCGTATTTTTTCAATACCTATTATGCCACCTGAAGAAAGTTCGAAAATAATAGTGACGTTTCCATTCACAAATTCAATTCATAAAATTTTTAATATTATAATTTTTGTAATAAATAAACAACATAAAAAATAATATTGGCTCAACGCATGTTTTAGCAACTTTTTTTCTGAATTCGTTTAAATTATCGACGAAAATGTCTACTTCAGCACACTCTTATCTTATTACATAGTCTACAGAAATCAGTTAAATATCTAGTAAAATAACTATAATGCCTTATTAAATATATCAGCAAAATAACTATACCTAATGCCATATTATCTCACAGGGTTCTATGTCAAGTCGACAAAGTGGCATTTCAACACCATTTTGAAAAGTGATGAAAAAATAGCCTATAATGTACGTAATTCAACCCAGTTTTTTTTTTCATCACTTTTAATGACTTTTAAAAGGAGTGATGAAGTGCCATTTTTAGTTGTCCGGTCACCGTCAACGTCACGTAAGTAAACAAATTATATTCGTAAGGTCTGGGCACCTCAGCAAAAATTTTAAACTGCGTTCAAACAAAAAGTCATCTCAGTATAGTGTAATTGCTTTTAGATGGCTAGAGGTAGAGGTAGAGATAAGAAAGGCTACTGGAACGTAAATTGATTCGAGCTTTTCCTCCGACTGTGGTTGGAGGAAAGGCTCGAATTAAGTGATCATGAGTGAAATTTCTGGAGGCAAAGAAGAAGACGAAAGCTTAAATGAAGAGACAACGACGTACTGCAAACAGCTTCAATCTTAAGGTGATGCACTACTACGTAATGCAAAATCGTTTGTTTTTGGTTTGAAAAGTAGATCGCAAAAAAATTGTTAGACGCCATAATTAAATACTGCGAGTGAATCACACATTTGACTTTGAAATATCGAGTGTTTTATTGATTACTAGCTTTTTCCCGCGGCTTCGCTCGCATGGTGTAAGGGGGGTTCCCATTCCGCCTCCTCTACCTCCCCCCCTCCCCCCTCCCCCCTCCCCCCCACTCCCCTCCTCCTTCTTCCCCTTCTCCCTCCCCTCTCCCTCCACCGCGCTCGCCCCCGCCTCTCCCCACCCGGCCCCCCTTCTCTCCCTCCCTCCCGCTTTACATATATTCAATCCCAGTACATTCAGCCCGCGTACCACCTTTTACAATTTTTATTCAATTTCCATTTTTCATGTATATTAAATTTGGTACCTAACATAGGTACCTATTTAAAATATCTAAAATTTTTGATTCGATTCAAACTACTAGTAAAAAACCGTTCAAACCTACTTTAAATAAATTTATCAACTTAACGATTTTCAAAAATAGAATCCTGATTTAAAATGTCATTCTCAAACACGCGAACTGTCAAATGTGCGATAGTCGTTAGATTTTCTGAAATTATCCAATTTTCCGCGCAAATTTCTTAATTTTTCTCTCCGTAAGAACCATCATCGTACTTCAAGGAATATTCTAAAAAAAGAATTAGCGAAATCGGTTCAGCTGCTTTCGAGATTTGCGCTTAGCAACACATTTAGCGATTTATTTTTATATATAAGATTATTTTTATGAGCACAGAAAATAAATAAAGTATCAGGTCTATTGAAGCTGCTTTAAAATACAAAATCTTCTACTCACGAACCCCTTTTCGGTTATTTATAAGTTATTGTACAACGCGGAAAATTAAATTCTATGGAAAATTATCGTAAAACATTTAAATATTTGTGCCTGAACTTCTCATAATAAAACAAAACACGCTTTTTGCCGATGTTATTTGGTGAATAAATCAAAACAGGCGGCCGGTGTTGGACGGGAATTTAAACCTTACCACCATCTACATGAGGAATATTATTGTTAGCAACCTGTTCCCGAATTTTACACCACTTGCTGCATCGCCTAAAATTGCGAAAGAACCTATTTTATAATGCGCAGCGCATATTTGCGACGACTTGATGTATGAGACCGATGAGAAAAAAAATCTCTTTAATCATTTTATTTATTTTTAAGGGCCTTACTTTCTGCCAGGAGAAAGCAAAGTTACATACTCAAAATTTTCTTATAAATAAATGAGTTTTATTTATCCAATACCTGCAATAACTATTTAATACATATTAAATATAAAATAATTTAAATAAAACTATTCAACAGCACATCCTCAACTTTCTTATAATAATATTGTCCAAAATGCAGGTCTGCAAGACAAACCCTCAACAGAATTAAAACAAAAAGTCAATATCAGAGGTGTAATTTTAACTAGCAGAACTCAAAAACTACTCTTACTTACTAAAAACCCACCTTTTTACTAGTTGGCAGTATTCAAAACACTCGGAAATAATTTAATTTTATTGTTTTAGCGAGACTCAACAAGTTTGATGTAAATTTATGAGAATTTGTGAAAAGGTGTAAGTTTTACGTGAGTGCTTAATTTTGTGAGGGAGTTACTGGTTAATACTTTCTTACTATGTGCCTATTGGTGGCTAAATTTGAGATATTCCCGCGCCTAGACACGGGTTTAAACAGGACTGACGCGTCAGTCGCAGGACACCAGACCTTTAGTCTGGGGCCTTTGAAATTGCAACAAAGGACCGAATCTAGGTACCCAACTCACCAGTAGTAGTAGTACGGGACTATTCACGGGTCCGTGCCAATGATCTCTAAAGACGAGAGAGAAATAATAATTATGGAATTAGTCCCTAACGATTCTACAACCGAACTAAAGTGGCGCCCTCTGCTCTGGGGAATTTCGAGGTGGAAAAACCAGAAGCAGAATGGATAAGGTAAAATTAGATTATATCTGGCTGTTCAGATCTGGTAACCACTTACTCTGATCAAGGAGAAACTGAGAAAATCTTACGCTCCAAAACTAAATGCGATTTTTTATTTCATTTTTTTATTTATGTACCTACTTACTTTCATTTTTACGAATATTGTCGGAACACATTTTTACAATTTGGGAGGCGGGTATGGGTACCGCTGCCCCGGGAACCATTTATTGGACAACCAACACCCCCGCCACAAGTCACCCCAAGTGGTTCGCTACGTTTGGTGACTTAGCAGGGGAGCCCGGGTTCATGGGATAAGGTTTGTCAGGGTCTTTGCCCAAACACTGCGTGGCGGGCTGGATCAGAGGAGACTGACTGAGGGAGGCCTTTAGACCTCTCCAGCTGGATTCTCCCGACCCTTCGCCTTGCATCGCAGTGTGAGGAATAGATTCATACGTCCGTCACTCCTGGCCACACTGACTCCCAGATTCCTATTCACCCCTCATACCTTTCTCCTTCCCATATCTTCTTCTCCTTCCTTTCCCTTAAAAACCCTCCATACAGCATCCTCAAAGATGACATATGCCTCAAGGGAAATTGTTTTCCTCGGTGCCTCCTGCGTGGAGCTTATGTAAAAAAAGTCATTGGAATACCTGTGATTTCTAGATCTTATGTTAAACTGTATTTTTTATCGAAGGAACCAAATACTTTGTGGTGTGACAATATATATTAAATGAAAAAACACACTTTGTAAAACATCACTTTTTATTTGAATTAATATTTAACAGCCTTTTGTCTTTTTTTACATTACCTCCACACAGGAGGCCCTTAAATAAAGTTCTAGGAAGGAAAAATGTATCAGGGATTAATAGGAATCTGGGGGTCAGTGTCTCTAGTAGTGATGGACATATGAAGCCATCCTCCCACTAGGGTGCAAAGCGATATTCCGAAAAAGTCCTCTTGGAAAGGTCAAAAAGTCTCCCTTAACCATTTGGTGGGCAGACACATCCAAGACCCGTGTAAATTAGATATAAAACTATCCGGAAACTATCCGGTATCCGGCCGGATAGTAAAGTTAGGCCGGATAGGCCGGATAATAACTCAATATCCGGCCGGATACCGGATATTAAAAAACTACGACAATTTCTTATAATAAAATGCAATACATTAATCTTTGTGAGATAAATAACAATAAAATAGCTTATAATTATTTGAAGTCGAAAAAGTTTAAAAAAAGCCATAAGGCCTTCCAAAAAACAAAATTTTTCTTCTGAGATGTTCATTCCAATGATAAATATATAAATAGTAAATATCTAAACTAAAAACTTTTAGTAAAAACTTACAAAAACCACGCAAAGTAGCGAAAACTTAAATTAAGATGATTAACTAATCACAAACATCTTTATAGTGAACTAAAAAAAGGAAAAAATACAGATATTATTGAAATGATTAAATACTGACATTGAAGCACCATAATATAGGTACCTCCTGTTCTTCTTCTTATCAAAGGGAATATTTTTAATTAATACTCAAAATTAACAAGTGGTAAATTATGGTGAATAAAGACTAAATTGTCAGCGTTCGTAAGCTAAACTCGTCACAACATGCAACGAGAAAATGGGCCGAATATCCGGCCGCCGGATATCCGGTATCCGGCCAAAGAACTATCCGTTTCATCTCTAGTATAAATCTCACCCCATGAACCCGGGCACCCCTACTAAGTCACCAAACGTAGAGAACCACGGGACGGCGGTATCCATACCCGCCTCCCAAATTATAACTCTACACAACTATCTTCCTACCTATCTATGGGTCATGTATCAATGATGTGACCATTTTGCATACTTACCTACTTCTTCTGTTAGTTCTATTTGTGTAGCGACCGGCATCTGCTTTTTCCTACTACAAAACTTTCTAATTCAACTTCCAGGGCTCTTCAAGATCGGCGTTAATAAATCCCTTCCTACTGACCAATTCTTCAAAATTTAATTTGAGGGGCTATTATGGGTACCCCCGCCCCGGGAACGATTCATTGGATAACCAACACCTCTGCCATAGGTCACCCCAAGTGGTTCGCTAGGTTTGGTTACTTATCAAGGGTGTCTGGGATCATAGTGTGAGTTTTGTTTAGAACTTCTGGTCTTAGTGGCGGATGAGTCTGCCCACCGACTGACAATCGAGTTAGACCGTTTGAGGGAGGTGTTTTGACTTTTCGGCCTATCGCCTACCACCGCAGTGGTAGGGATGGATTCATTCAATTTGGGAGGCGTGAATGGGTACCGCCGCCCCGGGAACCTTTATTGGATAACCAACACCTCTGCCATAGGTCACCCCAAGTGGTTTGCTACGTTTGGTGATTTAGCAGGGGTGCCCGGGTTTATGGGGTGAGGTTTGTCTAGGTCTTGGAGGCGGACGACCAGGACACACTGAATCCTAGATTCCTACCCACCCCTTAAACCCTTTTCCTTCCCAGAACTCTCCTCTCCTTCCCTTACTTAAAAAAAAACCTCCACACAGCATCCCCAAAGATGACATAGTCCCTGAGGGAAATTATTTTCCTCAAGGCCTCCTGTGTGAAGCTCATGTAAAAAAAAAAAAACGTCCATCACTTCTGGACACACTGACCCCCAGATTCCTACCCACCCCTCACACTATTTTCCTTCGCAGAACTTACTCTCCTTCCTTTCCTGAAAAATACCGTTTACACAGCATCCCCTTAGATGACATAGGCCGTCTTTAACCCGCCTCCCAACACTGCCCAACCGGTTGGCAATATAGTTCCCCTCTTTCTACACAATGTAGGCAGGGGCGCTCTTGTGAGGTGTAACATAAAAAATAACGTGAATACCTTATTACTATACCTTTAGTTTTAAAATGTCAATTTTAAAACAGTGGACTTTGACAGTTGTGAGAAATTTGAAGGTAAAAAATGGAATAATATGTATGTCCAATTTTGACAAAACGGATCGTAAATTTCGAGGGATATGAACGCCTTTAACTTCTTGAAGCTGTGTTAAAGTTTGTAAAACAATAATAAGCCTAAATTAATAATTGGCTACAAAATTATTCAAGTTCCATCTAAACAGCCACTTAACGTCTCAGTGAAATAACAATTATAATAATGTGACTATTATGACGCCATTTTTGTGAAATATTACTCGGAGGTCACTTTCCAAAGCAATAAAATGGCTTAAAACTCTAATTAAAAATACCAAAAAACTTCCTAGGCTTTCTACTCAGATTAAAGACTTTATGAAGTAAAAGAAAAATTGTATTTACGCATTTACAGATGTTTCGGACATATAAAAGGTTACGACTTGTGGGATAAACTAACAAGAATGGCACAATTAAAAACACTCGGAAGATTACATACCTATAACAAAATGTCTGTAAATAAAGTGGTTCTCGAAATCGATGTTGTCTCTTTAATTTCACGTTGGAAATTTTCTACCGAGATTCGTACTCTTTTTTTAGTAATGCATTAATTTGCATGTCTTTTTTTACATTAACTCCACACAGCAGGCGCTGAGGAAATAATTCCTCTCAGGGTCTGTGTGATCTTTTGGGCTGTGTAGGGGGTCTTTTTAGAATAGGAAGGAGAGGACGGAAGAAAAAGGGTATGAGGGGTGGGTAGGGATCTAGGGTCAGTGTGTCCAGGAATAACAGACGTATGAATCCCAACCTCCTGGTGCAAGGCGATGTTCCGAGATAGTCCTGCAGGAGAGATCAAAAGGTCTCTCACAACCGTCTCTCCACAGTTGGTGGCCAGAAGCATTCGTCGTCAAGACTTGGACAAACTTCACCCCTGCTAAGTCTGTAAGTGAACCACTTGGGTTGACCTGTGGCAGAGAAACAGTTCCCGTGGCGGCGGTACCAGTACCCGCTTCCCAAATTCAAGCATCTTTCGAAAAATGTCGATTATTTTTATTAAATAGTGGTGTACGCAAATTATGATCAGAGATTTATTTTGAATTAAAATGAAGCCACAAAGTGAATGAGCAACTATAATTAAAGAAATACATATCTAGGTACTACTAATAAACGTAAAGTTATATTGCGTACTGGTAAATGGTTGTTTAAAATTTAAAATTTAAAACACGATTTTTAGTGAGGGGGACAGGTTTCATTTTTTAATTTACGTACTTTGTCATAAATCCAAATTGTGAATGTTGAAGAAATCCAGGATGCCAAAACAGAGTTACAAAAATATACAAAAAATAACCCTATTAGCAAGCAAGAATTGAGTTTCGAGCTAAAACTAAAATTTTGTTTTAGTAGTCTTGTCAGAAAACAAACTTATAGTTGTTGTAACAACAATATGTTTTTATAACAACTACAATATTCTTGCTAAAATTCTTCCCTTGTTCTGTTTGCGAAAGTTAGCGTAAAGTTAAATCGCAAGTACCTCGCTCGAGACAAGGTTCTAACGCCGCTTCGTAGGAATCCAGAGATAAAATCTCTCATATAAAAAGTGGGCGACGTTTTTCCTCCCGACAAAAGTGGGAATTTTTATGACTAGTAAAACGAGCGGCTTTATCTTCAAAACTTAATATAGATATATTCGTAGATGTCATAAAAGACATAAACACGTTTAACGGTCAGTTTTGCGAGGTTACGATGATGGTTAAAAGTAAGTTACTTGGGAATCAATCTTGGGACGCAATTAAAATGTAACTATTTAATATTGATGACCTGATATGCCTCTAAAGTAGAAGACAATAAACAGAGTGATCTGAAATTTTGATTTTTTATACTAGTCGTCAAACTTCTATTACCCTGCAAAAAAAGTTATCAGGTCGCTAACAATAATTGCTCGCTAATAATAATAGTCGCTAAATATATATAGTATTACAAAAGATTTTTTAAATATTTATATTGAGGGATTAGTAGGATTTATAGGTTCAATTTGGAATTCCACAGAGCCGAACCCTCTGATATGAAAATATCTGGAGTCGGTGAATTTTTTTCCCATTTGGTCTCTGGTAGGTTGACATGTTGTTCTTGTATTGTTTTGTATTTATAATACTTACTTATATAGTGCAATTGCATAGCGTGGATTGACTAGATGATCATTGGAAGTGTGTGAAAGGGTTTAGTTTTTCCTGTGGGGAAAATTTAACCCGGACATTTAAATCTGGTCCGTAAAATAATTGTCGCTGACAAGTGATTTATACTACTTCATCAATATATTAATCCGAAAATTTGGTAGCGCAATTATGGAGGACTTAGATAGTAGATCATTGAACCCGCAACTTCTGGATGGGAACCCGACGATTTAAAAAGGGCAAGTACAATGTTGCTTTGAGCTCTGGTTCCAGAGCTGATTGATGAGTCAATATTGAGTCAAGTCAAAGACAAAGGATGAACCTCCATTTTTTAACAGCAACGCTGCGTATTATCCCAATATTGCAAAAGTAGTTACTTTGCATATTAAAGCCTTCGGGTCCAAGGAACTACGCAGCTGACTCGTATTATCGGTCAAAATGTCGTCCACCTGCTAACACACTTTTTCTTCAAGTTTTTGCAAAGACATTGCGAAATCATACAAAACCCAACACGTGCCATATTGCACTCAGCTGATCATATTATGCTATGGTCATGTCACGCAATTGCCTTCAAACACATTTTGGTAACCCTTGTACTGCCAGGTTTAATGGGTATTTTAACTGTAAAATAATCGTCATTTACACCACACATTATTTTTTTCTTTATTTTCACCATACTGATTATAATTATAACATTTTCGGACGCTGTTTTCAAAAATTTTCACTGTAAAAATAGTATGTGCATCGAAAGCATTTATACGATAAGTAAGAGTTTAAGTTGTCAATTTTTTTTATAAGAACAACTCTCTTTTTATAACTCTTGAAGATTATTCCCATCAATGTAATATATCATTGAAGAAGAAGATAACACTAATAATCTAAACGAAAATATGAAAGAGAACCAGGTACAGAAAAATAGAAAAAGCTAATAGTCGCAATAGGAATTCGAACACAAAACCTCTCGCCTAACCGGTACGCGCGCTTTAACCAACTCAGCCATTGCTACCTTCTAAGATACCATCATAATTGTCAATCGCATATTTTAAAATTTTAGAATTAACAATTTTATTTTCATAGAAGAAGAAGATAACAATAATAATCTAATTAAAAAATGAAAGAGAACAAGACACAGAAAACAGAAAAAAGACAATGATTGCAACTGGGACTCAAACCCAGACCATTCGTCTAACCGGGACGTGCGCGTTAACCAATTTCAGACGAGAGGTCTGGGTTCGAGTCCCAGTTGCGACCATTGTCTTTTTTCTGTTTTCTGTGTCTTGTTCTCTTTCATCTTTTCATTTAGATTATTATTGTTATCTTCTTCTATGAAAATAATAAATTCTTAAATTTGAAAATATGAGATTGACAATTATGACGGTATCTTAGAAGGTAGCAATAATTGCTGAGTTTTTAATTGCTAACCGGGACGTGCGCGTTAACCAATTTCAGACAAGAGGTCTGGGTTCGAGTCCCAGTTGCGACCGTTGTCTTTTTTTCTGTTTTCTGTATCTTTTTCTCTTTCATATTTTCGTTTAGATTATCATTGTTATCTTCTTCTTCTATTATATATTACATTGATGGGAATAACCTTTAAAAGTTATAAAAGAGAGTTTTTCTTATAAAACATTAAATATTCATTTAGACTTTTATAAAAAGTCAACAGTTCCACATGAATAAATTCGGATACATTTATCCGAGACGCTATCCAGGATACAAACCAATTCTTAGAATGATTGCTTCCATAATATGGAAAAATTATTAGTTGAAGATAATATTGTTAATTCTAAAATTTTGAAATATGAGATTGACTATTATGACGGCTTGACAGAAGGTGGCAATAGCAAAATTGGTAAACGCGCACGTCCCGGTTAGACGAGAGGTCTGGGTTCGAGTCCCAGTTGCGACCATTGTCTTTTTTCTGTTTTCTGTGACTCGTTCTCTTTCATACTTTCGTTTAGATTATTATAATCTTCTTCTTCTATGATATATTACGTTGCTGGGAATAACCTTCAAAAGTTATAAAAGAGAGTTTTTCTTATAAAAAATTGAATATTATTTTCGACTATTTTTTCCATATCATAGGAAACTAACTAGACTTTTTATTGGAAACAATCGTTCTAAGAACTGGTTTTGTAACCTTGATAGCTAAGTTATCATTCAGTTTTTTATATGACGGTTGGGTTATATTCCCTCGTCCGGATTAATTCTTTTTATTTGAAAAAATATATTATTTGCAGGAAACGTTTTTTTTTCTTTTCGTAATATTACAAATTACCTACGTGAGTTTCCATAAGCTAATTAATTAATCAAGTAGAAAAAAACCTCAAAAGGTACTATCCTGTTTATGAAACCTTGATTTAATCGTCTAATCTCGTGACACAATCTCTAAAAAGAAACATTAAGCTCTATGTTGTGCAGTGGATAATAACAAACCCTTTTATAAATAGGTTCATTAGCATCGGAAGGGTTTCAAAGGGTCATGTCTCTGACTGGGTAACAAGGAGCATCCGTTTCTTTGGATATTGCATTAAATTACTGTCAGCTCCTACCTTTGTACTTAGGAATCGGTGGCACGCGATCTTCATGTTTCAGTCTTATTGCTCTGCATACTGCGCACTGCACATGTCCTTACCATCTGACGAAGGTTTATTCAGTTCAGGGTTCAATGACTACAGTGTATGACATCTTGAGATATGAAAAATAATTGAGTTTTTGCTAGAATGAACATTTTTCTCAAATCTTACTTATGACATAATATTGTATTAATCACAACGCACTTCATATTGCACTCAATATTAAGAAGAAAGGCGTGATGTGTGCAAGCATTCCCTTAACGGATCATATATAATAACAAGAAACCTTACGTCATTTGATTCGGACACACAACATTATCTGGATAGGCGATAATAGCCGAGGACAGGCGAGGTAACCCGAGGAATGGCAAGGAGAGTGCATTTACTAGACTCTCGCTCGAGTGGCCTCGTGTTGTCAATCTGATACTGTATAGTCGGCATTTGACGACGTATGTATACGTATACTGAGATATTCTATCAATTTGATAAAACTTTGTGAAAGAATAATACGTGTATTAGAGCGTCTTATTTATATATTTATTCAATTACTATTTTTATCTGGGCTTTGAAACGAAACCCAAGCTCCCTCAAACATATGTATTTGAAACTAAAATAAGATGCTGTGAATAAAGCGCCTGGCGTCAGCTGATCCCGTGGTAATTTTCTGATTCAAGAATCTATCTAGAATATATTACATCAAATTCACTGAATTTAAAATGAAATTCAATCCGTGTATCAGTGGCAGCCGTTGCCATGGGGGTTACAAGGAATGATTCTGACAAGACATGGGTCTTATCTTTTAACTCCAGTAACAGAATACAACCACATATCATAACACATTATAGGATTCTATATTAAGAAGCAGGATTCATCCTTTTATAGTGGTTTCTCTGATAAGGTTTCAGTTTCAACTTAGAATCATTCACCGAATATAATCTCATGTGTTTCAAAGTCCTTATACCGATTTCTAGGAGACGCGTGTTTATGTTTGATTTTAAAGCTAATTATCAAATAATATTTACTTGAAAACATTGCATGCATGAATAGGTTTGTTATAAATATTGATATGTTTATCTTGTTTGGTTATACTTGCTACACATTTAATGAATTATTGCATACATGTATAAGTTGTTTGACGTTACTTTAGTGTAATTTGAGTAGACTTAAGTGGAGAGGTAATTCTTTTATTCAGAATCGATTGACATACCCTTACTAACGTGTTTTAAAATTTACACAACTGATAAACAATCATATACCACACATTATGGGTGTATACCAGTTGTTTTAAATTATAATGATTTGGGCAACTACCTACATTAAGAAATGAAGTATTAAAATAGTACATTTCTCAAAAGGTTGACATTGAGTAAAATTGGATTCGTAAATTAAAATCTGTACTCCTCAGTAAAAAAATATATTAATTTTTTTAAACTCTTTTTAGTAAAATATTTCCAAAAAATGCCTAATTTGCATTTTGCATGCGAAGATAACGTTTTTTGGCTTTTAGAGTTGGAACTTCAAGCACTGTTATTTTCTAGGCTCACTTTTCTAAAATTATATCCCCTTTATGAATCTGTACCAAAACGGGAATTTCTACCTGCTCTTTTTTTATATAAAACGTTTCACTAACTCAATTTTATTACCTGCGCTTTCAGAAGTTCCGAAAGAATCGTGATTTCGGATAAAGGAACACCAGATTTGGTAGTGGTTATTAACATTTAACGCAGCGTAGTAATTTTAATAATTTTTTGCTTTATTTTATTTAGGGCTTTGACCATATGGCGTTGGGAGCAACTCTTCCTATCAAGGGTCTTACAATACCTACTTCAATACATTAATTCTTTAGCCGGCACAAGACCCTGCTTTTTTTATCCTTTCCCGCGTTCCCCACCTGTTGCGTGCGTTTTTTACGATTTAAAATATGAGGAGACGTTTTGAAAGTGGGCCATCGAGGAATCAATTATATAAAAAAGGAATAAAGGACAGACAGACAGTCTTTGTATACATTTCAACAGATGGTCAGTCGCATGAAAGGAGACGATTAAAAAACATATTTCAAACAAAATTTTCATTTGACGAGTCTTGTGTTTCAAGATTTAATAATGTTTACCATTTTAGCTGACCATTGTTGGTTTTTGATTTGAAGATTTATTGCTATGTCAATATGATAGATTTTCTCAAAAGATCATATTCAGGAAAGTATGATGGACGTTGCAGCTGATCGCATGTTGCGATGCCAGAAAACGGGGTACGACGATACGTTTGACGAATTCAACCATTTCAATGTATCACACTGTTCAAAACAATTGTGACTGGTCTTATTGCTTCCAAATATACTTCAAATCTAGTTTCCTTTCAGGAATGACCAAATCTAACCTTCATAAAATACTCATAAGGCTAGTGCTAAACAACACTTCGGAGAGCCCTGACAAAGAGTAGTGAAAGAATATCGGATATTTGAGAGAAAAATTGCAAGAAAAATCATTGGAACCTTTCCAGATTATTGTGAATTACAGGCAATGTACAAACACGATCTTTACCTACTGTTGGAAGCTGACGCTGACTGGAGAACGAATGAGTGTTGGAAAACATGAACCTTATTAGCTGGATGGTGTGAAAGTTATTATCACGTCCTTAGCCACAGGGAACTAGAACTAGAAAGGAATGTAGCGCCAATTGTGATTTCATTAATCAATTAAAAAAAAACAAAAATTAAAAATATTATTGAAATAAAGTTTATAAATTTCAAAGTCATTAAAATTTATGAATTACAACATTACTTTAATAAGTTTTAAATGGAAACCTTATTCACATACCCAGGAAGATCTAAACAACAAATGAATGAATACATTACCTAATTAAAATTCGATTCACGGATCTCGTCTCATCCCTATTCAAATAATTTTATTGGAATAATAAAATATGGGAAGGCAGGAGCACAGGAGCACAGGAGACCGAGGAGATGGAAATCCTACCATTTTGTGTCATTGCCGATCCACCATTAAACTCTTCCGAGTGATCGAATTACCAGGATATTGAATGTTCCATTATTTGATAAATCGGAAATTCCAGTCGTATTATTTTATGGCGCGTATTTGATTGCCTATTCTCGTAAGTGGGTACAATCCGGATTTAATTTTAAGGTTTTCAAATTATTACGACCGCATTTAACTATTTATTCTACAGGTAGAATGATTTTACGTTTCCTGTGAGCACGTTATTAATAAAAGTTTCTGTTTTATGTTTTAATTAAATGTTACTTAAAAATTAATTACATCAGCACGTAAATCGCCCCGTACGTCGTTGTTTTTCTTAGCGTTAAGATAGATATACGAATTAGATTTTTAATCAAGAGATTACGGGTTTGAATCTGACCTTAATATTTTTTCCCTTTTATTAACTTCTAGAATGAACATCTCGATATTCATTATTCTCTGGTAAATAGCTTTACATCTATCAATGAAACATTTATTAAAAATTCAAACAAACATTTTCAATTTGGAAGGCTGATATGGGTATCGCCGGCCCGGGAACCATTTATTGGATAACCCATATCTCTGCCATAGGTCACCCCAAGTGGTTTTGCAATATTTGGTGACTTTGCATGGGAACCCTGGTTCATGGGGTGAAGTTTTTACGGGTCTTGGCGGCAGATGCATATGCCCACCTGATGCGTGGTGGGCTGGATCGAGAGAGACTGAAGGAAGCTGAGGGAAGCCTTTTGACTTCTCTAGCCGGACTCTCTCAACCCACCACCTTGCACGGCAATTGGAGGGATGGATTCATACGTCTGTCACTCATGGACCCCCATCCCCACCCACCCTCATACTTTTTTCCTTCCTAGGACTTCCTTCCCTTCCTTTTCTTAAAAGGACCCTCCACACAGAATTCCTTAAGATGACATAGGCCCTTGTGAAATTATTTTCTTTGCAGCTAGCGTAAAAAAATACTACAAATTCAGAATTTTTTTAAACTTACTAAAACCTCATTTCCTCGAAATAAAAACGATTAACAGCTGACGATTAATGTTAACAGATAAAAATAACCCTAAAAAATTCACCTCGCAATTCACATTATTATTTTTTAATAGAAAAATATAAAAGACGGGCTTATCTCGTACTTGATTATTTGACAATAATAAAAATATAATCTGCTCATCTCCCGAGCGGCTTCCAGATGTTAATAGGAGGCCATTCCCTCGACTGTGGGTCTTATTGGCGTTCACCCAAGCGAGAGTCTCTTGCAATAAGCACAATAAAGGAAGGGCGATATAATATTCTTTTATAATATTCCCAGATTCACTTATCTCGTCATTTGCTATGCCCGCTTAGCGCATTTTCATGTCCGATTTCCTTCGCATTATCCCATTCTTTCTTCGTGGTTATAGCGGAGAATGAACTAAGTAGAATTCCATCTTTCCAATAAGATGGAGAATGTCAAAATTGTTTGCTGTTCAGAAATCCCCATGCTAAAACCACTTGTAGTGAAGGTAGAGAATTGCGTGTCAAACTTTTTGTGAACAGTTTATTGTTTGTGTATTGATACCAGTATTATTACTATAACCCTATCACAATCGTTGCATGATAGTATTTTTCCCAATCTGGGGTTTTTGGCATTAGATTTTCGTCAACAGGTTCTTCGTCTACATTGAATTAGCATAATGCATTCTAAGTAAGTACCGTCCCTTATATTATGATTACATCAAATTTTTGCAGGGTACAAAACGATAAAAGATAAAAGGCCATAATGGTGGCGAATTTGCGGTAAAACGACAAAACGACGTATGACCAGAAGAAAAATGAAGAAAACCGTAAAAAAACTGGGGGAGCAAAATGGATAAGATGCAAAACGAACTCTGAGATAATGTGACCATAAAAGAGTGCAAGTACCACAGATAAAAGAATATTAATTGTTAATTATTATGAAAGGTAATATAAAATGATGCCCCTTTAAAAGGGGTAGATTGTATATCAAACTGGCTCAATTTTGAGTGAGCATAAAAGTTAATTAAAAACTCAAGAACATGTTTTTGAAAATAAAAAGAAAGATGATGTAAAAGATTTCGTAGAATTCTGTATATGAAAAATTTTGTACTCAAATATTCATAAAAAAAGAGTATTCAAATAACTCGGATCTGATCTCCTCATAAAAAATGTTAGATTTTGGTTATTTTCGTATGTAAAGCTAATAATGTAATATTGTACGATATTACACGTTAATACATTCACCCTCAGGTAAATCACATCGTAATTGAAAGGGAAGATTCCATAAAGTATAATATGGGATTTTTTCCTGTGTGGTTGACTGACATTTTGTGTAATAATAATTATGTTTGAGGAATGAGAATCTGAAGCGAAGAAGAAGAGAAGGGAGAAAGTGGGAGAATGGCGGGAGAGGGGGGGTACTTTGTCTGAGATGATCAGCCTTCTTTTTGGAAAAACCTTTTATTATCTTTTAATTTGGCCGCCTCACTTCAGAACGAGACGGGATTAGGAAAAATCATAATTAAATTTAAGAGACTTACGGGGAATCCCAAATTGAATGGGTAAAATATTTTCTCATTCTTTTTCTATTAACTATTACCTTCGTTCTTCAACCGCAATACCGCTTCCCGCATTTACGACTTTTAAAATCAAATTAAATTCTTGCTGGTCTACAATAATTGCAAACAGTAATATCAGAAACCCTTTCGGAAAACACGAGATGTTTGAGATAAATGGTTATATTTCGTTTGAACCTTCTGCCATTATTGAGCCCCTGGGATTAAGATTTATAATAATAGATGTATATGTATGTATATAATACATGTATAATCAATCTGTTGAATTAAGTGTTTTAACCACTGGAGAGACAGCCGTTTCTCCGTTTGCTCGACAATCTAAGGCGCCGCAACCGGGCTCAAAAAGAAGAAGATTGAAAGATATGAAATTACGAATGTTAGAGTATTTAAAGCGACAAAATCGACGCGAAAATTGGAAAAATGTTTAAAAAAACACGACTCATTTAAAATTGAGCAAAAATCTCGCGGGGGTTGTCTTAAACAGCATTTAAAAAACACTGAATTTTTCATACATAAAACTTGTAAAATAACTGAAACAAACGTGTTTATAGTAATTTTTGGAGCATACTTTGCTTTTTTTTCTATCGAGGGAATTTTATATAATTTGCGTTTCAGCTCACGGAATGTCTAGATATTTTCTTCAAGAATAACATATATTTTTTAAGAGCTTAAAACTTAACGTGCTAAACGGAGATATGTAAGAAATCGGTAGAAATTCGGGTAGCGGCACCTTAAGAAGATCATTTATGACATTTTTCTCGAACATTAATAAAATCTTACCTTTAAATTTTAACAAGGAGACATAAAAACTTATTATTGTGCTATATAGTCAGTAAATTATTATCCGAAAAGCAATCGGTGATATTTAAAATGGCGCCAATATATGGTAAAAATTGCTCCAATGATAAAAAAAGATTCGGCCTAACGTGAAGTTCACTGAAATGTTTTCAGCTCTTTAAGTAAGTACCAAACTTCTTAGATGGTACTGATTTGTTGTATCAGTCATTTTGAGAAGTATCACGAACATTAGATCTAGAACTAACTATTATTTTTATTTTTAACTTTATGTGTAAAATCTCAAATTTGTTATTTAATTAATGAAGACAATATTAGCGAAACTCAATCAAAAATCTGAAACATAAAAATCAGAAAAGGTTACGGTCACATCTGGGATTAATTAATGAAATATTTAAAATTGAAGTTTTACTCATTCAAGTTAAAAATAAAAATAAATATTCTTCCTAGACTTGCAGAAAAGTCAATAGATGTCGAATACTAAATAAAAATGGATGATTTAATTAAACGAAGACAATATAAGCGAAAGTCAGTCGAAAATCTGAGAACAGAAAAATCAGAAAAAGATATTGACACCGCTGGGACAATAAATATTACAATTTGAGGTTTGCTCATAAAGTTAAAACAAAAATAAAAAAATAAAATAATGGATGAATTTATTCAAGACACTATCGAGATAGCATTTACTTTTGGTTGAATCTTGCAATCATGTATTAGGATAACAGCCAATTAAAATATGAAAATCGTGATAATGTTAGTAGTTCTTGGTTAAAAAATGATACTGTTAAATATGACCGAATCGGATAGTCACATTAGCTCAGTAGTAGAGCACTCACCCGGCAAGTCATATGTCCTGGGTTCGTGTCCCAGAAAAACTAGTATTAATTATTGTTCTAAAATCTACCAAAAATATTGAAACAATAGCGTCTTAAAGATAAGTTATCTGAAAGGATTTCTTGTAGGGACCGCAATGGAAAAAATCTCAATGTTTTCTTTTACTTTCCAACAAACTTAAACCACTTTAACGACTAACTTTTTGATTGTTTATTGTGTGGTAAAGCTCAATCTTAAAAGTCACGGTAGCTTTAAAAATACTATGTAAAGTTCTCAACACTTTAATCAATACGAGCCCGTGATAAATGTGCATGCATGTTGTTTAATATTATTTGTTTGTTCCACGTTATAAAATCCTTTTTACGAAATTAAATCAAAGCCTGTGTGGTAAAATAACTAATAACAAACCGTTAAAACATTTCAACACAATATGAGATCAATCAGATAACAATAAATGCAATATTTTGATCAATCGCTTGAAAACTGTTGAAAATGATATAATTGCAGGGCCATTGAACAAGTTCACAACAATAACCGCATGATTCAAATATTCAAATTATGTCAACGCCAATAATTCGTTCACAAACCGAATTTATCATCTGCTACATTACCGTCGTTATTTTCCCTGTTAAAATGTACATGAAAAAAAAACAAAAGTGATACGGATATTTATTGTTTCAATAGTTTTTTTACAAAGCAGAAGTGAGGCCTGACGAAATGTAATTTATATTGATGTACGAGTATTTAATGTATTTCTCACGGATTTTGATGGCTGCGTTTTGTCTATTTCGTTTAAATGTGCTTTCTATGGAGATGATCGATGTTTTCCCTTTGTCTTTTGTATGCGTATGAACAAATCGATATAGGAACAATCATTATTAGTGTCGGTCGCATCTGGCGTACATACACCTTGTCGCATGACAGCTGTCACTGAAAAGGTTTTCGTTTGATCATTACTCGTCGGTACCACGCACTAACATTATATTATAAATATGCATACATCTAATTTGTAAACACGGGGTACATATCAACATTTAACCCTCCCGTTGCTAACGGGGGTAACCGAAATTTGTAAAATTGTTATCCCCGCAAGACCCGCTAGTACCCATTCAAAAAGAGGAATAAGGAGAGATATGTTAAATATCGTTTTTAATATTAGACGGAGCACGCTAATATTAAAAACGATACTATTTAATCGAAAATTGTGAAAACGTTTAAAACACGACTCAAAAAAAAACTAGAGCAAAGATCTCGTGGGGAATGTCTAAAATATCATATAAAGACACACTGTGATTTTTTCACACAAAAAAATTGTAAAATAACAGAATAAACTAAAAAAAAAAATTCGGAGCATAATTGTGATTTTTTTTCCATTGAGGAAATTTCATATAATTGCCGTTTCGGCATTTGGAATTTATAGATACTATCTTCAAGAATAACATACATATTTTTTAAGAGCTTAAAAACTTAAAGTGTAACATGTAATATCACGGTAGAAGTGCGGGAAGCCGGGCCTTAAAAAGGGAATTTATTACATTGGCAGTTCTTGTATTCCTACAAAACCTATAAACATAGCCTTATAATAACTTTTTTCAAATTTCCTTATTTTATTTTGTATTATTATTATTTTCTTTTACCATGTAAATATATTTTTTTTCTCTTCTTGTTATATTTTTATTTTTACTTGATATATTGTATATGTATATTATGGAACTGCACCACCCTCCCCGAGATCTGGAATAAAGGATATAAAAAATAATAATAATAATAACACACATTGGGTATATCAGTGACCCCTTACGGTATCAAACAATTTTTTTTTGCCTATTTGAATTTCAAAGATTTTCACGCAAAAACAACATTTTTATAAAAAAAAAAGTTTAGATGCAATTATTTAATTGTATCTAAAGTTTTTTTTAAAGATTCGGTCATATTTAATTGTATCATACTTCGACTAAGAACTACCAACATTATCTTCACTTTCTCAGTTGGTAGAACTGCACCCCGGTAAGGCATAGGTCCTGGGTCGAAATGTGACCGTATCTTTTTCTGATTGTTCGGTTTTCAGATTTTCGATTGAGTTTCGCTAATATTGTCATATATTAACTAAAATCTTATATTTTATGTTGCCCATATTTCGTTGCTTATATTTCATGGTACCTGTCTGCCTGTATTCTGTCAACTCTTTATTTTAATTTTAATAAAAACGGTGCATTTTACGTAAAAGTCCAATGGGCGTTTAAATAAAATAAAATAAAAAACTTAACGTAACTCCGATAAATGCTTCCTCCGGAGTCGATCAAGGATCGTAACCACTCAACCACGGAAGCCTTATAAATGTGTTCCCATATCTAGTCGTACGTTACCTACCCTAAAAGCCTGAAACCAGCTCAGCCTTAAGAAAACTTAATTATAGTAAGGGTAGGTATTTTACGTACCTTGTGATTGACAATAATTTAGGAAAGTGTTGTTTGCGTTTTAGGACAGGGTGTTTCTTTATTAGCCGGGAGAGTAAAAGCCAGACCCCGGCGTTGCGCGGTTAAGTACTAGGGGGCCATCCCCGCTCTGCCATTTCCTTATAATTCCATTAGACAGCCTTTATTGCCCTCTTTTATATCTGACTTTTATATTTTATATTCGATATAAAAGTGTTGGCACTTTCGGCGACCTCCCCCGATAATCACAAACTATAATCTTTAATTAGATTTTTTATTAATAGCGGAACCCTTGATATGATGTAATGCAATTGGTGAGTCTTTTTAACCCACGTTCCACTTGGTAAATCATCTTAACTATCAAAAGGCAGATGTAAAGATTTTAAATTTGGGAGGCGGTTGTGGGTACCGCTGCCCCGGGAATCATTTATTGGACATCCAATACCTCTGCCATAAGTCACCTTAAGTTCATCTTTCACAGTTCGTCTTTGGTGAGATTTTTCCGGATCCTGGCGGCGGATACACGTCTGCCCACCAATTGCGTTTTTTCACGTTAAATAATAAACGGTTAAATCGGTGATCGGTCATTTCTATCTTTTCTCAATTCTCAATTCTTCTAGGAACCAAAGATAAACTTTTTTTTACAATGAAAAATGTTATTATTTCAAGAACAGTTTTACCATGTAAGTTGTGTAAAAAGTGTTTTTACCATGTAAGTTGTGTAAAAAGATACAATTTGAACGCTACCACGAAGGAAGATAAACTCAACACGAGCTCCATAGGTCTCTCCGGACCGCGTACACCCGTTTAGATATCAGAACACTTAACGTCAACAAATAAACGCTTACTTAACCTGGCGAAGAAGACGGCTACGGAAAAAAAGCTAGCTTACGTATGGGTGAAAGCGGGACGTGTCTACGTACGCCAAACAACAGAATCACGAGCTATCCACATTACCTCTGAAAATACCCTTCTCACACTATGACTCACTAATACAAGCATACACATACTATTTTACTCAAACACCACACACACATCTGTATATTCCCAAAGTTTATCATTGTGGATATACTTAATTAAATTAAAAAAAAGAAACTATAAATGATTCAAGTATCTTTTGATAGACCCGAAGAAACCTTGCTCACATGTATCAAAAATGTGATTGACAATCCTGAAGACATGAATAAATATTGTTGGGAATCGTACGGTCTGAAAATTATTATACATAAGAAGTATTACCAACATTGATGACTTTCTCGTATTTCTGGACGAACTTAATTTCACATTTGACATGCTAGTTTTAACTGAGTGCTGGATTAATAAATATTTCACCTCCAAAGAGATACAAAATTATACTGAGTACCACACAACTAGTATAATAAATAAAGCTGGTGGTATTATAATTTATGTCAGGGACGGTATTCAGACGCAAGTTGACGAACTCGCTTTATCACAAGCTAATTGTCTAAAAATTGTGCTTAACAAAAACCTTTGCATTTTTGCATCATTTTTGATCACCATCATTTCACAACATCGATTCCTTTCTAAATTCACTCCACTCTATCATTAACAACACAGATAACCCAGAACATCAAATAATCATTGGAGACTTAAATATTAATACCATTCTTGACAATCATCGCCAATCCGATGATTATTTATGTTTTCTCACCGAAAACGCTTTTACTCCGATAATTGATACCCCAACTCGAGTACAAGGTACATGTAAATCCTGCTTGGATCACATCAATGTTGAAAACATTGATTTTACGGACTCGTTTGTTATACACACAACAATTTCAGATCATTACACCATAGCGCTCGGCCTAAGAAATAAGCCTTCCTCTCCTTCTAAAAATAAATATATTTCTAAAATAAATTACAACGCACTGGTTATGGAGCTGTCTACAGAAAAATGGCAAAACGTAATAGATCAGACTGACACTGACCAAGCAATGCAGCAATTTATCACAAAATTACAATACTACATATCTAATCACACTGTCAACAAAGTTATACCGAACAAACAATTTAAACTCATGCCATGGATCACCCCTGGTGTAGTCAAATCCATCCACAGACGTAATCAACTTCACAAAAATGCTAAAAGACAATCAGATAATATTCTAGTTCAAGAACAATATAAGAAATATAGAAACTTATGTAAAAAACTAATTAATTCCACTAAAGAAAATTTCTACAAAAAATATATATACGAAAACACCATAACTCCAAAACATTTCTGGGAAATATTTCGTAAAATTACCAAAACAAAAAACAGCAAATCGTCCTTCATACAATCATTGGATATTAAAAATACAAGTACTACTAACCCCAAATTGATGGCTAATTTTGCTAATCACTATTTCACTTCAGTAGGAGCCTCTCTCGCAAATAAAATCCTTGAAAAATGTCAGAAAACTGAATCTGAACTAGCCAACATACCTACAAATGTTCTTAATCATAAAACAGACGAGATTCAAACAACGACCAATGAAGTCATGAAAATGATAGATGAGCTTAAGTCATCTAATGCCTGTGGGCCAGACAAAATTTCCTCAAATCTGCTGAAAGTATTAAAACCACTCATAGCGAATCCTATTGCATACATTTGTGATCTTAGTTTCAAGACAGGAATATTCCCAAACCACCTAAAACAATCAGCTGTTATATTGATTCACAAAAATGGAATCAAATCGGATATACATAATTATCGGCCAATATCTCTGCTCAACTCGTTCTCAAAAATTATTGAGAAAATTGTAAAAAATCGTCTCACCCTCTACCTAGAAACCCATAAAATCTTATCTAACAACCAATTCGGCTTTCGACCAGGTCTAGGAACAGAAAATGCAATTGCTAAACTGGCAGATATTATTTCCAAAAATATTGACCGGGGAAATAAATCTATTGCTCTCTTCTTGGATCTTGCCAAAGCTTTTGATACCATTTCGCATAAAATACTTCTAAAAAAACTAAAGGCTATAGGTATTCAGGGACAGCTACACAAATAGATGGGTAGTTACTTAGCTAACAGATACCAAAAAGTTAAAATTAACGATACTATTAGTGATCCGGCCCTTGTAGAATTTGGTGTACCCCAAGGGAGTACCTTAGGACCTATTTTGTTCAGTATTTATATAAATGACTTGTGTAACAGCAATTTTACCAATCACATTATAACGTTTGCAGATGATACTGTCTTAATATTTGAAGGAAGAACATGGAACGATGTACACTGCAAAGCAGAGGATGGAATAAAACAGCTAAAACTTTGGCTAGACTGTAATCTGTTAACACTCAATTCTGAAAAAACAAAATTTATACGATTTAGTGCGACAGAAGCCGGCCAACCCAAGGAAGCATATAATATTTTCGTTCATAAATGCACTGACTCATACATACATACACCTGTAATTGTTATAAATTAGAATGCGTGGACAGTATAAAATACCTTGGTGTTATATTAGACAAATATCTTAGATGGGACGGTCACGTGGATCTAGTCACCACAAAGGTTAGAAAGCTCACGTACATGTTTATGGCAATCAGAAACATCTTACGTAAAAAAGAATTGAAACTCATTTATGATGCTATGTGTGGGTCACTTTTAGACTATGCATCCTTAGGTTGGGGTGGATGTGCAAAAACTGTTTTGGACAAATTAGCAAAAGCTCAAAAATCCCTACTAAGGGTAATCCTCAAAAAACCATTTAGATATCATAGTGATGCACTATTTCAAGACTTACAAGTTCTAGATGTTAGACAACTGTACATGAGAAAATTAATTTTAAACACCCATAAACAACGCCACCTCTACCCATCTATTAACCACTCTCACGACACCCGACACTCACGGAGAAATCCAATTGTAACTTCCACAACCAAAACATCTCTCGCCCAAAGACACTTCTCTTTCTTAGGTCCAAACCTATACAACTTCATGCCTGATGCTTGGAAAAAGGAAAGCATAGGTGTTCTTCGTAAATTGACCACTACATGGTTTCAACAATTAGGGAGAAAGGAGAGTGAACTTTTACTACACAAAAAATGAAATCAAACACAAACTAAAAACAACAACAAAAATTCCAACAAAAATTCTCAAAAGATACCATTATTTTCTAACCTATATTATTATGTGTATGTATGTACCTCCCTATTACTTGTAAAATTAGAAAGCTAACCAAGCAGCTGTTAATCTTATGTTTTAATTGACTATTTTTTTTTTATTCTTTATATCTCTTCTCTTTTTTATTAATATTTATACATTTATACGTGGGCTTATCAATAAGCAATGTAAACACCGGTTATAAGTATATATATATACCTATTATTTTAATAACTATGCTAAACAAATAACAGTTACTAGGTTTTAAACTTTTTTTTATTATATTTTATATTATTTCTGTTCTTTTTATTTTCTCTTTTTATTTGATCAATTTTCTTTCTTTTTTGTACAAATCATGTTCCATTTGTTTATACCCATATTAATTTGACTGTCCTAAAACGGGAATACTCCTAGTTGGGCAGTCAAAAAAAAATTAATGAATTATGTATATACATGTATAATCTTGTACTAAATAAACAAATAAAATAAAAAAAATAAAAATAAATAAAAAATGTTGCAATGTAAATAAGTGTGATTTTCTTATCCAATAGTTACTTGTACTTTACTGTACATCTTCGCCCGAGATTTAAACTTAAATATCCGAAATTTAACACCAAAATCTTTAAATATGTTTTTTTGCGTCATGTCTTGAATTTGAACAGACTATGACGGAAAAAACTGAAAATTGTTGCTTTTTAGGGACATAAGCAAATTTTATAACATCAGAATGCAAATTTTGAGAGTTTTTTAATGCTTCGTAAAAACATTATTTGTTTTTTTTTATGATTTATTTGTTTGATTAATTATTAAACGGAAATAACCTATTTTGGTACATCTCGAAATGCCTATTTCTTGATTGTGTGGTGCGTTTTTCTATTTTCTCTCCCGAAATTGTTAACGGAAGTAACAGTAGGTGTCACTCCCTAATCCCGATTGTTCTGGCAGAGAAGTGTAAAAACACCATTCCCCTGACCCAGTAAATGAGTAAATGTAAAAGATAATCAGGTTTGGCCTCCGTTCGAGACGAGACGAGCCTTAATTGGAGTGCCGGATCGACGGCTCTCGCCCATACGACGGATGATTATGTGCGTCCGGCGTCGGCGTCAAAGTCCAGCGTCCACAGTCCGTGTGAAACTCCTCACGATGAGAGAAGAATTTAGGAATGAAGTGGATAGGAAAAGCGTTGGGGGTAGATTTTAATCAAAATTTAGCTGAGACCCACAGAAGAGAGAAAGCAGATCTTTAAATAAATTGAATCAAAGTGGTGACTTCTGTGGTGTTAGTTAAACTTACGTTTATGTCTTTTGAATTCTTCCCAATTTTTTAAAAATAAATACAGCCTTCAAATATGATAATGTAAAACTTTAATCAGAGTGTTAAACACCCAAATATTTAGCAAAAATCATCGATTATAAAATTTGTAGGTGAAGCCTCACATTCTTTATAGCTGGATACTTCAATGTAGTTATACAATTTCAAAGGCGGGTATGGGTACCGCCGCCCCGGGAACCGTTTATCGGATAACCAACACCTGTGCCATAGGTCACCCCAAGTGGTTCGCTACGTTTGTTGACTTAGCAGGGGGGCCCGGGTTCGTGGGGTGAGGTTTGTTCGAGCTTGGCGGCGGTGTGTCTGTCCACAAGCTGCACGGCAGGTCGAATCGAGAGGGAATGGTTGAAGAAAAAAAATTCGGGGGGTTTTGTTTGGTGGAACAGTTTTTTTTTTTATATTTTTTTTAATAATAGAAATAAAATGGTGTTACTTATCAATCTAATCATTTATTTTTATAAATACAAAATTAAATTTAGTCTTCTAGCTTTCTTTGCAGCGAACAAATCAATTACCTCCTCGGTGTCAATGTCAATTTCGGGGGGGGGGATCAATCCCCCTTGATACCCCCCTGGCTACGGCCTTGAGGAATCCCTTTGACTTCTCCAGGCGTACTCTCAGAATATCACCTTGCACCGCATTGAGATGGATTCAGTCCGTCACTCCTGGACACACTGACCCCCAGATTCCTACCGATCCCTCATACCATTTTCCTTCCCAGAACTTCCTCTTCTTGTGACAGTATGAATTCATCTCTCCCACTGCGGTGCAAGGCGACGGGTCGAGAGAGTTCGGATAGGTTAGGGTTCCCTCAATCAATCTCTCCTGATCCGGCCCGGCACGCAGTAAACATTGCGCACATGCATTTACCATCAGTACCCAGACAAATCTCATCACGTAAACCCAAGCACTCCTGCTAAGTCACCAAACGTAGAGAACTACTTGGGTTGACCTATGGCAGAGGTGTTGGTTGTTCAATAAATGACTCCCGGGGCCGCGGTACCCATCCCAGCCTCCCAATATATAATAGTTCACAAGGCGTCTATACCCATACCCGTAATTTTCAATTTGGGAGGCGGGTACATTCCCATACTAAAAAAACTTTATATTTAATAATGAGTTCCGAATTAATTCAATCGTTATTAATGTTCAAACTTGACATTAATTCAATCGTTATGATTTGAAGGTCACTGTTTTCATAGGTGTAGGTATTTACCTTTTTTTTAAATATCACGTTAAAACCAAAAAAACTTTTCGTCAAAAACTAACTAACTAACTAAACATCACGCCGTTTCCCCGCAGGGGTAGGCAGAGAGGACAGACCGCCAAACATCCCGGTCTTGGCATACATTCCTCGCCTCGTTTACATTCATACAACGTCTCATACATTCTCTTCTATTATTCTGACTCTTGACATGGCCCGACTCAAGTATCTAATTCAATTGGTCGTGCCATGTCTATCTTGGGCGTCCTCGACTTCTTCTACCATTCACATTTGCGTCATATATTCTCTCTACACTCCTTTCTAGGTTCATTCGCTCTACATGCCCAAACCATATGAGTGTCCTTTTTTTAATCGCAGATACTCATATTTGCGAAATCATCGGAATCATGTAACCATCACTTTACATTGCTATACCTAACTTTTTGTATAATTTTCGATAGCTTATTATATTTTGTAAATAAAATATATGTAAATTCTCTGCGGGAAGTTAAATTAAATAAAATAGTAGGCAAAAATAAAATCATGTTTACGTATCACACATCGTATAATACAATCACGTTTAGTAATACGTTTTTTAAGATGATGTTTTTTGTTGTTGTTTTCACTCGTGGCCTCCATTTTTTTATCTTGGGCGTCCTCGACTTCTTCTACCATTCACATTTGCGTCATATATTCTCCTTACACTCCTTTCCTCGTTCATTCGCTCTACATGCCCCTCATTACGCTTACATCAGCCTTGCATTCTTTGCGGATTTCCACATTTCTCACAAGATCATACATGGTTTTACCGCACATACGCCTCAGGGATCTCATTTCTACAGCGTTCAGTCTACTTTCATCCTTCCTCTGCCAGTTCCATGCCTCACTGCCATACATCAGGGTAGGTACCAGTACTCCATTATGGACGGCTAGTTTCGCGTCTTTGGACAGTTTTTTGTTGGTGCCAACGCGTTCAGTCCTCCATTAATAAGAGTTACCTGCATTCACCCTTCTTTCAATATCTCTATCAGCCTTCCCATCTCTCGTAAACATACTTCCCAAATAAACAAACTCATCCACCTGCTCCAAGTATTCATCATTCACAACTATATTGCATACCGTTTTCGTACTCTCTCTTTCAAACACCATGACTTTAGACAATTAGTTTTTTAGACTGCCACCGTTTAACAACTTTTAACAACAAAATTTAAGATATAGGTACTTCTGGGAGCACCTATTCACGTATGCCTGGATACATACTACATCTCCGGATTTTCTCCATAAATACAACTTTAACCAAACAATCCAGTACTTACCCAACACAATTTTTTATTATAATAAATCTATTCGTTGTGTTCGCCATGTTGGTTGTTTCAGTAGTAAATACGAGTATAGAGTCTGGAGAATTAGCTCGGCCGACCGCGCCACTAAATTCGCCCCGACACATTCAACCCTTCCACGCGCCGCCTTTGTACGCAATATCTGAAATAAGAATCGCGTACATCATCGTTACCCTGGCTTATGCGCCATCTTCGCGGATTCATGAAAAAAATGGAGGCCACGAGTGAAAACAACAACAAAAAACATCATCTTAAAAAACGTATTACTAAGCGTGATTGTATTATACGATGTGTGATACGTAAACATTATTTTATTTTTGCCTACTATTTTATTTAATTTAACGTCCCGCAGAGAATTTACATATATTTTATTTACAAAATATGTAAAGGAATACCTACCTAGAAATGCATAGGGATTCCTTCGTGTTCGAATAATGAATTACTTTTCAAATGTCATTCATTGATGTGTTGTCATGGTGACATACAAACAGATTATTATTGTTTTTGACTAGCTACGTAGCAGACATTCAATTAATCAAGATATCAGAAAAAAAAGTGTTAAAGTGTTATAATGTTTTTAAGATCGACAAATAAACTTCAAATGTAGTTTCTTTGTTAACAGAGCAACACATGATTTGTTTTGTCATTACCAATAAAGAAGTACAACCAATAGACAAATTGTCTTATAAAACTACATTTTTAGTGAAGAGAAACAATGACGTTAGAAATGGAAAAGTTACATTTCACATTTACAGTGCCAGCAGCATCGGATGGTAAAACCAATATAATTTGCATAACCTCAATCGAGACCCCTGATGGACGCATATTTGATATTCCCGATGATTTCAAACATGCAAGCAAATACACCGCCATAACGACCACGGATGTTTATGCCAAAATAAAGAATTGTCAAAAGAAAGATACCAAACACGTAAAATATGGATTCCCTTAACAGAAGATTAATAAGCTATCGAAAATTATACAAAAAGTTAGGTATAGCAATGTAAAGTGATGGTTACATGATTCCGATGATTCGCAAATATGAGTATCCACGATTTAAAAAAGGAAACTCATATGGTTTGGGCATGTAGAGCGAATGAACCTAGAAAAGAGTGTAAAGAGAATAAATGGCGCAAATGTGAATGGTAAAAGAAATCAGAGGCGCCCGAGGAAAATATGGAACGATCAAGTGAATCAGATACTTGAGTCGGGCCATGCCAAGAGTCAGAATTACAGAATTGAGGCAAGGAGTGTGCGCCTAGACGAGAGTTGTTTGGCGGTCCTTCCTCTCTGCATGTATCTGCGACGAAACGGCGTGATGGTTAGTTAATTAGATAGTTAACTGATGGTACATATTACGCTTTATTTTGTAAAATGGAGTTCATATATATCATCAGTACCTCAAAACTTAATGACAAGATCAGGCATCCTATTGTTTACTGACTGTGTCTGATAATTAGTTGTTTATGTGCTTAAAAATGTTATAATTTGTCTGTATTCCTCGTCAGTACCCGAAATTTAATGGTGGCAATGATGGCAGGGTCGGGGACAGGTCAATATCATTTATAATTTGTAATTTATTCAATCATTTTTGCTGAAAATTTTAGGAATTACCTACCCTTGGAAGACATAAATCAATTCGGATGATGATTCGAGTTAGGTTAACAGTGAACTCTGGATGATGTACGTGAGTAAAGAGAGTGCTATTTGGTTTATCAACCTCTCTGTAAACCCTTCAGAAAAAATAAGGGTTTGCTTAGTTATTGCGTTTTATTTGGTAATGTGCCCAAAATGTCTAACATTGAAACAAATAATTATATTTGGTTCAAAACTTTTTTTAACCCCAATCAACATGTCATAATATTTTTGAAACATCTCCTGAATATTATACCTCCTTAGTTATCCCGCAGCACACAGTATTTCTATATGACACCATTTAACCCCCATACCCTTGGCCTTCAGCGCGTGGTCGCATAAATAGTTTCCGGCCACACAGACACTATTGTTATTTCGCAAAGACTGGGTTATTCAGAAGAAGAAAAAAACAGAAAAAAATTAGGTCGGATTTGTTAAAGAAATACCTACTTGTGATAACATTTTATGGCGTATAAAGTAGAACGAAACACTTTAAACATAAGTGCGTATTTAACTGTGATCGGCTCAGACAATTCAGATGAATAAATACAACGGAAAGTAGAAAGGAAACCTTTCGATTTTATTTTAAACTTTTGCGTCATTGAATTTACGCGTTTGAATCGGGTCAAGCGAGTACATAAATAACGGTTAATTTTTCTAACTACCTTTCCGTAACATCATTTCTTATCTCTTATCATACACATAATTTCTTATCATATACACGGTGTTCGAAAACTAGTGACACATGCGGGAAACTAGTGAGTCAATATCAAATAGAGAACCCAATAAAAATTCGATTTTTATTCGAATATTTTTTGGCAAAAAGGTTTATAAAACTTTTAGAGCAGAGTCTGCATAATTTTCGACGGATTTTAAAATACAATAAACAGCTGATCATAACTGCGTAGAGAAAGATTTTTTTTTTCAAATTTGACTTTAAAAAATTCAAACAACACGAATTTCTCGGAAACAAAAATTCAAATTAAATTAAGTTATACCACAAAATCGACTCTTAATGGGAAGTGGTTTCACCAATTTCCCGCTAGTACGATACCATCTGAATACATATTATTATGATTCACTCGATGTCCCGACTTTTACCTCGATTCCATAATCAAAGATTGATCCCGCAATATTTGGGCGGAGATTGGCACATTCTACTCAATCCAAGAGAGCCTGCTGTGCCTCAATACAAAGCACTATCCTATCAAAACCGTGGATTCAACAGTTCTCCCATTTTTCCAAAAAATAAATTTCCTCACTTATTTGAATGAGAATTGAACATTGTTCCGTTTCTTCTCACCTTTTTAAAATTCTCGTTTTTGATTCCTCAGACTGAATCTAGAATTGGGAACTTTAGATCACATATTTTATAGAACACAGAAACACACTATAAATGCCTTTCATGCAGATTTAAATTGAAACCAATGTCGCTACTGACTTTATACCTTTTGGTTCCAGCCACCCATGAGAATTGTTATTGTCCCTTATTAGAAAACGTTGACCATATAACGTATCCGGGTCTAAAAATTGACCGATACTTAAAATGGACCGAACTCATTACCTATTTGAATAATAAAATTTAAAAAACTAAGTTATTTTTTCAAAACTATCAGGAATGTCCTCATTAAGAAAGACTTAATCAAGATTTACATGGCTCTCTGCCAATCACTGTTAGAATACGGTATTATCGGATTGGGCAGTGCAAATAAAAACATACTAATTCCACTAATTAAAACTCAAAAAGCCATAATGAAATTTTTTTTATTATTTTTTTTTTATTTAGTAACTATATAATATTTTTTACATTTTTAAATGAAACATGTTAGTTAGATGTATATATGTATAAAATAGAAAATATATTCGAAGTCCTCCTCACTAGGAGATCCTGTGCTGAGGGGGACTATGCTTTGGATAAGTTTTTCAGCGACTTCTATGGTTTAACTTGTTTGGATAAGGTTTTCCAGAAACTTCTATGATGTTTTAAGTATACTAGTAAGGTCATTTTCCGGTAGTTCCTTCAGCCAATATTTAATGTCCTTAATGTAGCTGTTTTTTGTTTTAATTTGTTTGATACTAAGTGGGAGTTTGTTATATAACTTTACTGCTAAAAATTCAGAACTTCTTTGACCAAATGAAGAGTTACACTTTGGTATATTAAGTGCGTCTGTTTGTTTGGCTCTGGTTTTATGAGCATGTGATGTTTCTTTCTCTAGGTCGTTTTTGTGGTGATGTACTAGAATGTTTTTGGCATAGATTTTCTGTATGCTTGGAACATCAAACTGTTTAAAAATTTCTGTTGTTGACCTCCTTATGGGGACCTTTAGAATGGTTTTTATGATGCAATTCTGAGTTATCTTAAGTTGTTTTAAGTGATTAGATGCTGCTGAGCCCCATCCTATTACTCCATATTCCAATCGAGAGTGGCATAAAGCATAATATACTCTCTTTAGATCCCTCATTGACAAGATGTTTCTTAATTTTTTGAAGAAGTAGATGAGTTTTGTTAGCTTTTTTGAGGTAAGATCAATGTGTGAATTCCACTGTAGTTTTTCATCAATTTCAATCCCAAGATATTTAATACTTTTTGTTTGGGATATAGACGGGCAGGAACATTGTGGAAAAGTATTTTGACATTCATCTAATTTGAGGGTATGCACATTCATTGGTTGTCCTCTTTTGTTTTTGGAGAAAGTGAGATATTTAGTTTTATTTACATTTAATGTAAGGGAGTTTACTTTTAGCCAGTTTTGAAGTACAGCCAGGCCATGTTCCGCCTCCTTGTAAGTTCTTGTCCAATCTTGTTCGTGGAATATAATAACAGTGTCATCTGCAAAGCTCATTATGTTTCCATTTATGGGAAGATTCATAAGGTCATTTATATATATCAGAAATAGTATAGGTCCTAATACGCTTCCCTGGGGGACCCCGAATTTAATTGGAAGAGATTTGCTCTTTCTTTTACCAATTTGTACAATTTGTTCTCTTCCAGTTAAATAACTTCTAAGTAGGTTTAGAGTTGTTTCAGTTTTTCCATTTTTTTTTAGTTTTAAGTACAGTATTTTATGATCAATTGTATCGAAAGCTTTTTGAAGATCAATGAAAACTGCTAAGCATTTTTTGCCTTCATCCAGCTTTCTAATAATTGTATTAGTTACATTAGCTATAGCATCACCAGTACCCAGGTTTTTCCTAAAACCATACTGCGTAGGTGATAATAATTGGCATCCAAAAATGTAAGAACTTGTTTTTTTATTACTTTTTCCAATATTTTCGATAGAGGAGTTAAAATACTAATTGGTCGATAATTTGAAATATCATTTTTGGGACCATGTTTATATAATGGTATGATCGTAGCAATTTTAAGACAAGCGGGAAAAACACCTTTAGATATTGATAGATTTACAAGGTATGTCAGTGGTTGAATTAACTCATTTTGTAGGTATTTAATTGATTTGCTTGATAGCAATTCATTTCCCGATGAGGTATTTGTGTTTAAGGAGGTTATAATATTTCTTATTTCGTCACTTGTTATCTTGACTACATTGAGCCTGTTTTCATGATTTACATCATCATTTCTCATTGTGTTTTCAACAGTATTAGAATTTTGTTTAATTTTATTTGCAAGGTTATAGCCTATATTGCAAAAGTAGTTGTTTATAAAGTCAAGAAGTTTGTCTGGGTGTTTCGTAAAAGATGTGGGAATTCCATCAATGTTTAATTCTTTAATGTTTTTGTCTTTATGCGATGCTTTAGTATTTGTAATTTCATTTATGATCTGCCAGAGTTTACGGGAATCATTATTGCATTCATCAATTTTGTTTTTATAGAATGTTTCTTTAGCATAACGAATTACATTTTTACATGTATTACGATATCTTTTGTAGAAGCGAAGTGTATGGACATCGTAAGGGTTGATTTTTACTTTTCTGTGCAGTTCATCTCTTTTTCTGATTGAGTTTATAATATTTTGACTGATCCATGGTTTAATGTGAATATTTTTATGAGATACCTTTTTATCTGTAGTTTTGGTGTTAGATAGAATACTGTGCTGTATAATTTCTATAAAATAACTCCAAGCAGTATCAGTATCATCTTTTTCCAGAAGGGCGGTCCAGTCATTCATTGTTAACTCCCTTTTGACGTTTTCCCAATTTGTTTCAGACTTCGTTAGGAGTGATTTCGTATTTTGGTTTACATAAGTGTTATTTTTTGTTATAGATAGAATTATTGTGTAATGGTCTGTCAGTGTGGTAGTAAAAATAATGGCTCGAGTTTTTTTATTAGTTTTACTAAAGATATGATCAATGCAAGTTTTGCTATCATTAAATACACGTGTAGGTTCCTCAATTAGGCTTTCAAATCCATGGTATGCAAGTGTCTGCATGTAATCATATTTTTTTGGGTGGCCATTTTCAAGGATATCAATATTTATATCACCGATAATAAATACATCTTTAGTGTTCTTTAGTAAACTCAGTTCACAGGATAAGGAGTTTAGAAATGGCTCCAGATTTTTTGCAGATGGAGATCTGTAAATTGCGAGTATTGTTGTATCATTGCCGATTGATATCCTTAGACAGTTCGTATTATTAATACCGATCTCTCTGACATCAGCTTCAATATCTTCCTTAATATATACGATGACACCATCATTTTTTGTATAATTCATAATTGTAGAGTAAGGGACATATTTATCGATTCGTAGGGGATAGTACTTATCAGTTAACCAACATTCAGTAAGAATAATTATATCCCAGTTTAGATTTAAACTTTTTATCAATATTTGTAGTTCGTCAAAGTTTTTATTAATACTTCTAATGTTTTGATGCATTATGTTAAAATTATTTCTTATGGATGATAAGTTAGGTAAGTTTGTTGTTATTGTGTTATCCATTTTTGCCATCTAAATTAATTATGTTTTTATATTACTTACTAAATTATTTTCACCATATCATCAAGGTGCTTAATGTAGATTATTTTATCTTCATGTTTTTTACGTATCATAACTTTACCATTTTTGTACCACACATATTGGTATTTTTTTCTATGGCTAATTGTTTTGTTTTCCATAGTATTTCTTTATGATACGGGCTTAGTTCTTCCCCGATGAAGATTTGAGAGGTCGACAGATCCTTAATTTCTTCATAGTTTATTTCTTTCTTTTTCTCAAGGAGTGAATCTCTTTGTCTTTTCTCAGAAAAGTTGACAAGAAGTTTAGGTGGAGCTCCATTTCTCCTGTCTGGGACTCGGATGACTTCAGTAATATCTGTATGTTTTATAGTTATCCCAGCTGCTGCAGCAACCTTCCTTATGATTTCAATTGGTTGTTCTCTTATTTTTTGGGGAATCCCAGCTATTTCTAAAGAATTTCATTTTGACATGGTTTCAATATCAGCCAGTCTAATTTCAAGTTTTTTTATTATATTATTTTTTTCATTCATATCTTTTTTAATTTTTTCGAAATCAGTTTGTATAACTTGGTTTAAATTATTTGTAATTTTTTTTAGAATTTCATCATATTGAGCACTTATAAATTCAATGCTTTTTGTTGTTTCTGTGGTCTGAGATTCAATTTTGATAAAAATGTCCTTCTTCAAAGTTTCAAATTTTTTATCTATATATTCGATAATTTTGTCCATGCTTATTTTTTCATCAGAAATTTGGTTTTTGCTTCGAGTGCTAGACATCACTAAAATCTTTGTTCAGAAATTATACTGAAAGTTCCTGTAAGAACTAGCACTGACGAAATCTTCAACAATCTTAATATCATGTCAATTAAACAACTATATTCTAAAACTATACTCATTTACATTCATAAGTACAAAACCCAAGAAATAACAACTAACACATACATTAGAAACACTAGATCTCATGGTCAAAAACATTTTTAACAAGTAACTACTAACACAACATTTGGGCAAAAAAGCTTCTTATAGATAGTGGCATTAAACTTTACAAGAAAATACCACTCTCACTCAAAAACCTCCACATTATAACATTTAAATTTCAAATAAAAAGCTGGGTACTAAAAATAGGGAGATCAGAAATAGAAAATATACTGATATCAAATACAGACTAAAACCAAATCTAGTGAACTGAATTATAAAAGAAACACTATTTTATTTACTTTATAATTATTTTGTTATATATGTTATGTTTAATTCATATTAATTTCTTATAATTACAATATGTAAATGAAATCCTCAGCACGGGAGATCCCAGTGAGGATATCATTATCTCTACTTGTTACTAAGAAATGAAGACAATAAATCATTATTACTATTATTATTATTTAGCATGCGCTCTGTCTCTCTAATATTTGCCGGATATCGTATCGTATATCGCCATCCTATTTAAAGTTCATAAATGATGATGAAAAGTTATGTATTTGAAATTTAATTCCCGATTATTGGCCAGACTTTTGAATCACGAAGAACGCCTACATCGCATTTATTGCCATGTTGGAGACTGTCTGGGCAGTAGAATTTAAAATATACCAAATAAGGCTTTTTCACAAGGATAACATTTTTATTAACGATGGTTTCTTTGTAAGATCTTTAATTCTTCTTGTTGTTTCTGCGCCTCTCTTTCTTGCTATTCCTTTAGAGGCAGCCGCTCCGAACAATTCGTAAAACAACTGTATTTTTACGGTCCTTTTGCCAGGGTTTTGTTCGTCTACCGGCACTTTTACCTTGGGAGAACAACTATACCGTACACTAAATGTTCTACTTTGTATTTTTATCGTTCTTCATTACCAGAGCCGGGGCAAGGTGGGAGCAATATTGGGTACAATTCCAGGGGCGTCAATTTTATTTTAACTTTATTCAACTTTTTTTTTTACATGAGCTCCACACAGGAGACCCTAAGGAAAATAATTTCCCTCAGGGCCTATGTCATCTTTGGGGATGCTGTGTGGAGGGTTTTCAAAGGAAAGGAAGGAGAGGAGAGTTCTAGGAAGGAAAAGAGTTTAAGGGGTGGGTAGGTATCTGAGGTTCAGTGTCCTGGTCATCCGTCTCCAAGACCTAGACAAACCTCACCCCATGAACCCGGGCTAACTAACTAACTAGAAAATATTATTACATATAAAAAATCAACAATGTGAAAAACAAAATGTAAAATCTTTACATTTTCACCCTCTTGCAACCAAAAAAGTCAACAGCTTAAGCTTTACAAGAAACTAGTGCCGTTTTTAGCACCTGTTTAAAAGTGGTTCCCAACGGGGACGATAGCGCCCTTCTGGGGGCGTTGGCTTCATCTAATTTGGTATCAATTTAGAAGATGGGCATGGGTACCGCCGCCCCGGGAACCATTCATTGGATAATGAATATTCATTGGATAATAACACCCCATGTGGTTCGCAGCGGTTCCAAGTGGTCTGCTATAAATAGGTCACACAAAGTGATTCGCTACGTTTGATGACTTAGCAAGAGTGCCCGGGTTCATGAAGTGAAGTTTGTCCGGATCTTGGAAGCGAATGCGTTTGCCCACAAACTGCATGGCAGGCCGGATCGGGAGAGAATGGTTGAGGGACTCCCCTTTGACTTCTCCAGCCGTACACTCTCAGAATATCGCCTTGCACCGCAGTGGTAGGAATGAATTCTTACGTCCATCGCTCCTGGAAACAATGACCCACAGATTCCTACCCACCCCTAATATCTTCTTCCTTCCCAGAACTTCCTCTCCTTCCTTTCCTAAAAAAACCCCTCCACACAGCATCCCCAAAGATGACATAGGCCCTGAGGGGAATTATTTTCCTCAGGGACTCCTGTGTGAAGCTAAAGTACAAAAAAAAATCAATGGCGGTGGTGGCATCGAGGGGCGGTGAACGGCTGAAATTAGGGAAATTAAAAAAAAAAACAAATCCTAATAAAATCAACTAAGTCGAAGGTACCATTCCAAGAATCTAATAAAACTATCACGATACTAACTGTGGTGTGATATATCAAAACTCGTGGTGAAATTCTCTCTTGCGAACATGTAAACAAACTTTCACAATTGGTTTAAAAAAATTCGTTTACGGTTTTTTTCCGGCATGCTGACGTTTAAATCAACGATAGGCGTAATTTAATTTAAAATTTCAACGCCGATTCTCGACCCGCTCCAGCTTGTGATCAAATTGATCTGGTCACTGCCACGCTGTCAACCGTTCAAACGTCGAAAATTCAAAATGTCGGAAATCGATAATTTGATCGTTACTCAAATACATGGTCTTTTATTTTAATATGATGGTTGAAACACCACAACAATTATTAATTTATTAGTTTTTTTCCGCAATTAGCAATCTTCCGAACAGGCCCTCCATTGATATGCTTGGTGTTACTCTAAGTGACCAGCTTAGATATGGGGGCTTCATCGAAGCCAGAGTAAAGTTAGCCTCCCAAAAACAGGGCGTATTGTAAAGGGCCCGCAGATACAATAGTACACAACTGCTAACCCTGAACAAATCACAAGTGCGCCCCACGGTTGAATTTGGCAGCCACCTCTGGTCTGGAGCCCCTAAACACCTGAAAAATACCCTCGACTCTGTGCAAAAACGGGCGGTCCGTTTGGTAGATTCTGCCATCTTAACAAACGGATTGCAATCTTAGAGCACAGGCGTCGGGTGGCAATGCTATCTTTGCGCTACCGGTATTACACTGGAAGATGCTCCGAGGAACTAGCGTCATTGATCCCCTCGGCATTGGTGCGTAGTCAGGAAACGCGTCAAACGCGTGCCCAACATATGTACACGTACACGGTTGATATTTGTCACATGAGAACGGGTCGCTTCTTCGACTCGTTCTTGTGTTCAACAGCTCGGCTGTGGAACGATTTGCCGGCCTCTGTTTTTCCTCCTTACTACAATATGGGTCTCTTCAAGACCAATATTAATTCCTTCCTCTCCTCAACAAGATCCTCCACACAGCATCTCAGATGACATAGGCCCTGAGGGAAATTATTTTCCTCAGGGCCTCCCATGTGGAGTTAATGTAAAAAAATGATTTTCAAAGCAATGAAGGATTGGTTTTATATTTACAATAAAAATAAAAAAAACACATAAATTTGTTGTAGACCACTTTTATTTTATACTCACTCTGCCGGAAGCACCCTTCCTTCGTCAGGAGAATATTATAACTGCTATTATAATGCTTTTTACAAATAGGTTTTATATTTATTATTTTCTGTATATCGTGCTAAGATAGCAAATTGAAATTCACAATTTTTCAAATAAGTAAACCAACTCAATCAACGAAATCAAATACAAATATTTTTAACCAATCAATCTAGATGCATTACCTTCATTATCGACTACACAATTAATCCTTCACTGAATTTAACAGCCCGTCCAATCAGCTGTTAGCTTTCCATTATCCGGTTCTGCACACAAATCTCAAAACAGCCCTTCCTACTAATTTTCACACAGGAACAAAAATCCCCATCACTTAGAACCGAATGAGATATTTAGCTAGATTTTATTTGGATCTTTTTACAGTGTGTCTCCCTGCAAATAATTAGTCTCGCTGTAGTTGGGTCCCTTGAGCCTACGCCGTAGCATTCCCATTATTTGTCAGTTAAATAACTACCTATCAGGTTGTGAAGCTGATTGCACCGAGGCAATAGCCGGAAGTACAATACGCTAGTTCCGGTACAAACAATGTTGCAATGTATTCCAATCTCATACCTTTGTCATATTTAGATCATTATAAAAGTGATTTCATTAAGAGCGTTTAACCAGCCAGCGGACGAAAATCCACATTTCGTCGAAAGTTGTTCTTCCGATCGTGCAGGGCGGTTACAATGAGAAAGATTGATTATTCTCCGTACCAGCTTTTTTAAATTATAACTTAATATCGAATTTATTTCAATCCAAATTAGCTTTAATTCATACCTTCATCCAAAAATGCTGAAAGGCATGATGATAAAACTATTAAAATAGTGTACTTTTTGTAGTTATTTTTTGATTATAAGTATTTATCATTTTTCAATAATGTATAAATTTAATAAGAATGTTAAAAAAATCAGAAATATATTGGTTTGTAAGTGCGCAAATAAATACACAAATGGACCAATTTTCGTCAAGAAACACATGTACGTACATATTTTTTAATGATTTTATTGAAATTAAAATTAAAATTCTAATACATAACTTTGCTAGATAATGTATTGATTTATTTTACTGCATGATTACATTATTTGAAATGGGTGTGGTATAATACAAAAACTTTTTTGAAAATTTAACAAATCTGCCAACGACCTATAGAATAACCTTATTATACTAAAAATTAAAAAAAATTCTAAAAATTTATTACATAACTATGGTAGATAAAAGAACAATCTTTCGAAATCCATTTATAATTTTTTGTGGAAAAGAGTCAATACGTCTAAAAACTTTTTTGAAAATGACGTATTTCCGTCTTTCTCTGGTAATGCCCTCTTAAACTGTGTCATTTTCAACGAGGAGAAAGGCTGCGGATTGTGTTTTGATTTAATGAAAAATTCAAATAGAAATCTACGAGAAGCCACTTGACCGATGGCCTTGCATTTTTAATGTGTTTAGGTATCTACAGCACAAGAATTCTTCGGTGTATATAGAGAATAAAGAAATGAAAAGAAGTTGTGCAGACCCCTAGCATGGTCGATCGGTATAGGTTTTATCGAAAATGTCGGTAACTTGTCATTGCTCCCGAGCACGACTGCAGGCCACTAACGAACAAAAAACAGTTTATAACCATTAAGGATTCCTGATTTATTTGACATGAACTGTTATTTCTTCGTTAGCGGCCTGCAGTCGTGCTCGGGAGCGAATACAAGTTACCGATGTTTTCGATAAAACCTATATCGATCGATCATGCTAGGGGGCCTGGAATTCGAATTTGATCACTCGCACAAGTAAATTATATCATTTCAACCAAGGTATTGCATCGTTTCATCTTTGGTTGGTCAATAAGAAGACACTGAAAATATCTACCACCCTGGGATTACGTTAGCAATGTAAGAGGCTCTTACCAGAGAAAACCAGAAATATGTCATTTTTAAATCAGATTTTAGACGTGTTGACTCTTTTACACAACAAATTATAAATGGATTTTGAAAGATTGTTCTTTTATCTAGCATTCGCATGTTTTAAATTTAAAAAAAATGTTTATTTTTGGTATAATAAGGTTATACCATAGGTCGTTGGCAGATTTGTTAAATTTTCAAAGAAGATTTTGTATTATACCACACCCATTTCAAATCATATAATCATGCAGTAAAATATCGGGGTATCGCATGTTTTAGAATTTTAATTTTAGTTTAAATAAAATCATTAAAAAAATTATACGTTCATTCGTACATGCGTTACTTGACGAAAATTGGTCCGTTTGTGTATTTATTTGCGCACTTACAAACTAATATATTTCAGATTTTTTTAACATTCTTATTTAACTGAGACATTATTGAAAAATTACAAATACTTGTATCAAAAAATAATTACAAAAAGGACATAATTTTAATAGTTTTATCATCACGCCTTTCAGCATTTTTGTAAGTAGGTATGAATTAAAGCAATCTTGGAATGAAATTAAATCGATATTGAATTATAATATTAAATCGCTGGAACGCAGAATAATTTATATTTCTCATTGTAACCGCCCTGTACGATCGTAAGAACAACTTTCGATGAAGTGTGGATTTTCGTCTGCTGGCTGGTTTCTTCCCCTCAGTTAAAAGCAGAATGGAAGGGGCGCACATAAAACTGGATCACTACATGACGCAATTGGTGTCCGGTCATGGGGAGTTCAGGGGACGACTACATAGTCTGGCACTGTCTCCTCATCCGAACTGCGCATGTGGTGACACTAACCAGACAGCCGAGCACATTCTGTGGCACTGCGAGTTGATGAAGGATGCCAGAGAGGAAATGTTGGATGGTTTGAGAGGGATTACAAGACCGGCATGGAATGCCGATCTGGTGTCGAACAGAGATAATTTTGAATGCTTTAAAAAGTTTGTAAAGTCGTGGGTGGAGAGATGGCCTGTGCTTAGAGTTGCTGACTTAGATTAAAATCATCTTTGTTTCAGGTGCCAAACGTATTGCTCTTGTCTCACCATGGTTACTCCTCCTTCTCAATTTTATTATTGCCTATGCTCGATTGCTTTATACTTCTGTTATACTCTTGTTTTTACTTTTCTTGTTTGGTGGTATGACTACACCGTATTTATTATTCTGTTTTTATTTATAACTTTTTTTACGCACCAGATTTAAATGTCCGGGTTAAATTTTCCCCCCAAAAAAAAAAAAAAAAGAAGCAAAAACTAAACCCTTTCATACACTTCCCCAAATGATCATCTAGTGAATCCACGTTATGCAATTGCACTATATAAGTATTATAAATACAAAACAATACAAGAACAACATGTCAACCTACTAGAGACCAAATGGGAATATAATTCACCGACTCCAGATATTTTCATATCAGAGGGTTCGGCTCTGTGGCATTTCTAATTGAACCTATAAATCCTACTGATCTCTCAATATAAATATTTAAAAAATCTTTTGTAATCCTACATGTATTTAAAATTACTGCTTTTTGCATTTTTATATACAAATTCTTTGACAAATCTAATATGCTTAAATTTTGAATCAGATTCCTAGGTATTATGCCAGTGGCCGAAATAACAAATGATAATATTTTTATAGTCCGAGAATGCCAAATTCTTTTAATCTCATTTCCTAAATCTGTGTATTTTCTAATTTTTTCAGAAACAGTTTTTTGAATATTACAGGAATTTGGAATAGCTACATCAATGATATAAGTTATTTTTTTAATTTTGTCATGTAAAACTATATCAGGTCTATTATGACTAATTGTTCTGTCTGTTAGTATAGTTTTATCATAATATATTTTATAAAATTCATTTTCTATAAATGAATTTGGTTCATATTCATAATATGGTACTACATTACGGCAATCAATCAAGTTATGTTTAATTACCAAACTTTGGTGAATTATTTTTAAAACCTGATTGTGCCTAAATGTATACTCGGAAGGCGCTAATATAGAACATCCCGATATAATATGTTCTATAGTTTCGGGAAAAGCCAAACATTTTCTACATAAATCATCAATTTGATTTATATCTTTGATTGTATGCTTTCTATAATTTTTAGTATTAATGACTCTATCTTGAATGGCAAGCATAAATCCTTCTATTTCTGCACTCAACTCTCCAATACTCAACCATTTGTTTGACGAAAGTTTGTCAACATACGTTTGGTTGAGATAATTAAAGTGTTTTGCGTGAATAATTTTATTTGACCAGGAATCTAATAATTCCTGGTTATTATTTATAAGAATGTTGGCATTCTCGTCATATAAATTTAAAGGTGTAATATTTCTATCTGCCTTGCAAATTATTTTGTGCATTTCTGAGCTATTAGCTTTCCTATGGAAAAAATTTCTAAGCATTTCTACCTGATTGTGTTTCAAAGATGTTATTTTGACTACACCTCTACCTCCCAAATTTCTAGGTAAATTAATTCGTTCTATAGCTGAATTTGGATGATGGCAATTAAATTTTGTTAACGTAGTTCTAATTAATCGTTCTAAACTATCTAAATCTGTATTGGACCATTTAATTATGCCAAATGAGTACGTTAGTAGAGGTATTGCCCAAGTATTTATTGCTTTTACTAAATTTTTAGCAGTTAGATTGCATTTTAAAATTTTTCTGATCCTAGTTTGAAATTTAATCCTAATATCATTTTTAATACTAGTGTGATCTAATCTATTCGATTGCGGGTATCCTAAATATTTATAAACCTCATCCCCTTTCATACTTTGAATTTTGAAATTTCTAAATATACCCTCGTCTCCATCTACAATTTTGCCTTTCTCTATATGGATAGTAATACTATTATACATTATTATTTTGTGCTCTTTAATATTATTTTTTTTCTTTTTTCTCTATTTTGTTGCGTCAATTTGTTGTTGATCATTTTACTTATCTCACTTGGTTTTATTATGTTACTAACATCTTGAATTGTGACTAGGTTGCTGTACTGAACTCCATTGTACTGTATTGTCCAACTCCCCACCATGGGGGCGGATATACCCGGTCCCTGCATCCAGTCAGGTGGCAGAATTCTGGTAGGGCCGTCCCACTAACGCCCGTTCCTCCCCCGGCGTCATGAGCGAGCTTGAGGAATGTTTGCGCGAGTCCGGCTCCCTTCCGTCCTGCCTCCGGTGATCCGAGGCTCACTTCATTCCCCAGGGTCTTTGGGAGTATCTCCCCCACCCCCCTCCACAAACACTTCTTCAAGGGTACTTTTGAGAAACCAGCTAAGGGACGCGGGCGTTTGGGCACGTTGCGGCCAGGCCGCTCGCCCGCTCATTCTCGCCGGGACTGCCCCGTGATAGTGGGACAAACTGCCCCCGATATCTTTCATTTTATATATTTTCTTTTGTTTTAATCATACTTACACCTGTAAATATTTTTCTTTTTATTTATTATTTCACTCAACTAGATGCTGAACCAACAGGCGAACACATCTATGATGTGTCTTTATTTTGTTAATTACTGCTAATGTAAGTATGCATACATTTTTCTTCTTTACTAACAACCATGCATGCAGGGACATTGGAGGGTCTAGATTCGTTTCAAAAATAAATGTAGCTTCCTTTTTACAAAAAAATTAGAGTCCTGAAGTGTGCGGCTAAGGAGGTTAAACAATCAGTTTCCTCACACAGCCGTAGGAAAGTGGTTGGTCCCCTCCAATGCTGGCTGGTTAAACGCTCTTCAACAAAATTGACTATAAGTATATTTAAAAAAAGTTGGTTCTTCTTCACGATATACTCATCAAGTAATGCTTTTTGACACGTATAATTGTACCATTTTATTAAAAAATCGAGCAGTTACTAGCTACTATACTATATATACTAAGTAGTCTCATAGAGAAATCGTACGTGACGTCATCGTATTATCGTGTCTTCATCTTTTTCGTTTCCATCGAAGAAATGTGAGAAGCAAGATTTTTCGTCTATGACGCAGAAAAAACAACAATCACGGATGGAAAGAAAAATAAAGTTTTCATGTTTTTTAAGTTTTGTTTAAAAATAAATTACCTTTTAGAGATTTATTCCCAAATTAACAAAACATAATTTTACATTTTAACAAAATTTTCGAGGCGCAAACAAAAAGTTTTGAAATTCTAGCGTTAACCAAATTTTTCAGTAAAATTCAGATTTAAAAAAAGTTCCTTCCTTTACCGGATGTTTCGGTCAGAAAAACAAACTAAGTGGCGCCACGGTCGATTGAAGTACTGAAAAATAAAAAATGTAAAGAAATTCATTAAACAGGAATTAGGTAGAATGAGAATTTTTCTGGAAATTGGAAAGCTTGGACATATTTTGCTCCAAAAGAATAATTATAATGCAGTTACTTTTAAATGCAATTGTATGCGAGTTGATTATTCAAAAGGCACGACCTTCTGTCTGCAATTAACAGCGTTAAAATATAGAATAAAGATTGAATTTATTTTACTACCTGGAGGCACACTTATCAGACCCAGTGGGATTACAACACCTTTATGAAAAGTGTTGAAATGGGAGTAAAATGAGGGCGGAAAAGGATTAAAAACTGATCATGAAAAGCTTTTGTAGCTAAGAATTTATGATATTATATTTACATTAAATTTAATTAAGTTAATAATTATATTTACACTCATATATTTTATTTTTTATTTATTTCATTATTTTCATATTACATTCGGTTATAACAATGACGTATTGCCAATCTCACTAGATGTGAAACGCCTCTGTTGAGATAGCAATTTACAGAGTGGTTATTATCTATGATTTGGTTTAAGTAATATTATGAAAAATATTATAAAAATGACATAAATTTTTTTTTCTTTAAATATGCAAATTTAAGTATGTTACATACTATATATAGAAGATTGCAGTAAGTACATGGTTACATATATACACACAGTAGGTATAAAGGTAAGTATGTTATTAAATAATCTTGATGTACCTATATGTTTATTTGAGGTGATCAATGATTTTACTTTTAAATACACTTTTGATTTGGGTGTTTCTAAATTCAGGAGGAAGAGAATTGAACAGCTTGTTATGGTACGCCACACAAACGACAGAGAATTCAAATTCCTAAAATCAGCGCGGCAATTTCAACAACACCCCGCTCCCCCCTGCTTCCCTGCTTCCTACCTCCTCTCCCCTCTGCGCACCAGCGCGCACCAACGCGCGCACACGGTCGAGAATTGCAAGCCGCCTTGGACGCACGTTGCGCTCCTCGGGCCGAACCGCCGAGTTCGCGGCTAAACTTCTGTCGATCGAATTAAACGCAATTACATCTGCGATGTTAATTGAAGTACATACGGGTTTTAGCGCTGGTATTCTGCCATGCCTGTGTGAACTTCGGGTCCTGTCCTAGACTCGGGGAAGTGCCCTGCTGAACCCGGAAGACGAAGGTCCCCGACCACCATGTAAGCTGCACAATTGATCCCTCTTTTGTTTGTGTCCGTAACGATAGACTGTAAACTCACGCGCAAAGCCATCACTCAGAGAGAGTTTCATTTTCAGAGATCATGAGGTATAAACACGATAGCTAGGTTTGTGTAATATGCATTTCTTGTATTGAATTGTACTGTAATGACCTATGTACTGTGTTTTGAATTTGCAATACATGAATCTATTTAACTCAATCCTGTTGTTAATCTGCCTCGGCAGGAGTATTTCCTAGAGTGCACTTCCCAGACGCCCGTGGAAGAGAGAGAGAATTCTGAAGCATTCGTGCGACCTGCCCCTGGAATAGAGGGTACTTTTGTCTCTGCTGTGAGCTGGCCTTAGAGTAACAATATAAAGAGACCGCACTATGCGACATGTTGTTAGCAGATTGCGGAGTCACTAGACCACTAGGGATAGTCACTTGACCACTAGGGAGGTGGCTTACAAACTGATGCAGGGTTGTCAAAAATTAAGACAATTAGGTATTTTGTCGCGACTCGTATCTAATAACAATTTCTGTTTTATATAAACATATATTTTTATATCTACATCTATATATTTTTTTTAATATAGATATTAGATTATAAATAAAAATACAAACAAAGAAACTTTTTAAATTTATTTATTAATCTTAACGCCATAATTACACACTAATATATACATTAAATAAAGTTTTTTTAAATATATAACCATATAAATCGAGTTACACCTTTCTTTAGAGTAGTGCTCATGTTAAAGAGGTTGAGATTTAAATAACATTTTAATATATATTTTAGAAAAAGAGTAATAAACGAAAATATTTATATTTATACATTTATATATAAAACTAATTTCAGTTCCATAAAAAAATAGTTAACTAATTACCCATCACGTCGTTTCCGCAGAAAGGATGAACCGCCAAACAACTCGGTCTTGGAACGCACTGCTTACCTCATTCACATTCATACATAGTCTCATACTGCTCTTCTATTATTCTGACTCTTGGCATGGCCCGACTCAAGTATCAGATGGAATAATCTGAAAACATATATTTTTATTAGTTGGTGGTAAGTAGTTTGTTAGTCATTAGTCATTACGTACAAAATATTTATAATAAGTGAAATTTGTTTTATTTATTTATTTTGTTGGTTTCTCTGTAAAAGTGCAACCCAATAATTATTTATTTCAATTTTGTTTTCATGGCTATATTTCTATTTTTTACACACGATATACTTACAACATCTATTTTCGAATTTAATCTCTTCGCCTCTTCTGACACAGTCGGGGAGGACACATTTTTTGGTATAATCTGAAAATATTATTTTGTATTAGTCAATAGTAAGTAGTTTTAGTAATTACTTTTTTTTATAGTTTTTCATGGTGGTGTCAAAAAGAAAAATATGCATTACCTTCTGTACCAAGGATACTCTTGAATTACAAGGCACCGCGAAATCCTTCAGATGAACCCTTGTTTGTGTCGTATTGAAGTGCTCACTTATAAAATGGGCTAAACATATTGCGCTATGGTATTTTGGAGACCAATTTTCTCTATTTGTTGCTTTAATCCATGCGTTAAGCCTGTTTTTATCCTTCGGAAATCTGTGAACAGTTAAATATTTAATAATAAACCAATTTTAGCACAGCCCTGAATTTTTTACAACGAAAAAGAAACGCAAAGACAAAGATTATTCTGTCTCTATACATTCGCCAACAATTTAACGTTGATATTGTAAGATAGAAAGAGACAGAGATACATTCAGTCTGCCGACTGAAATCGGTATGTTGCATTCTTATAATTCAGGCAAGATTTCTAATAACTAAAACAGATTAAAAGTGCATTAAAACGCAAACAAATCGAAAGTTTATTATATTGATACAAATAGTAAAGGAATGTTTAAATATTGATGGAAGTTACTTATGGTGTTTGTAGTTTAACGTATTAAATATTTGAGATCAAAGATTGAACACAGCAAAAACCATGAATTCTTTAATAAATACCTGTGAAAACTGAATTTTTTTTATCCTTTTGTACTACGGTTGAGGCACCCATCCACTGCACATATAGCCATAGCGTTTTTTTTAATATTTCGCTCAATTAACGTAATTATAACAATATTTTTGCACTTTCGACCCTTCGCACGTCTGACAGATCACAACAGTGTTAAGTTCGCGCGCTTTCAAAAGTGGCTACATATGGTTTAAATCTTATGTTTTTAACAGCAAACGTTTGTCTCTGTTTCTCACACGTGCATGGAAACGAGCGGAAAGGGAGAGCTATATTTTCCAAATTTGTCAACGATTTGTACAAATATTAGTACTCCCTCTCTATATTGTTACTCTAAGGAGCTGGCCTGGGACATGTTAGGGACCCATCATAACAAGCTTTGTCGCATTATATTTAAAACTTCTTTGTCCATAAGAGGTTTGACAAGCTGGGATGTTAAAATATATTACATTTGACTCTTAAGAGGCTCTTGTTATTATTCGTTCTTCAAACATGTGTGTATTTTTAAATTGTTGAAGCAGGATATTTTTTGAATTCAATTTTTGCAGGTTAGGAACATTTAGTGTCTTAAAAATAAAATCAGTGCTCGTTCTCAACGGGACTTTAAGAATAACCTTCAAGATTAGTTTACGTGCGTGCGTGAGTTATATATGTGTATACGTGCGTTCTTGCTGAAACAAGTCACCCGTTGATTTTATAGAACGTTGAAGTTTTTATTTCCAAATAAATATTACATTTGGTTCCAATAATCATTTTATGGTGAACAGTTAATAATTTTCGCTTTTCCCAGCCATAATAAAATTACTGGTGAAATTATTCGCGTGCCCGCGCGAATTAAATTAATTCTTGCAAATGCACATAATTAGGCGAAGCGTGACAATTCAGCGAATTATCTCCATTAAAATAATATGTAGGTGTAATTTTTTCTACTTCAACGTTTTATATACATGTTGTTTTTTTGTAATATTTGGATTCACAACAAATTTTATGAAATTAATTTGTAGAACTCCTATTTAATTTTGGGGGTTTGTATTTAATAATATCATTTTAATGAAAAGACAAATAACTTTGTTCACATCTCTTTTATTTGTACACAATCTACATGTTTCGTGAACGATGTTCACATCATCATAATTTTAATAAATTCCCCTCAATCTTACCCCTTCCCCTGCCTCCTACCCCTTCCTCCAATATGTGATCTGTGTTTAATTTTTAAGTTTAGTATACATTTGATCCTATAATAATAATAATAATAATTGGACAGTTTGTGTACAAATAAAAGTGATGTAAACAAAGTTATTTGTCTATCATTAAAATAAATAATGCCACCACAAAGTGAAAACCTTTCTGAAGAAGTTTTCTTCGAAAAATTAATAATATCACTTTGTGATTTAAAATAAAACAGTTTATATGTAAACAAGTTCTGCAGTGTTACTATGTCTATATAACGCTTGACGGCTGTTTCGCCTTCCGAAAGCATTCTCAAACTGTCAGTAGTAATTACACACAAATTCCACAGCAGAATTTATTTGTAAATCAACGCGTCACAAATCCGGAGGTTGCGGGATCAAAACCCGGCGTGCGCAAGTAAATTTTATTTGATTGACTTGTGTTTTCACAATTTTTCTCATTTAAAATAATATAAAGTATTTTTTCACCACCTTGCACAGTGAAAGATACTCTCAGTAAGACCACAATTCAGAATAGAAACGTCGCTGGAAAAGGCTTTAGCCGTGTTCGGTGACCAGATCTGAATAGCCAGGTACTTCCCCACCATTCTCCTCCCTACCTCCTTCCCGTTCCCACTACATTCAGTCTCACACCATACCCCAATTTTCGATGCCATGATCTCACCGGCTTCAGACCAGTTAAATACAAGGACTCTCGTGAGGTATTCACATAAAAAAAGTAAAAATTAAAATTAAAGTCAGTTAACATTTTGAAAGTGGAATTAATAATTTTCTGTTGAATGTTTTATTTATTTTATAGATAAGTATTCTATATCTTGTTTGAGTTCTCCAAACAAAAACTTCCAATATTGACAAAGATGACACTTAAGTTCAAAGCAAAGTTATAGGATTTATTGAACCGGAGTTACAGAAAACCGGAATCAGTAATTTATTAGCCTTCCGTCTGCGTGGTTGAATTTCAGAAACCGATTTCGATTGCATGTCTGACGTCACGCCAAACGCGCCGCGTCACAAATAACATCTGTGTACGTGGAATTTCAAACTAAGCTACCGTTGTAATTCGGTTTTGAAATCAAGAATTCGTCACAAGATGTCGCTACTTCCGTCAGCAGGTCGGATGGGGACGTGTCCTTCCTAGGAATAACTGCTACGAATTTGTGATATGTAGTATCTCTCCGGATATGGAAAGATTGACAGTAATACTTAGTTGTAATCACGCGGCCATAAATATATTACATATGACGTCATTGCCTGTCCCGGTGATTGAAGGTCAAGAGTGCAAATTTTGTCAATCTCTGAATAAAACTGTAGATTTGTTTAAAAACCAAGCCACATCGCGATTCCAGGATACTATTCTATAAATATTTTTTAATTTTTCTTTAAAAAATACAATAATGAGGGTATTTTTATATTCTACTAGCAGACCCGGTCAAACGTTGCTGTGGATATTGATACCTTTATAACCAACGCCATCTGTTAAATCAAATCCACACCACGCTGCCCGCTGCCGCTTGGCCAGATATATTATGTTTTGAAACCAATTTACAAAAAACCTTGACAAACTATATACCTAAAAACCTTCCTCATGAATCACCCTATCTATTGGTGAAAACTGCATGAAAATCCGTTGCGTAGTTTAAAAGATCTAAGCGCACATACAGAGTGAGCGACTTCATTTTATACTTAGTAAAGTAAAGTAAAGATAATGAAAAATATAAAGATGACGTCATGGCCTGTCTCGGTAATTCTGTCCCGGCGTTTTTGTCCCGGTGACTTTGACCCTGTGCCTTTGTTCCGGTGACTAGCTATCACTCGATGACAGTGAATCCTATTTGATTTATAAAATGGTCACCAAAACTAACTGGGCGAAACTGAATTGAAAGCCGCCCGCAGGGCCTTCTCTAATATTATTATTAAAATTGTAAGTTATCGACATGTTAAATAACATATCGATGAAACGGAGATGAAATATTTCGTAATCATTATGTATCTTTGTAACTGCACGCAAGTAACTAGAAACAGTGAAAATCGTAGTATAAGTTAATATCCTAAGTAAAACTAATGCTTTTTTTAGAGAGACTTCTTATCGCTGTGCAAGATCATAATTATTTATTCAATGGAAGCATTTTTTTTTGCAGAACTAATTAACATCGAACGAACAGCTTCTCTGAAACGTTGAACATTAAACCTCAAAATGTCTGTTAGATACAGGTAGCTAAGGAGAATAAAGATATTCTCGGAAAATGGAATACCATTTGAAAAGTGATTGGAAAAAAAACTCATTTTCCGAGACGATGCCTTAATACGAAATTAACAGGAATGAAAAACTGACAAAGAAAGTTCCTAATGCTTATAATGTATGCAAAGTAAGATAACTTGCCTAAAATTGTTAAAAAAGATTCTTTAAGGGAAATACATTTTATTAAGTCTTTGAGAATATGAAAACGCGTGGGTTGAAATCGTTGGAAAATAAAAATTGAATTTAACCACTTCTTTCGAATTATTGAAAAAACTACCAGACAAGGCAAAGGTTAATAATGTCAATTAATGAATGTATGATTACACACTACTAAAGCGTGGGTTTGAAAGGGAATAATATACTCGTGAATTCTCGGATATTATTTTGTGACACAAATCTATTTTAGTCTAACTACAAAAAGCGACAAAAAGGGAAAAATCTATATAATAAAATATAGATCTATTTTACTCTGACTACAAAAACGACAAAAATGAGAAAACTTCAAGAAAAAAATTCGAATTCATGCAAAAAGGTAGAACTGAAACCTTCAGAAAATTTTAGTTGACTAGAGTGGAGAGACTACGAAGCACCGCACAAAGAGGAGACCGGTTGTACTATCTCATTCTCTCGCAAGTTAAATCCTAAAGATGTATGTGTTTGTCTCTTTTTAGGGTCTCTATTTTTCGTTTCATCGAGTTTCACTTCCAAGAAGTTTTAACTAACTAACTAACCATCACGCCGTTTCACACGTAGACAGAGAGGACGGACCGCCAAACAACTCGGTCTTGGCACACACTCCTTGCCCCGTTCACATTCATACACGCTCTTGTATTATAAGCATCCCATGCTATCACAGGTAGCAGAATATCACACCCTTTACAGTATTTGTGAACTTTTTTTTTTCATTTCTATGAATCCTATCCTAAACTTCCATGTTACAAAATGAAAGTGTGAAGTTTCAAAGCGGGAGGATTGCAGCCCTCCCCTCCCCCCAACAATGTAGAATACAGCCTTCACTCGATGTAACGTACACGGCATCAGTTGATTTTGTGCTTTATTACAATACCTACACAAATTTCAGCGGAAGGAGCCTGTATTTACATACGTACAGTCAGTACGTGTACATTTGTAGAGTGTGCTAAGGGCGACCTTTGTATTGTCACGGGCCGTTCATTTATCATTCACTGAATGGACAATTTGAGTATTATTGTTGTGCCCACAAGTGTTGATCATTACGTAGAACTACCCACTAGTGGGAGGTACGCGGCAAATAAATTGGTTGCCATGCAAATATGTATCTACATAAATGTGAACTTCGTTTAACCGTTTCGTTCTGTGGAAATAAATTCAATGAATATTTGTGGAATGTTTGACACACCAAACAAGATATATTTTCGTTTGCTTTCATATTGTAGTTATGATAATAAACACTCCGTGGTCACTACAATTTATTGAAAACCTTTTTTCTAAATAACGATGAATAATAGTTTTTTTTGTTATTTGTTTTTAGGGTATTATGCCGTTATACGCTACCTCCTCCTTTAGACAACGTTTCGGATAGCGTTACAGTGTCCATCATCAGGGCAGATGTGTAAATGTTAGTGGTGAAATGTGTGCTTAAGTACTTCGAAGCAATACCGTGTTGCCAGCTCCATTCCACTGCGGGCTGGCATTACAGTATACTTGAAGATGGTTTTCTGCATTTAGCTTTGGTGTAGCCGTCTATTACCTGATACCAAGAACTATTGAGCTTAGCTCCGTCGTCTCTATTAAAAAAAGGTTTTTAAGGAGGACTCCAACTTGGAGACACTTATGGTCACTGGCAAAGTGGAAGGTAGAAAAAGCAGAGGAAGGTCACTAATGCGCTGAAGTGACCAAGTATCATTACTGGCGTTCAATTCGTTGGTGTCCTTGGCTCTTCACGCAGCGCAACATCGCGAGGAGTGTAGGAGCCTTCTCCACCATGAAAATTGGAATATGGGTAACGATCCTCAGCAATGAGGAGCCGAATCAAGATGAAGAAGACAAGATGCTATAGTATAATATATTTATCAATTGTCAAATAAAATAAAAAATCATTCACCCTTCAGACCTCGACCATATTCTGTCAGTAAGTCAGACAATTTCCTATCTGCAATAAAATCCAAAAAAATAGAATATTAGTAAACGTATCCGAAAACTAAAAACTAGAAACTTGAAAGGTGATAAAACACACTTTCAAACGTTATTATTGGAAATAACCAATGCAATTTTTTATACGTAAATTTTTTTAATGCCATCTTTAAAATGTTTTAAATGTGGCTCACTTTACGTTTTTAACAAAAAAGAATTGTTCTAACGAACAAAAATAAAACACACATATTTTATTAGATAAATGTATTATAAACATTACGGTCACCTCACTTTCTTGTCGTTTCATGTGAAAATAATTAATAAAAAATTCCCAAAGTTTCATAATTTTTTTCGGATTGCTGTCGGAAACTTTGGTTTCATAAAGTTGTACATTTTAAATATTTTGTTGTATAGCGCGCGGTATTTGGTCCGACACACGGATCCGAATATTTTCTCCCTCACACGCATAGCGCCGTCTCGCTCGGTGACTTTCGGCTCACCACCCGGACAAGAAGACACCCCATTGGCCGAGCTAGCCCCACCCCTCCGTCATCGGCCTTTATGAAGGTTTCACTTCTACCGCGTGTGAACTGCACACATTTTTAAGTGAAAACTTCTTTAGCACCATTATGATTTAGTGAGTACTATCTTATTCTTGCCATTAAATTATTTACCATTCCACATAACCTTGTTGTCTCACATACCAAAAATGGATAACTAAAGGTTATAGCAAGACTAGCCCAATACGTGAGAATTTGAATGAAGGTGCAGTAAAAACAAAGGTGAGTTAAGAAAACCCAAGAAGAAGCCATTTTTAGGCAATAAGAGACAAGTAGGAAGCAGAGCAGAAAAGAGACAAGAAGATCCAAGAAGAGGCAAAAACACCCAAGAAGATGCAAGAAAAGACCAGAAAATTCAAGAAGAGATAATCAGAGACAATTCAAGACAAGCAAATGACAGAAGAGACAAGAAGAAAGGTAGAAATAAGAAAAAGCAAGAAGAGACAAGGAATTCAAGAAGAGCCAAGCAGAGCCAAAACAGTTAAGAATATCCAAGAAGATGCAAGAAGAGCCGAGGAGAGGCAACAAGAAGGAAGACAAAAAGAAGAGGGAAAAAAAGAAAGAAAAAAAAATATGTATAACGCTTAATCCATTCCTTGATTCCTGCCCATCCTAAATTCCAATATTGGCTTATTAGATTGCCGTGTATACCGGTCGATTAAACTCCATCCTCAGAGCGCGTGTTCCTAGTCCTAACAAATCAGTGCCCTCTGGTGTACCGGTCTCACCGGGACAGGAGTGCTCCTGGCTGGGGTGGTAAAATCGTATCGTATCGTAATTCTGCTCTTCTACGTTTTATATGCCATGATCTTCTGTGTTCAATAGTATTTACTTGAACGTATAAATTCAATAAATAAATTTGAATAAACTTTCTCGGTTGGAATGTAGATCCAAACCCCTTAACCTTTCTAAACCCGAGCAAGGTTAAAGTGTTGTTTCTCAGTTCTTCGTCTCCATTTTTAACACTCACTTACATGTAACATATTTATTACCATTTATAAACTAATCAACATTTATTTTAATAAATATCAGTGTTCTGGGTACACTCACAAATTTGTTACAAACCTGCAGTGTTGGTTGTTTAATGTTTAACAAATATTTCATACCTGTGTTACAAGTATGTGGGCCTTTTAAAGAAAAAACTTGAACAAGAAATATTTGTATGTAAGATTATAATGATGGTGTTAAATTTTCCTTTTGGCGTTTCTTTAAAGCGGCAAAACTCTCCAAGTTTGATTGTAGCGTCGAAGACGATGACGGTTCACCTTATACGAAATACCTGTTTTTTTGCGAAACAAAAACAAAACAAAACCCAAAAATACATCAGTCATAACTACCCGTAGCAAGTGGGACCATGGTACTTATCTTCGACTGGGTATTGTTTTGAAGCTGAATGGCGAGGGGAGGGGAAAAGGATAGGATAGAGGAAGGTTAGGAAGTGCCTGGTTATTTAGGCCCGGTTATTCAGGACTAGTTCAGGTCTGATGTCAACCTCCTCCAACCTTCGCTCTGAAAATACACGACTGCTCCCAACCCCTCTCCGCATGCAATTGTGAAATTATAGAAAATGTTAGACAAATAATATATCTAAGCGTCATAATTGACGAAAACCTACGCTGGAATGACCACATTAACTTAATTACATCCAAGCTTAAAAAAATCATGGATCTCTTTAATAATATAAAAAACATCTTCCCACGCACAATTCTAAGATCTATTTACTTTGCTCTTTCCCAATCTTTAAGCATGTATGGTCTTCTGTCTTGGGGAAGTGCAAGTAATATCTCTCTAGATCCACTAGAAAAAGCACAAAGTCAACAATCAAACTAATTCTTCAAGTAGCATATGATACAGACTCTGAAAAAATTTACAAGATGCTCGACGTTTTGTCAATCAGACAACTCTACGCCAAATCGTCTATTCTTCACCTCTTAAAATTCAAACTACATATCCCTTTACTTTCTCAGTCCTCAATAACAAGCCGGTCTTCAACAAACCTAACACTCAACATCCCGCTAAAGCACACGACCCACGGACAAAGATCCTTTAACTACTATTCCATCAAACTATATAACTGCATGCCACCTTCTTTGAAACAACCTGCTGATTATTCACCAACAAATAAACTAAAAAAACAAATCACAGACTGGATAAAACCTAAAGGGACACTATTTTTCCAAAACCTATTTACTCCGAACCAAACATAAAAATTAACTTGGTATTTAAATTATACCACTGGATCTGCAAAATAGATTAAAATTGCATAACTTTTTTTAAAATATTGGCACTAATATCATCTACTTTTGTTTTTTTCTTTTATTCTCTTTTCGTCTCAACTGCTCTCTAGGTTTACTTCATGTATATTCTTTATTTTTTCTTCTTCTTGCTATAATGTATTATCCTTTGCGACTTTAGTATATTATGATGCTCAACTTACCTCAACTTCTGTGTCTGTATAATATTATGATGACTATCTCAACACAGCTACCCTCACTACTATATCTCCAATACTGCCACAATGGGTGGTACTACGGAGTCCTCCTTGAGAGTCTCAATGGGGAAACTGTGCTATCACTTATTTTATTTTATTTTTTATTATTATTGTGCAACAGAATAATTCCAATTACAGTACAATTTAGTTACCCTATCAGCATTTAGGCAAGTGACTCTTCAATAATGTTTTTAAGGCATATAAAGAACAGTCACTTACATCCAAATAGTTTGCAATTATAATAATTTATGATGGCATAATAATACATGCGTTCACCTCAGCACGGGTTCTCCCAGTGAGGTGTTCACAATCCATAACCACATTTGTTTTAACCAATTTACAGTTGCCGATCATATTTCACTCTACTACCTACTATGTTTCATATTAACCCGTTTAATCACAGGAGACCCAAGTTGTCCCAAAACATCATATGCCGTTATAATAACAGGAGACCCAGATTGTCCCAGAGCGACCGTGCATTATTAAAAGTTAGATATCTCTCTTTCTGTAATGCGAATATTTGTGATTTCTTTTATGTTAGAAACGGAAAGAAATAATGCTTCTCATTGTCTTATATTTTATATGAGCTAGGTTGTTCAGATATTTTACAAACCTGATTAAAAGTGACGGTTTGATTTTGCGCCTATTTGTGACATAACCCACATTTAATTTTAAAATAAAATTGTATGAAAGTGATAAAAAGTGAGGTGACAATTTTATTACAAATTTTGTTTAGAAAAGGAATCTGAACTTAAAATTTGAAGTTTATTATATTTTAATTCCTTTAATTCAAATATTCGCAGGTATGCATTTTTTAGCCAATTTACATTTCCAATATTAAAATTTTAATATTTATAAACAAAAATGTTAATTTCTAATAAACATACCGGAAAGATTATTTTATCTAAATTTTAGAACAATTTTTATTTTTGCAAAAGCGTTAAAAAAACTAATAAATAGGAACATTTAAAATGCATGGGAAGAACCAGGAATCTTGCACGCAAACTTTGACAGGCAAAAGTTGATAGAAAATTATTTTCTTATTATTCGAAGGGTTAAGAATATTTTTTGTTTTACTTCCACCTAATGTCATTGTCATTGCATGTATTAACTGGAGGTCATTGTATTTATTAACTGTATGTAAGAGCATACAAATGATTAAATAAATAAATAAATCAAACGTTTCAATTGTAGATGGTGGTCTTTAACCAGTGCTACACTGAGAGTATCTAGTGTCCTACTTTCTGACAAAAGCGACCACCTTTCGCAACGTAGAATTACAGTTGACAGTGTTGATTTTTCGTAACAATGTTGCCCACCGTGTAATATTTTATATGTCCGTTTAAATTGATTGTATTTTTAAGTCTTCACCGTGTCGCCATTTCGCTGCAGCACGGTGGCGGTTCATTTAGCACCGAATGCAGCGCCATACATCGCCGGGCGGAAACTGCTCCGGTTATATCACAATACAAATGGCGCGCAAGTGGATAGCGGCGCAAAATAAAAGCGCTCTGAATTAGCTAACGAGCGCGCCGCGACACAATTTACAATAGGTGGCGCTTCGCGGGAAATCACGGAGAAAATGCCGCAAATACGGGGTTAAAGTCGCAAAGTGACGGTGAAGAATTGCGCATTTATGGGAGGACTTACTGACATAAGTCGATTTTAGCCGTTATAAATTAAGTATCCCTAGAAAATGTGTTCCAATTCTGTAAAATAGTGGTAATCACCAGGTGCAACTTTTAAACGGAATAAAAACGATGAACGTAATTTAATTCAGTTTTTTAATAACATAACTGGATTGTTGAGAGAACATATCAGTAAAATCCAATATCATCATCATCATCATTACATAATATATAATAAAGTCGCTCAAAATGTATGTGCGCGTTTATCTTTTAAACTACGCAACGGATTATCATACGGTTTTCACCAATAGATAGAGTGATTGTAGAAGAATGTTTATATGTATAATACGTTTAAATTATATTAGAGAAAAGCCGATAAATTCAAAGAATATTTTTGAAAGCGGCTGGCGGGCCGTACTATAGTCACTTTTGAAATTCGTTCTACGGAAGAAATTGGAAAATAGATGTCCTAGAGTAAGTAGGTATTTGATTTTCCCTTTTCAAATATCCAGTGTTGCATTGCAAGCATTGTATAATTAGTGGCGAGTTAATTAGTTTATGTCATGCTTATTATAGTAGAGAAAAGCCGATAAATTCAAATATTCAATTCAGGCAGCGGGCAGCGGGCAGCTGGCAAGCGGGTAGTGTGGATTTTATAAAGATTGGGTAATGGCGTTGTTTTTCGTTAGCCACAGCAACGTGTGGCCGGGTCTGCTAGTAAATAAATAAATGTGCCTCTGTTTTTACCCAACTGCGGGTTGAGACAAGTTGTGTGACACTTACCAATCCATCCAAATAATATTACTTAACTATATTACTAAACCTACCCATATCCATACAAAATAGACCACACGACTGAAGTAAAACCTCACTAACTCATATCTCCCTCTCGACTTCTATTCGCCTTGCCCGACCGTACTCCTCGCCCGATCACACTTTTCATAACGCTCTCGTCACGCATTCACCAGCTTACTCCCCAAGTCAAACTTGCGTAAAGAAGCTTTACTTCAAAAAATTTATATTTTCCATACTTAATTTTTATTCTAATTTTTAATCATGTTAAAATAATGTTGAAAGGTGAACAAAATCGTGAATAATTTACATTAAATACAGTTTTGCAAATCTTCCTTTTCACCGTAATTTTTCGAATTTTTCACGAATCGAATTATGTGATCAGCGTTTTTTTTATAATTCAATCAGCAAGTCTTTAGGATAAAATGTATTTTTGGTTCATTACAAAAACCATCGTCCTGCCGAAACTATGAAGCACTATCTTTTTAAACCAGCTTAATTACCACCTTCATGTAAAATCTTTTGCGTAAAAGAGTCTCGACTGTCCAAACGATCTACCAAAATTTTCGGAGAATGTTTTGAGGATGAAGAAAGTGGATGGATGTAGAAGGGGAAGGAAGAAGTAAGGATGAAAAGTACTTGTCATCATTCGGATCTGTCCACTTAATAAATCTTAAAGTTTATTCAAGCAACGCTTTGCTTTTGAATGGTGGTCCTTCACAAGAGCGACACTGAGAGAATCTTTCACTCTTAAGTGAGCTGCATGCATACTATTACAAATATCTCCGTTAACTTAATTTATACATGTGCAGACGACGCACTGATTTATATTGCAGAATATAATTATGAGAAAGCAATCAAAAAGATAAATAGTGACTTAGAAACTTTCTCAAAATGGCTCAAATGAAATAAATTGAAACTAAATGTAAATAAGACAAAATACATGCATATAGGTAGAACAAATACGCATGATGAACCAAAGGTTTCTATAAATGGAGAAATCATATAAAAAGTGGAAGAAATTAAATATCTTGGTGTCATCATAGACTCAAAATTGAACTTCTCAAAAAATGCAGATTACACAATTAAAAAAATTGCAAAAAAAATATCATTTCTTGGTAGAATCAGAAACAAAGTAAATAAAGAAACATGCCAGATAATATGTAATACAATTATATCACCACACTTTAATTACTGTTCAAGTATTCTTTTTCTCTGCAATGAAGAGAAAATGAAAAAATGCAAATACTGCAATATAAAGCAATGCGAATAATACTTAAGCGCAACATATACACACGGATACGTGACATGCTAAAAGAGCTAAATATGTTGACGGTGAAGCAAACTGTGTATTTGAATGTACTTATTTTTTTACATAAAATTAACATAGGGATGATGTCTAAGGAACTAAAAAGAAAAATACATTATAATAACGAAACACACGGACAAGGGACAAGAAATTCAAAGCAAATTAGACTGCCGACAAGAAAAAAATCAAGCACCCAGAAATCTCTGATGTACCAGGCCGTCCAACTGTATAACAACATCCCGAATGAAATAACTGAGATGGAAAATATAAATAAGTTTAAAAAAGAATTACGAAAGTATGTCTACCTCAATTATTAATGTCTTTATTTATGTGTAATATTTAAAGAATGATTATGTTTGCCAACCAATGTAAATGTTTATATCTTTTTAAAATATTAGCACACACAAAGATGTGAGCTAACTTAAGATTGATAAATAAAATAAATATAATAGAATCCTTTTAAACATATTTTAATATGCGAACCCACAACCTCCATCCATATCAACCTCTGCCAGTCGTAATATTCGATGCTTTGGCGCATTCCTAGTTAGTAAATGAACTCCGTTCATGTAGATTTTATAAATTTTTTAGACAATGGAATGCAAAGCCTTAATATTATGCCATAAACCTTGATTCAAAGTAGAACAGAGCAAATTTCATTTCCTTAGCCACCATAACGCCTGAGAATATAATAAAATGATTTCTTATCTAGTGTATCGTGTATTACCCGTAAGCTCGGCCTTTGTGGCAAGTGTAGAGGGAGTGCAAGGAATCTAGCTGCTAGCTGCTAGGAAAGAAGCTGGGTAGCGAAGAAGAACGAAGGTAGTGATTCGGTTAAGCTTCTCTGGTTCCTTACCCTTAGATCTCGCCTCTGTGGTTGGGGGGTGGCTCAGCGATAAGGAAAACTATACACGAGGCAAACGTCAAAGGAACTCCGCCATTATGCGAAATTCCAAGGAGCCTCTGCATACTGTGCTCTACATACGGGCTATGTAAAGCTCGCTTATTAAACAGAATCTTTACCCATTGAAAGCTTTAAACGCCCTGTGTGCGTGATAAACATTTATGTTTATTGTTGTGTGCGTGGTGAGCGAACAAGGATGTAGTGTATCCTTATTGTGCTTAGAGACGGGATTATTCGCCGCGAATCTTTATTCTTCAAAGGAATTAATAATGTTTGATCCGGAGAAAAAAACTTCGATTATTTTTTAAATTAAAACGTTTGTTTTTTTGTTTCAGGTAAGACCACTGAAACTATTCCTCATCTGAATGCTTATGGAGGGCAGAGCTGAATACGTAAAGGTTTGTAGAATTTCTGCAATTGATTAATTGTAATGGTTATCGAAAATAATATTCTTCTCTCTTGGTAGAAAAGATACCTAGACCAGAATTGTTCATGAATTTAAATAGCTGGGAGATATCACGATCTTCAGTCCTGACAATGATTGTTCTTACAATGCTTTGAAGGAGTCCCTATTACAATGTGAACAAAACAATGATAAGTTACTTGAATGGTGGTAATGAACCAGTAATATTAAACCAACCATCGATAGTAATTTATCCCAATATATCATTGACTGAAAGATTGGTTAATAATATGGAGGTTTTCTTGTTGTCGTTGTAAATATCGAGATTTCTTCATCGAATCAATTTTTTTTTTCATAATCCTTACCGGGATATATCATATAACAATAATTTATTAACACACAACTTTTTTTTACATTAACTCCACACAAGAGAATCTGAGGAAAATATTTTCTCACAGGGCCTATGTCATCTTTGGAGATGATGTATGGAAGGTCTTTTTGAGGAAGAGGAAGGAGAAAGAAACATGGGTCTTGAAGATTCTCATGTCGTTTTCATGTCTCAAGGCCGGCAAATCATTCTACAGCTGAGCTGTTGAACTCAATACCGAGTCTTAGAAGCGACCTTAGCTTAGCTTAGACTTAGCGTGTTTCCGACTATGCACCGGTGCCGAAGAGATCAATGACGCTAGCTCCTCGGAGCATCTTCCAATGTAATACCGATAGAACAAGGACAGCTTACCTACCTGACGCCTGTGCTCTAAAGATTGCAATCCACTTATAAGATAGGGGAATCTATCAAACGGACCGCCCGTTTCTGCACAGAGTCAAGGGTTTATTCAAGATTTTTTTTAGAATTCCAGATCAGAGGTGGCTGCCAAATTCTACACGGACGCACTTGCGATTTGTAGGTACAGGGTCAGCAGTTGTGTACTATAAAATAATCTACGCGCCCTGAACAACTGTACAGTACGCCCTGAGAGGCTAACTTGACTCATGATTGAGCAAATACAAATAACAAATAACATAACTGATAATACAGGAGAAGTTTAAAGCCGCACCATAAAGCTTCGAAAGTTAAATACGTGACTGGTACGAGTGCTGCATTCCAAGATTCAGTCAAACTTATTAGGTAAAATGTTTGCGGATAACTCAACCCTCGATGACCAAGGTGCTGTCCCGACGTCGGTTCCTCACTGCGGTTTTCGTATGAAAAAGCTGAGGATTCGGCATCGGGAAGTACTCCATGTTTTACGAGGGCTTGATGTTAATAAAGCTAGTGGGCCTGACGGAATACCTGCCCTGGTACTGCAGAGGTGCGCTGCAGAAATAGCTCCAATTTTGACGAAGCTTTTTAAATTGTCCCTGAAGACTGGCTCTGTGCCCTCTGGTTGGAAAAAAGCGGTTATCCATCCTATTCCAAAGAAGGGTGACCGCTCCAACCCGGCCAACTACCGCCCCATAGCGATCACATCAGTTCTGTCTAAGGTGATGGAACGTGTGATCAACGACAAACTGCTCACATACCTCGAGAAGAACAAAATTATTAACGACCGTCAATACGGATTCCGGCGGAACCGCTCGTGCGGTGATCTTCTCGCGTATGTGACGCATGTTTGGGGGCGATGCCTGGAACGTTTCGGTGAGACCCAAACGGTTGCACTGGACATCTCCAAGGCCTTTGACCGGGTTTGGCACCGAGGACTTGTCAACAAACTGCATTCTTACGGACTTCCCACATCCTTGTGTATGTGGATTGCCGACTTCTTGAGGGAGAGGTCGATTCAGACGGTAGTCGATGGTTTCGCTTCTTCCTCACACTCGATAAATGCTGGCGTCCCGCAGGGATCGGTTCTGTCTCCGACTTTGTTTTTGTTGCACATCAACGACCTTTTGTCATGTGCACCAATTCACTGTTACGCGGATGACAGTACAGTTCATGATAGCTTTTTGTTTGACAAGCCCCCAAAGGGCTCACAAACTCCAACAGCTCGTAGGGCTTTGAAGCAAAGAATGGACGGTTACCTCGAGAGTGTTTTCTCTTGGGGTAAAAATAACCTCGTTGAATTTAATGTTTCAAAGACCCAATCTTGTCTGATTACGTCTAAAAGGGATCGAAATGAAAATCTAGTCTCTTTCAACGGAAGCAATCTTCCGAACAGGCCCTCCATTGATATGCTTGGTGTAACCCTAAGTGACCAGCTCAGGTATGGGGGCTCCATCGAAGCCAGAGTAAAGTTAGCCTCCCAAAAACTGGGCGTACTGTACAGGGCCCGCAGATACTTTAATAGTACACAACTGCTAACCTTGTACAAATCACAAGTACGCCCCACGGTTGAATTTGGCAGCCATCTCTGGTCTGGAGCTCCAAAATACCTGAAAAATACCCTCGACTCTGTGCAGAAACGGGCGGTCCGTTTGATAGATTCTCCCATCTTAACAGACGGATTGCAATCTTTAGAGCACAGGCGTCGGGTGGGAATGCTATCCTTGTTCTACCGGTATTACAATGGAAGATGCTCTGAAGAACTAGCATCATTGATCCCTTCGGCACCGGTGCATAGTCGGGAAACACGCCAAACGCGTGCCCAACATTTGTACACGGTTGACATTTGTCACATGAGAACGGGTCGTTTCTTCGACTCGTTCTTGTGTTCAACAGCTCGGCTGTGGAATGATTTGCCGGCCTCTGTGTTTCCTCCTTCCTACAACATGGGTCTCTTCAAGACCAATGTTCATTCCTTCCTCTCCTCAAAAAGACTCTCCACACAGCATCCCAGATGACATAGGCCCTGAGGGAAATTATTTTCCTCAGGGCCTCCTGTGTGGAGTTAATGTAAAAAAAAAAAAAAAAAAAAAAAAAGTCTGTAGTGTGAAGATTGCCCTGAGAATCACAACTTACGATAAGATGGTGAAACGTTTGATTCTGGATTCTCAGAAGTTGAATAGCGCAAAAGAACAATAATCTTTCATCACGGGAGACGCGATTGCAAATCGTGCACTAAGATTTAAATAGTAATAAAAAAAGGTTTAATTTTTCGCTTTATTAAAGAAATTTTAAAATTTAATCATCCATCAAGTGGGTGTATTAAAACTTTGCTACTTTTGATATTAAAAGCAGTATAAAATCTGGTTTAACGAATTCCAGGAATTATTTAGACTAATGCCGAAAACAGACAGGACTGTCTAGTCTTTTCATAAATCTCCGTAAGGGTTAAAGCTTTCCCTCCAACTTGCGTTATTTATTAGCTACAAAAACTGTTTAATTCAATAACCAGAAACATTCATAATTGTGCTTCGGGGGTTGGATTTTACAGGTAAATAGTTCACCCTCACCCCTCGTGTGTAATGCAATTTATTATTCATCACGTAAATCTTCCGGAACGGCCGTTTAAATAATGAGAGAATATTTCATTATTAATGGGCCGAGGTTTTGTTATGAACACGTGCAAACTGCGAGTGCGCATGCCCAGAAGACTAGTGCATTATGAATCAGATCAAACCGCAAACGTGCATAAATGAATAATACTAATATCATCAACCACGCGTAAATCATTCGTGTTTGTATGTGCTTGTAAACTGATGTTAAGCAGGGGCGTAGCGTTGGCTTGAAGCGCTCGCGGGGAGGCGTCAAAGGAACCTGCCCCAGTACCCCAGTATGCCATAGATTCGCAAATAACTAAATATATGTTAAATAAATGAAGACAATATAAGCGAAACTCAATCGAAAATCTGGAAACAGAAAAATCAGAAAAACATATTGATACCTCTGGGACTCGAACCCAGGACCTCTTACTATCCGGGCAAACGCGCTAACCACTGCGCCACGGTGTCGATATGAAATTCGGTCATGTTTAATTGTACCATACTTCGACTAAGAACCAATTTGGGAGGCGGGAATGGGTACCGCCGCCCCGGGAACCTTTATTGGATAACCAACACCTCTGCCACAGATCACCCCAAGTGGTTCGCTACGTTTGGTGATTTAGCAGGGGTGCCCGGGTTCATGGGGTGAGGTTTGTCTAGGTCTTGGAGGCGGATGACCAGGACATACTGAACCCCAGATTCCTACCCACCCCTTAAACCCTTTTCCTTCCCAGAACTCTCCTCTCCTTCCTTTCCTTAAAAAAACCCTACACACAGCATCCCCAAAGATGACATAGGCCCTGAGGAAAATTATTTTCCTCAGGGCCTCCTGTGTGGAGCTCATGTAAAAAAAAAAAAAAAAAAAACCTACATTATCTTCATTTTCTTTAACGCATATATTATTGGCAACTATCTTTATATATGATCTTGCAAGATTCAAACCCAAACTAAATGCACTCTAGAGAGTGTCTGGATAAATCTTTATCCATTTTATTTAATATGCGATATCTATCGACTTTTCTGCAAGCCTGGGATGAATATTTTTTTTATTATTTTAACTTTATGAGTAAAACCTCAAATTGTAATATTTAAATAAATGAAGACAATATAAGCGAAACTCAATCGAAAATCTGGAAACAGAAAAACATATTGATACCTCGGAGACTCGAACCCAGGACCACTTGCTATCCGGGCAAACGCGCTAACCACTGCGCCACGGTGTCGATATGAAATTCAGTCATGTTTAACTGTACCATACTTGACTAAGAACCACCTACATTATCTTCATTTTACTCATAAAGTTAAAATAAAAATAAAAAATATTCATCCTAGACTTGCAGAAAAGTCGATAGATGTCGCATATTAAATAAAATGGATAATGATTTATCCACACACTATCTAGAGTGCATTTAGTTCGGGTTTGAATCTTGCAATCATACATACAGATAGTTGCCAATAATATATGCGTTAAAGAAAATGAAGATAATGTAGGTGGTTCTTAGTCGAAGTATGGTACAGTTAAACATGACCGAATTTCATATCGACACCGTGGCGCAGTGGTTAGCGCGTTTGCCCGGATAGCAAGAGGTCCTGGGTTCGAGTCCCAGAGGTATCAATATGTTTTTCTGATTTTTCTGTTTCCAGATTTTCGATTGAATTTCGCTTATATTGTCTTCATTTATTTAAATATTACAATTTGAGGTTTTACTCATAAAGTTAAAATTAAAATAAAAAATAAATATATATTATATACTGATTCATTCTAACGGGTTTCGTCTGCGGTTAGGCCGATAGCCATGCACATTGTCGTTGGGACTGCCTGGTGGTTTGTGGAATACCTTCTCTGAATATTTTCTTTCTATGCATTTTATTTTCTCTCTGTTATTATTGTAAATACTTGCATTATATTATTACTTTTATTTTTTCGTTATTTATCTTATTCCAGGCTTCCTCAACCGGGCGCAGCTCTTATTTTTCTTTTTATTTACTAACACTTTTATCTGTAAATATTTTTCTCTGTAGATTGCAGAAGAATTATTCCACGGGCTGCCACATTTATTATTCTTTGTATTGCGTTACTTGCATACTGCTTTCTAACCCTGTATGCATGGACATTGGAGGGTATAGAGTCGTTCAAATAAATGTAGCTTCGTTCAATAAAATAGAGTCTTGACGTGTGCGGTGAAGGAGGAAACCATACGCCTGTCTCAACACAGGTATACCCTAGTGCAGGGATGGCGAACCAACGGCACGCGTGCCATTAATGGCACGCGACACAATATTTTGGGCACGTCACTGATCAATCACAAAATTTATTATGCACTACGAAAGAAGTGTATAGTAGGTGAACGAGCGATATTATCACAAGAAACTACAAGTATTTTTCAAATTTACAAAAATATATCAACGATTTAGAAATACATGAGAAACCAGACGAAGAACAAGTTACTGAAGAATTTATTTCTGTGTTTGATTCTTCAATTAAGGAATTAAGGGGGATTTTCTGAGTTCAAAGAATTATTGGAAATACTCAAGTTGATGTGACTATATATATATATACTATATTGAAACAGAAAGATTGACGTGAAAACGCTAATAACAAAATTTTGGAAACATGGAATGCGTTACCAGGCACATTTAATTGTTTGAAGAAGCTGGTTCATGCTATTTTAACAAAATTTTCATCAACCCTGTGTCTGCGAGTCATTATTTTTAGAGATGAATAACATTAAAGACTCGGTTAGAAACCGTTTGACAGATGACTCCAGTTCAGCATGAATTCTGCTAAAAGTAACATCTTGCAACCCTAACATTTGTTATTTGTCATCTAACCTGCAATAACAGAAGTCGCACTAATTTTACTTTAATTTAAATCACGCGTATAATGTAAATGTTCCTATTTAGTAGTAGTATTAAAGAGTTTTTAATTGATAGTAAGTATTTATTATTATTATTTTTCCCAATAATCACAAAGTCAGAATTATTTGATGGCACGTCTATGACTTCATTAAACATTTCTTTAGAAAAATTGCACGTTGATACGTAAAGCTTCGCCATCCCTGCCCTAGTGAGACAGGCATCGAATAATGTAATGTAAACATACCTTATATAGATAAATAAATAAATAAAAAAAATAAAAAAAATAAAAAACTAAATATGTTTCCTTATAACGCCGTTGGGAAAATGGTGGGGTCCCCTCCAATGATTCATTCTTGTTTTCAACAGCCTATTGTGAATCTGTTCCACCTATTGTTATCTCAGGAAAGTCATCATAATATTAGAGTTCAAATTTTGCAGTATAAATTGCTTCCCAAATATCCTTCATATGCATTTTTTTATTGATGGAATGGAGTACCGAACCTATTTTTAAGACGGTTTAATTTGACTGTTTGACTATGAAATTGGGTAAGCGGATGTGGCCGCCGCGTTGCCGGGAACATTTGTTTAATAATTTTACCTCTGCTATAGGTCACCCCAAGCTACGTTTAGTGACTTAGCAGGGGTGCCCGACGTGAGTTTGTCCGTTATGCCCGGGTCTTAGCGGTGGTTGCGTCTGCCCACCAAGTGCGTGGTATAACGGATCAGGAGGGACTGCTAGAGACTTTTGACCACTCCAGCAGGACTCTAAGGAAGTTCGCCTGACACCTCAGTGGAAAGGATGGATTCATTCGAACTTTCTCTCCTTCCTTTCCTAAAAACACTCTCACACAGTATCCCCAAAGATGACATAGGCCCTGAAGAAAATTATTTTTATCTCTCTTTTAATAACATTGAAGGTTATTCCCATGAATGTAATATATCATTGAAGAAGTAGATAACAACATATAATAATAATAATATGGAAAAAAAAATTAGTTGAAGAGTACGGTGTTAATTCTAAAAATTTTAAATATGAGATTGGCTAATATGACTGTTTGACAGTGGGTGGTAATGGCGGAATTGACGGAATTGGCGCACGTCCCGGTTGGACGTGGAGTTCTGGTTTCGAGTCCCAGTTGCGATCATTATCTTTTTCTCTTCTCTTCTTCTTCTTCAATGAAATTATGTTATGTTAAAAGAAAGTTCGACCATACCATACCAATTGTACGACCGAAGTTCAAAAATATATTAAATACTTAAATGAATCCCGAAAGTTAACTTCACTCCGCCACTGAGCAAATATCTGATTCTATAAAAAAAATAATGAAGAGAAGTGAACTATACAGTTTCTCTTCATTACATGCATTTGCTTTATTTTGTACAAAAATTACCTACCCCTTTTAGTAGACCGAAAACAAAAGATAACATGATTCTTAAAACCCTTTCTCATCCAAATTAATTCCAACAGATATAAAAAATAAATAACATAATATGATTATGTGTTCTTGAAATTTTACATTTTTTTAAAGTTTTTTTTTTTACTGATAGTTTAGGAAATATTCAACGTCATTTTAAAATGACAGTGGTTCCGAGAGGTAAATGACATATTAGTATGAAAATGAACCATGTTCTACAAAGAATATTCACAAAAAATACATCAATTAAAGACAATATCACGTCTGCTTATCACTTGAAAGTATTATTGGTGTGTTCTTCACATCAAAACACATATAACACATAATAAATATATATGTCTGTTATCAGATAAAATAGTCATATAGTATAATCTCAAACGACCAGTGTCGTTTTGAAATGACACGATTCTTTAGGATGGTAAAAACAAATATTATATAAGTTTTTGTTGTATTTTCATTATAATATGAAAGAATGTACGTTTTACTGTAAATAAAAACAGAAAAAAATATATGAAAAAAACATATATACCTTGTCCGTTTTAATACTGCAATTCCCTCGGATCATAGCTTGTCAAAAGGTGTGATCAAGGATTCTTGTTTACGATGTGAAGTGTACGCAATGCAGCCAACGCAACAAAAAAAAAATCAGTGTCGCTAGGAAGGATTCACTAAATTATTTGTAAAAAACCGCAAATAAATTGGTTCAGTAGTTACTTAGTAAATTTTTTTTAAATTTCGCGTCATTTTAAAATAACTCTGGTTGAGGAAGGGTTAAATTCTCCGGATAGATACTAATTTACATGAGTATCTAGAAAAAAACATATTTTTTTTTATTTACTTGTTTATCCTTTCTACGTAATGTTTATTCTAAAGAAAGTAATATCGAAATTAGTATATCTCTTACAGAAAAGATCTAATGAAAATCTTGTTATTAGTTTTCAGAAATGTACCCCTACACACAATACTTTTAATTTAAAAAATGTTTCTGTAAAAAGCTTCGTATGTATGTAATATGATAATTGATATCCTCGTAAATACACCGTGGTTCATAACAACTACTAACAAACATACAAAATGTGGTATTTAATGTTATATTATTATTATTATATCCGTGTAATATG